>CM031945.1:21798509-21833509 GCA_018749465.1 Paracanthobrama guichenoti | reverse complement strand
TCTATATTCTTCTGACCTACCAACACTTTTCGCTCATAACTCGCGTTTATTAGAATATTAGTATAGGATATTAAAACATAACGCCAGTCCTGTATCGGATACCGAAATGCATTAAAAATATATATTTCGACGCACAATTTGAATATATCTGAATTTGTGTGTTTATTTACATTTGCGTGCTTTGCGTTATTAGACCCTTTAGTAATTCATCTGTGTGATGATGGCTAAAAGGTGGATGCACGGTGGATGTCAGTGAAGTAACAGTTGGTGACCGACAGTAACCCTGCGCTGAAGCGGACGGCACCCGATAGTAACCCCCGGCACGCACGCGCGCTGCGCGGCATCGCGAGGCGCTTTCTGGCCCTCTGATTGGCCGAGCGCGATCACCTCATATAAACACACCGGCCGCCGCCATGCTTGCGCGCACTGAAGGAGTCTAATGTTATATGAGGTCACATGCATGGAAAACACATTTTTACCACTTCAGGGTTTTTTTTTTTTTTTTTTTTATAAAGTTATTAGGAATTAACTCTCCAGCAAAGTACCATCACTAACTTTATTATAATAATTATTATTATATTAATCATGTCGTTGTTGTTAATATTAATTATTATTATTATGATACTGATTATACTCTGATTTAAGGAAATAATATCATGACAAATATATTAAATTACATATAATATTTGTGCACAAAATACTTCTTATTTCCTTTTTTATTTCAGATCCTATTAATGTATTTTATAATCTAATAATAATACTAATAATATAATTATATAATATAGTATTATTATACTGATTGTACTGTATTTTTCCCCCTTTATTACAGATCTCAATATTTTGAATTTAATATTTATAATTTTACTGATTTTACTCTTCTTTTTTTATTTCTTTAAATCAGATCCCAATATTATTTGTGTATTATATAATAATAATAATAATAATAATAATAATAATTATTATTATTATTATTATTATTATTTTTATTATCTCTGATTCTTTCATTTATCTCAGATCCCAATATAAATTAATTATTTACAACAACAAAAATGATTTACAACCCTCTGATTTAACAAACAACAACATTAATAATATATTAAATTATATATAATATTTGTGCATAAGATACTTTTTATTTCTGGATCACAATAATAATAATAATAATTAATATTATTATTATTAAACTGATTATACTCAGATTGTTTTTATTTCTTTATCACAGATCCCAATATGTTTTTATGTATTTAATAATAATTATAATTATACTGATTTTACTCCTTATTTTTTTTTTAATCTCAGATCCCAATATTATTAATGTATTATTTTTTTAATACTCTGATTGAAAAAAAAATAACGAGTAATATATTAAATTATATATAATATTTGTGCTTCAGATCCCAACAATAATGTATTATTTTATCATCTAAAATGTAATTATTAAAAAAATATTCTACTCTGATTGAAGAAAATAATACCATGAATAATAATTAAATTACACATCTGTGCATAAAATATTAAAATATCTCAGATCCAAATAAGTATAATGTATTATTTAATAAAAATTAATTTGATAATGATAACAATGCTTTGTTCTAATAATAAAAAAAAACGAAACGATTAATTTCGAGATTATGAATTGATTTGTGCCTGAGGGTGTGTCTAAAGTAAATTGCCTATTTAAATTCAAGATAATTCAGGATCATTACCATGTCGTTATGCTGGCACGTCTAGATGAATGTGATGTATGATCCTGATAAATGCTCACCTGCTGTTATCGTTAATTATCTGTTAGACTGTTTTTGTAGCTTCATAATTAATAGTTGAAACATTCGCGGTGGCATGCATGTGTTTTCCTCACTCGGCTCAGTGGCGAGGGGGGGCTGTGAAATGAAGGATCTTGAATGGCTGCGTGAGAGAGGAGTTGCACTGAATGATGAAACTCTGTAATGGGTCACTCTGCAGTCAGATCACCGTCTCCAGCCTCGAACTGAGTGCACTCCAGACAGCCATGAGCTGAATGTGCCATGGTTTAGTGCAGGCGTTCGGGTGCAAGAGTCGCAGGGATCCGACCGGATGAGTGTGTGACAATGAGCTTGTCTCATACAGATACTGCAAACACACATGTGACCCTGGAGCACAAAACCAGTCATAAGTCACTCTGGTATATTTGTGGCAATAGCCAACAATACATAGCATGGGTCAAATATGGGTCAATACATTTTTCTTTTATGCCAAAAATCATTTGCATATTAAGTAAAGATCATGTTCCATGGAGATATTTTGTAAATTTCCTGCCATAAATATATTTAAAAAAATGTATTATTAGTAGTAATATGCATTGCTAAGGACTTCATTTGGACAATTTTACAGGCGATTTTCTCAATATTTAGATGTTTTTGCACCCTCAGATTCCAGATTTTCATAGTTGTATCTCGGCCAAATATTGTCCTAACAAACCATACATCAATGGAGAGCTTATTTATTCAGCTTTCAGATGATGTATAAATCTCAATTTCAAAAACTTTACCTGTAATGACCAGGTCCAGCGTCACAAATAAGGTGAAATATCTTTGTAGGAAATAAAACACAATACTTTTTTCTCTTCTTTTCTAATCGGCTGAATGCAAAGTAACACTGAAAATGTGTCTCAATTTGCTCGTGGAGTCACACTGAGATCCTTACATCTCTGGAATCGAGTCCCTCTGCGTACCCC
Source organism: Paracanthobrama guichenoti (assembly GCA_018749465.1). Lineage (NCBI taxonomy): Eukaryota > Metazoa > Chordata > Actinopteri > Cypriniformes > Gobionidae > Paracanthobrama > Paracanthobrama guichenoti. The sequence goes on along the minus strand of CM031945.1, from coordinate 21,830,796 downwards.
TCTTTTCCACTGTTAGCCTACACCTTTTCCATTGAGGGAACATATTTGCCCCCTTAAATAGATTTTTTTTGTGCATTTCATAAAAAATTTTCAATAGAGAAATATGCAATGATAGTAAAAATGAAATGACGCTTTTAAATGTTAAACTAAACTCACCAGTAGGTGGCGGTAAGACACTGTCTTAATGAATGAGTCAGCAAGTGGCTGTGTTTATTAATACATATGATGAACATTATTGACACTCCCGTTCAAAGCTGCATGTTCGTTCGCGAAACATCGCTGTGTGTTGCAGTTCTGCTTTGGCTTTCAATGTAAGTGTTGTTTCCTTGCAAAATAGAGCAGACAATACTGTGTTTAAAATGCACATCACTGCCCCCCCTAGATCGGCCCATTCATGATCCTCTTCGGATCATGTCAGTTCGTGTTTGGTTTACAGAAGAGGGCCCCCTGAACAGGGTTGTAAGGTTTTCACAACAAAACCTGCCCAACTGCTACTCAAAACTAGACTTTACTATACTTTCAGGGGTGTTCCCTGGTAAAAATTGTGTTCCTGGGACTAAATATCACATTATTGGGGTCACTTCAACCCGTGGGCATGAAAAGCAGCCCACTGCAACAGTGTTAAAGTAGCCGGACTTGGCAACACTGCCCCTAAAGCCCCCTAAAGATTCCTCTGTTGTTCACTGTATCCATGTTGTTTTAACAGATATGCTCCAGCTTATCAACAACCAGGACATGGAGTTTGGAGGGTTGTTCGATCACGCTTCCTTTCCTGCTCCCGCAGCCCCCACGCAGGAGCTCTCAGTCCTGCCTCTCTCCAGCCCTTCCTCTCCTCCACCCGCCTCTTCTCCGCCCACCAATACCTCCTCCATCCTCAGCAGCAGCCCACACCTGGACGCCCTACTGGGCCCCCCAATCACCCGCAGCTCCTCCATGCCGGACAAGGTGTTCCACCCTCCCACTTTCCAGCAGTCTCCTCTGGCACAGGTGACCTCCAACCCTGCGACACTGCAGACCACGCAGCCCAAAGCGCAGCCCGCTCCATCTCCCAGCCTCCACCCATCCACCCCGGCGGCTCAGAGCCAACCTGCCCCAGCGGGGAAGAGCCCTGTGTTCGGCACCACCCAGCAGGTCCTCTTCAGCTCACCAACACCCCAACTGCAGCAGCCTGTGGTCACTTACCCCATCCAGAACGGTTATACTGGTGAGTTTTATTAGCGCAATATTTCTTGATAATGTTTCTGAATTTTGTGCCGACAAATGCAGGGCCCATTGAAAAACATTTAATTCATTTTCAAATTCAAATTAATTTAATGTTAGATAAAATTTTTGTAATTCGGTAACATTTATTTAAGGGTTCAATTCTCGCTATGAACTAGTTGCTTATTAGCATGCATATTACTAGGATATTGTCTGTTTATTAGTACTAAAATAAAGCACATATTAATGCCTTATTCTACATCCCTTAATCCTACCAATACCTAAACATAACTACCTTACTAACTATTAATAAGCAGTAAATTAGGAGTTTGAAGCAAAAATTAATAGTGGAGCCTGACCGATTTTATCGGCTGATATGAGCCAGTCGCAGATATATTTCGACATCGGCGTATATGCCACTGATATTGTATTATAGGATATTGAATGATGAACACCGCCAGTGTTTTTGGTCATTTTCACAAGTTTCATGGCCCACAGAATATCTTGTTGTATGAATATCTGATGTAATATATCAAAAGAAAGAACATTTTATTCTAGCTTCGTGCATTCTTTTTTATCAACTCTTGAATGTGGGTATGTTTCATGGAAAAAAGCAACATTTTGAGGAAAAACCTGAGAAAATCGCGACTAACTTACATCCAGATGGGACTCAGAATGATAAAAACACAGATGGAGTCCTGGGTCCTGGGTCTACATTTCATTCAGTAACATTAGGCCGTTTTGATTTATATGATGTTTAATGTTGATGATCGCGTTATTTTTCATATGCATCTGCTTATAAAAGATTGCTCGTACCTGCTTCTTCTTCGCCTGTGTTTTGATCAGGAGATTCTGGGAAGTGTTTTCTCATAAAAGACGAGTTAACAAAAGGCTGAAAAAAAAAAACAATCACTCACTGCTCTTGACTGAATAACTTTAATAAGGGTTAATCTATATTTATACACTGAAGATTATGAAGTGATATTTTACATTTGATTACCATTTCTGTACCTGAAAATACATGAAAAACCTGAAAATAACTGTTTATCATTTGTATGTTTGTTCCGTTGTATTTATGTATATGTATATTATGTATATACTGCAGTCTAAATACAGTACCAGTCAAAAGTTTGGACACACCAATGGGAAAGTATCCAAACTTTTGACTGGTACTGTACTATAATATACACAAAGAATATCGGCCGATATATCGATATCAGACTTTTTTTACTCCATAATATCGGTATCGGCCCCCAAAAACCCATATTGGTCGGGCTCTAGTTAATAGTTAGTTAATAGTGAGAATTGGACCCTAATCTAAAGTGTCACCATTTTCAGTGTTAATTCTGGTGAAGTGACTCTCAGAGCAGCTCTGGAGATGGCAGAGACGGCAGACGCTGAAAACACCATAAGCATCACATGTGCTTCAGTATGCTTTTAGTAGACGAAACTGTACCATACATTCACACAGAGACACGCAGAGCATGCAGACTTCAGATTTCAATAGCAGTATTTTTGCGCCGTATCACGATTTGCTTTGGATAAAAGCGTCTGCTAAATGATTAAATGATTCCTTCTATAGCTCTACTTTGGATTTATTCATCCAAAAATGGCCCTACAAGTGTGAAACCTAAAAATCTGTCATTCGTGTGCTACCAGTGAACTTAAAACATATCTCTCTATATTGCGTATCTCTTTAGATAACTTAAAACGTATCTCTCTTACCATAAATGTGTCAGTTACATCTATTGGCACTTCATCTCAAAGGGTGTAAATCACTGCTAACCGATAAGCTAATTGGTCGCACTTTCTAATACGTTTCTTGAATTAATATATAACTACTATGTAACTAAAGCATCTGATATAAGCCCATCCACATGTTTTACGTGTTTTCTTATACCAGTAGATCTCTGAATAGCCTTCCAATGAAGTGGGATTTAAATTGCCAACTACATTTGTTTTTTTCGGTCTTCAGTTGGACCAGCTTCATACGTGCGGTATCTGATTCCTATCCAATGAAATATTGAAAAATAACTTTATAATGAAGCTTTCAAGTAAAGGTAGTCTTGATAAACCATGTGTGGGCTTGGCAATAGTGGTTAAATCAGCTCGTTCTACTGTTACCATAGTTTCACAGTGATTTCATTGTGTTTATATTAGGGATGGGCATTTCAAGCAAAAATAATATTCGAAAATCGCTGGGAATTATTTGATTATTATTCGAAAATCGCATAATAGAGAGAGAGGGAGAGCGATCATTCACGCTCTCAGTCTGTATGATAACAAACTGTTTAATTCATTAGGGAATAGGCTATATTAACTCAAGCCATATAATTATTATAACATGCTGAAACATATGATTGTTATTTGACATCGCCCCAAGTTACCGTAACCGTTAAATACGTAAAGTCTACAGTGTGTGTGTGTGTGTGTGTGTGTGTGTGTGTGTGTGTGTGTGTGTGTGTGTGTGAGCAACACTCGGGTGCACACTTGTTCAGGAAGAAAAGTAACCAGCGCATGTGTTTTAGCCGATTACAGTGTCATCAGTTAAATAACGTAAGGGATGATAGTGTTGAGGATTTACCTTACATACGACCCAGAGAGAGCCTGCGGTGTAGTCGCGCTTCTTTTTAATCCTCCTGATTACACACTGTAGCAGCCATTAAAATACTTCAGCTTTGTTTTTAATGTCAAAGTAGTTATAATTCGTTTTGTTTCTTTATAAAGTTAATTTGTTTGGATCATTTGTTTGTTTGTTAAATTAAAGTTTTTGTTTGTTAAAGTGATGAGCAAGACATGTGCTGACAGTGAGTTAACCCAACGCTTTAGCCTCTCAAATCAACACTTGACTTGTCTTGCCTAATAAAGTCCATAGATATAAAACACTTCAAGCATCACAATGTTAGTTTATATGTTTACTGTCACCACCACAGTAAAAAGGTGGACTGATGCTGCTCGCAAACTAAACAGGCTATAGGCCTGCAGCCTATAAACCAAATTACATTTTTAATTTTTTTTTTAAAACATGTAAGGTTTGTCTTGCCTTACACCTCTGCACAAAATGTATATACAAACCCGACTCCAAAAAAGTTGGGACACTGTACAAATTGTGAATAAAAACAGAATGCAATGATGTGGACATTTCAAATTTCAATATTTTATTCAGAATACAACATAGATGACATATCAAATGTTTAAACTGAGAAAATGTATAATTTTAAGGGAAAATAAGTTGATTTTAAATTTCATGGCATCAACACATCTCAAAAAAGTTGGGACAAGGCCATGTTTACCACTGTGTGGCATCCCCTCTTCTTTTTATAACAGTCTGCAAACGTCTGGGGACTGAGGAGACAAGTTGCTCAAGTTTAGGAATAGGAATGTTGTCCCATTCTTGTCTAATACAGGCTTCTAGTTGCTCAACTGTCTTAGGTCTTCTTTGTGGCATCTTCCTCTTTATGATGCACCAAATGTTTTCTATGGGTGAAAGATCTGGACTGCAGGCTGGCCATTTCAGTACCCGGATCCTTCTTCTACGCAGCCATGATGTTGTAATTGATGCAGTATGTGGTCTGGCATTGTCATGTTGGAAAATGCAAGGTCTTCCCTGAAAGAGAGACGACGCCTGGATGGGAGCATATGTTGTTCTAGAACTTGGATATACCTTTCAGCATTGATGGTGCCTTTCCAGATGTGTAAGCTGCCCATGCCACACGCACTCATGCAACCCCATCCCATCAGAGATGCAGGCTTCTGAACTGAGCGCTGAGAACAACTTGGGTTGTCCTTGTCCTCTTTAGTCCGGATGACATGGCATCCCAGTTTTCCAAAAAGAACTTCAAATGTTGATTGGTCTGACCACAGAACAGTTTTCCACTTTGCCACAGTCCATTTTAAATGAGCCTTGTCCCAGAGAAAACGCCTGCGCTTCTGGATCATGTTTAGATATGGCTTCTTTTTGACCTATAGAGTTTTAGCCGGCAACGGCGAATGGCACGGTGGATTGTGTTCACCGACAATGTTTTCTGGAAGTATTCCTGAGCCCATGTTGTGATTTCCATTACAGTAGCATTCCTGTATGTGATGCAGTGCCGTCTAAGGGCCCGAAGATCACGGGCATCCAGTATGGTTTTCCGGCCTTGACCCTTACGCACAGAGATTGTTCCAGATTCTCTGAATCTTTGGATGATATTATGCACTGTAGATGATGATAACTTCAAACTCTTTGCAATTTTTCTCTGAGAAACTCCTTTCTGATATTGCTCCAGTATTTTTGGCCGCAGCATTGGGGAATTGGTGATCCTCTGCCCTCTGGACTTCTGAGAGACACTGCCACTCTGAGAGGCTCTTTTTATACCCAACCATGTTGCCAATTGACCTAATAAGTTGCAAATTGGTCCTCCAGCTGTTCCTTATATGTACATTTAACTTTTCCGGCCTCTTATTGCTACCTGTCCCAACTTTTTTGGAATGTGTAGCTCTCATGAAATTCAAAATGAGCCAATATTTGGCATGACATTTCAAAATGTCTCACTTTTAACATTTGATATGTTAAACTTATATTTTATTCACAATAGAATATAGATATGAGATTTGTAAATTATTGCATTCTTTTTTATTCACAATTTGTACAGTGTGCCAACATTTTTGGAATCGGGTTTGTACATCCTATCTTCAATTCCCGCGCTATATGCACATTCAACAGAGTTCATGTCAACGAAAGCAACAGATATGAGCTGCATTTTATTTATCATCAGCTCACGATCAAACACCGCAGTAGAATTGATTTGTTCGTGGTCGGATATTAATCCGTCTCGAAAGAATATCGAAAGGCATTTACTCCTGGTCTTTTCACAATAGGAGAGATATCTGATCAGAGAAAGCCAATGAAGTGAGCAGGTGTAAAGGGCGTAACTCTTGCAGCTGCGCTGAAGGAACGCTCGCTACTGCCGGCACGGACTCTGAACACGCGAGCCAGTCTCGACAGTCGCGTGGTCTCGAGTTGTTTCCACCCATCTCATAGTTTCTTTTAATTAATGAATGTCTAAAATATAAAAAGGAGAAGCCTAAAATGAACATGTCACCACCACTTCAGCACCGAAAACATGGGGATTTTTTAGACGATAATAACACAACCTATTCGATATTCTATAATTAAATCAACTAATTGAATATTCGAAAATCGTGACACATCCCTAGTTTATACTAGTTTTTAATCAGTTCAGTGACCTATTTGATTGATCAGATATGTGCTTTTATAAAAGCGTGTGTCATTGACTTTCTAAAAGTGTTTTGAGTTTATGTAGTCTATTGTGTAAATGATTATTCACATGTTGTTCATGAGTAATGCACATTATGACTGCCACTATTAAAATGCATCACCTTTGGCCAGTCACATCATGTCAGCAGTTCCCTTCAGGTAGCTGTGATTCGTTATGAAGAGGCGATTTGAGTTCAAGGTTCAGTCGGAAGTCACTGTTGTCAGTCCTGGTCACCTAGTGACTTTTTATCATACTCCGTGTTCATGTGTAAAGAAGCCCAGCCCACATTCTTTCTTTGCATATGCTTTTATCATTTTGTTTCGTTCTGCTTATCGTTGCGAGGCTTAGGTAATGTCTCCACCAGGTCAAAGAGAGAATACAGCATCACACTAGCGTAGATCAAAGTTCAGTCCGGGTGAATTGAGTTATGTATTTCTACCGTTACAGTAAGTGGCCCGCTGCCTGCCCCCTTACCGGTGTTATTATTACAGAAGCAAGCTTTACAGAACATCCAGTCAGGGGAAACAGCTTGATTTACTTGTTTGTGTGTGTGTGTGTGTTTGTTTTATTAGCCAAGTCTATTCAAGCACACAAGGAATTCCAGTACTTAATATAAATGCAGGATACAGAATGTAAAAATGACTTAATTTACATAAATATTTACAGTACACATTAGTATGGGGAACACATTCATTATTAACTATGACTTTCACTCCATAAACTCCTAATGGCTGCTTATTAATAGTTGGTAATGTAGTTGTTGAGTTTAGGTATGGGTAGGATTAGGCATGTAGAATAAAGTATTAATATGTGCTTTATAAGTACTAATAAACAGACAATATCCTAGTAATATGCGTGCTAGTAAGCAACTAGTTCATAGCGAGAATTGAACCCTTAAATAAAGTGTTACCATATTTACATATGTGTGCATAGGACAGTGGCGTTGCACTGTAATACCAGTAATGTCGAATGCGGAAACTATCGGTATGAAAATGTTGATGTTGTCTAATGTCATTACCAGGTGTAAAGGGGACCATTATTTAATCCATAGCATGAACTTCTCAAGATTTATTCAAAAGAAAAAAATACAGTGTGGATCCCTGTGCCACAAGTGACCTGGCAACAACATATTACTGTATATTTTAATCATTTTGGTAAAATTCAGATTATAACCATCCATAAACGCAGATCCTGCTTAGGCATACACAGGGCCTAAAATTAACACTCGCCAAGTGACAAATGAAAGTAAAAATCGGAATTGGCGTGTGACATTCACCAGTTGGCCGATAATATTTTTATGAAGTCTAACAACGCAATGTTGTGAGAACATAGACGTGAACAAACATGAACGACAGTTGACGGGCCAGAAAACTTCCCACACAGCGAGTATATTGAATATTTAAATTGGCAAGGCTTTTGTGATGATGCAGCACGCATCATCACGAAAGCCTTGCCAATTTAAATATTCAATATACTCGCTGTGTGGGAAGTTTTCTGTGTGCAAACATCCCAAGTGCGCGCCCAGAAAAGTCACATCTACTGAATTAAGCTCCATTTAATGTCTCGAACAAACATATTCATACAAAATTGTCCAAAAAAATGCCCGTCTCTGGTAAACGCAATCGGTTATGTCTTAAGTGAACGTAAAGAGTTTGGTGGTACGTTTACACGACAACAATGTTTTTCCTTTGCGTTTTTCGCGTACAGACGACAACGTTGTCAAACGATCCCCATTCACATGCATCCAGAAAAACAAGTAAAATTGCTTTATTATTCATGTCAGGCCAGTAGAAACACTACGCGCCTATAGAATGAACATGTATTACACATGCACATGACGTCACCATTTTTACAAATTCACATTTTTGTAGTTTACACTGAGACGATAGCGGTATAGTTTTCAAAAACTTGCTCTCTGAAACCCTTTTTCAAAAGCTTGCATTTTCAGGCCCCCAAAACACCATTGTTGTGTAAATGAATGACCAAAATGCATACGTTTTCAGTTTTTTTAGTTGAAAACGGTGTTGTGTATAACGGCCCCTTAGTGTGATATCTTGCCATTTCTTTCCTCTCATGATCTCATTGGCTCTTGCAGCTGTCACTCAGCAGAGCTCTCCTCAGCCAATCCCGAATCTCCCCGCCTCCCCACAGAATGTTCAGCCAATGGCCATCCAAGCCCAAGTGCAGAGCCTCTCGGCTTCACCAATCCTGACCTCCTCCAGCCCACCCACACAGACAATCGCCCCTCACGTTCAGCAGGTTCCTGTAAGTGCTTTTATTGACCCACTAATGCCCAAAAATGTACATATTACAGCCAAACAAACTTTTTTTGTGTGTGCTGAGCACTCTTCATGTGTGTTCGCAGGTTTTGTTGCAGCCGCAGTTCATTAAGGCAGACTCTCTCTTGCTCACAACTCTGAAGCCTGATGTGTCCATGGTAACAACAGTAGCGTCCCCCTGCATCACAACGTTGGCAACATCCACTGCCCCAATCCAGAACACCTCACTGCAGGTACACAAACACAGTCCCACGGCCTGTTCACAACAAGAGCGCGCAGGTGCCAGCGGTTTACTAAATATAGATGTGTGCAAGCTCTGAAATGTATTTAGGAGCATGTGTATGTGCATAAAAAGGTTCCTTAAAAGTCTAAAATAAAAAGATTTTATGAAATTTATGATCGTAAAAAGTAATAACAAAGGTCTTAATGATCATGTTAAGAGGGAATGGAATTAAAAACATGGCGCTGTCGTATGTTCTACAGTCTTTTCGCAATCAACGTATACAGCACCTTTGTGCTAAGCAAATGCTTATGATTTGCTTATGCATTATTGACTTAGGTGTTTATATTGTAATATGTTATAGATGGTTGTAAAGAGTGCATAAAATAGTAAAGCATACACATTTCAAATTAAAGGGCTACTTCACCGCTGGAAAGATGAATGTGTATTTAAATTGGGTCATTTATGTAGTAGAAATGTGAAATTATTTTAGAAGTTGGTGCCTTCTAGACTGAGAAAAGCCAGAAAATGTATTTTTGGCTCATGTGGATGAAAGACAGCAACTCCCAGAATGCACTTGCTTCGCTGCCCTACGAGGCCACTCCCACCGGTTACATCACTTGCCCACCGTGGCACCACCCCACCGTCGTTTTTATAGTAATAAAATAATTTAGTTCAGTTAGAGAACAGACACTACAATTAAAAACTGAATGTGTCTCCTCAATACATCATGAGCCGAACGAGAGTCGCAGCACAAACCAGCAGGAGTTCATTCATCACGAGCACGGCATTCATTCACGGCTGCAGTCATTCACAGTGTGTGTCCAGTCTGGCGCGTTTTCAGATCATGCCTATGGAAGCTTAACTGAGCATGGAAGACTTTACTGAGAACACTCGCTTTGCTCCGCACCACTCCGTTATGAATGCCCGAGCGGCTGTACACATTTATATTCTGTGAGTGAGATCCCACCCCTATGAGCGGGTTGAAAACATGTGGACCTAACTCCTACTACTGGCTGTAGTGTCTAGCCTCTGGCCAAAAAATCCTCCAATGATGCAAAATGACGATATTTTCGTCATCGGAGGATTTTTTCCATACTTAAAATGCATAAATCTCTCATCTCAGGGGAATATGAGGCGGGAAAGCACGATCATTCGAATATACTACCGGGTTTCTACTGATACAAAGCTTAATGCTAATCGCTGAAGTAACCCTTTAAGAGTCCCGGTGTATTTCAGAATGGTTTATAAAAGTATCGCATTATGCATAAAGGGTTTCTTTTCTGGATATTATTGGTATTTTGGTTGCACAATAAACTGTATCTGTAATTGAATTCAATGTAAACAGGAAGGAAAGACTAAGAATATTTTTGAACGCATATTAGTCAATACAGTACACTGCCCGACCGATAAAAGTTGCGGTTTCATATTTAAATAGGCAATGTAGAAAGCATTTGCCTATTTAAATCCAAACAGCAAAAGTCTCTGTGTGTCTCTTATTCTTGGTGTGAACTGGCCAACAATCAAATTAGTAGTGCTATATACATTGTTCAAGATATTTAATATTAAATGTCACATTTTAACCTAAAAGTTTTTAAAATAACTTAAATTCTTAGTTTTAGTTAAAAAGGCTCTCACATTGGAATTTGCCATTTTCCAAACGCCTAAGGCATTACTGAAGACCTTTATGAAGTTTTTATTTTGTTGACCTGTGTGTCTCTCGTCTCAGGCGCTGATGAGTGGAGGCACCATTCTGACCACCGTTCCACTGATGGTGGACACAGAGAAACTGCCCATCAATCGCATCGCCATCAGCGGGAAACCGGGCGGACAGCCACATAAGGGTGAGAAACGCACAGCCCATAACGCCATTGAAAAACGCTACCGCTCCTCCATCAACGACAAGATTATTGAGCTCAAAGACCTGGTGGCTGGGACGGAAGCAAAGGTGGGCCCACTGTCTCTCATAATCTTGTTATTTGTTCACCAAGAGCAACTGCTCATGGAAGTGAACCTTGAAATGGAAAATAGTCTTCATTTCTTTGCTGTCATTATAAGATGAATCTTCTCTCTTAAGCAGCTCAATAAGTCGGCAGTATTGAGGAAAGCCATTGACTACATTCGCTACCTTCAGCAGTCCAACCAAAAACTAAAGCAGGAGAACATGGCACTCAAAATGTCCATCCAGAAAAACAGTAAGCTCATCCACAGTACCTTCAAAGTCAATATGAAATCAAAATGGACCCTTTTTACATGTACTTGATGAATTTCTCCACCTCTGAAACAATGCTATTGGCTAATGTTAAGCAATATATTAAGAATGTTAAAGTTCAAATTAAAGATTTCATAACACACAGTTTCTGCCAGTCTCATGTTAATCTTGAGTACCTATAGAGTAGTGTTGCATCCTTCATATCTCCGAAGAGTCTTTAGTTTTATCAGATTTATAAAATACAGATACGCTGTACCGATTCCTTCTAAAAACACTCAAGCTCGTGCAGGTGTGCAGTGGGCGGAGCTAAAGAGTCACAAGCACACACACACACACACACACACACACACACACACAAATCTTTCAGTTTCAATTGATTTTGCAAATCCAGCATCGAACTGGGCCTTGTTTATAAAACATTTGTCACTGAAATGCCGTGAACAAACAAACACACTTGTAGAACTCCGTTGTTGCTCCAGAAAAAAACAAACTGCATCCCCTCCTGGGGACCCACTGTCCTGCAGAGTTTAGCTCCAACCCTAATTTAGACCGGTGAAGCTAATCAAGATCTTCTGGATCACTTGTTGAAAATACACAGGCAGGTGTACTGAAGCAGGTTGGAAATAAACTTTGCAGGACAGTGGGTCCCCAGGAGCAGGGTTGAAGACCTCTGCACTACAGTTAAAATGATACAATAATGATTTAAAATTTACTTAAAAGTGAAACTTAAACTTTTTTTCACAAGAGGAGTGTGGTTGTCCTTGCATTGACCTGTCGCTTTGCCTCCTCAGAGTCTCTGAAGGACCTTGTGACCATGGAGGTGGACGTGAAACCAGAAATCCCCACCCCCCCAGCATCAGATGTCGGCTCGCCTCAATCCAGCGGTGCCTACTCCCACCATGGCAGCGACTCGGAGCCGGACAGCCCAATGGGAGAAGACAGCAAGGTAGCAGAAACTCCTGTCATGCCTTTAATGAATTGGCTTTGGTCATGAAGTAATTGAATGCGTTAACGTGTAGTGGATAATTCAACTGCATGAGGTCAAGATCCTGGAAGAATAAAAGTATCACGATCTAATGGCATCTCTGTTTCCTGTTCTCTCATGTAGCCTGTGATGGAGAGAGCTGGAGGAATGCTGGATCGCTCTCGCATGGCTCTGTGCGCCTTCACCCTGCTCTTCCTGTCCTTTAACCCGTTGGCATCTCTGCTGTGTGGCGGCTGGAGTAGCTCTGGGGTGTCTGTCTCAGGACACACAGGAAGGAGTATGCTGGCAATGCAAGAAGCAGGTGCTAATACACCTTTACAGTCCCGATATATGCAAGTGGTACTCACTGCAGTCAAATGATGTCCAGCTCCTCCTCTCTGGACAACAAATGGGAATGGGGTGGAGGGATAGAGTTGTGGGTAAGGCTGGGGTGTGGTTGAATATTCTAGCTCCACCCATTAGGCCCAAATTACATTCACTCCTCCTCGCTGGAGGTCTAGCTATTATGTCATCACCAGCGGTAGCGGAAGGTGTTTACCAGCCATTTCGAACTTTTCCGGAAAGTTTGCTTTAAGCCGTTTCGAAACTCCCAAATCAAACTCCAAACGAGGTTTGTTTAGGCCTGATTTTTTCCGAAATGACGTCATATCAGTTTTGATTCCACTTGAAGTATACCAGGCCCTTTAGGGGTAAAAGAAGTTGGAATACCAGTATACTGTTAGCGAACTTGGCGACGCCGTCCACACTGCTTGGAGTGTTTAGATGAGTAGATGATGTAAACTATGCTGCATGCTTTCGTCTCAATAACAAAATAAATGTGCAACAAAAATAATAGCGGTGAGAAAATGGCAGTTAAGAAAGCATTTGATCATAGCGATGTGGATATGTTTGCACTTCAGCACTCCAGTAACATCACAATTATTATTATTATTACAACACTTTATACTATAGATAGGTTTAAAACGAGCAGCTTTGCCGTATTATACTTTGAAAAACAGTGTCATTGTCACTTTCAGTTAGAATTATGTTTTTACTCGCATATGACCTTGACGGACTGAACAGAGGAAATTAACCGGAGAAGATTCCCATGTCAAAGAAGGCGGAGCTTCAGAGCCACACCCACCTATTATGTAATTGCCATGGACCAATGAAGAGGTTTAGCAGTCTGACTTTTTCTGGAAAGTTTGCTTTGGCAAGCTTTTTCAAACTCCAAATGAACTTCGTTTTGGCCTGATTTTGTTGGAAATGTTTGTATTTCGTTTGAAGTATATCGGGGCCTTTAGTTCATAAGAGACACAATATGTTCAGAATAGCATTTCACCCAATCTAAATGTGGACAATCCAATCTTGTTTTGATATGTGCAGCCGAGTCTTGGGGTTGGATGAATTGGATGTTGCCCACTCTTCTGGTGTGGCTGTTAAACGGTGTTCTGGTCGCTGGAGTTTTGATCCGGCTACTCGTGTATGGAGAACCTGTGACCAGACCTCACTCAGAATCATCCGTCCTCTTCTGGAGACACCGCAAGCAGGCTGATCTGGATTTAGCCAGGGTAACACTCTCTTGCTCTCATCATCTGTGTTTTATCTGGAGGTTCACCAGCTCCCCTTCTCCCCTTCTGTTTCTATAATATTCTTTATGCATTTCTGCAGGGAGACTTTGCTCAGGCCTCTCAGAACCTCTGGACGTGTCTCAAAGCTCTTGGTCGACCTCTGCCTACGTCTCAACTGGATCTGACCTGTGCTGTACTGTGGTCTGCCCTGCGCCTGTGTCTGCAGAGACTGTGGGTGGGCCGCTGGCTAGCCAGCCGCGCCGGAGCCCTTCGCTCCAACCGCCCCCTACAGGAAGATGCCTGCAAGAGTTGCCGTGATGCCGCCTTGGTCTACCATCGCCTACACCAACTCCACATGACCGGTAAGTCGCTTTAACTTATAGAGGAAGCAAGTAATCTTGTGGAGAGCAACTGTTAGGGCCTGTTCACACAGAATGCGTTTTTCCATTCCACTGTGCTACTTTTCCATTGTTTTTCAACAATGACTGCTGCTCTTGCATCTTGTGTCTCTGTGACGCAGCATCCTAAAAACGCAGTTCTCAAGTTAAAATAAGGTCAACTTTAAAAAAACGTCTCTAGACCTTGCTTTTTTCGCTACACTGACCTGCATCATTGTGTGAATGGACCCTTAAGCCGCCTTTTTATTATCTTTGTGCACAATAGAGTGAGCAGGTATGACATCACTTTGTAGGCCAACTGGCAGTTGGTTCCCTCGAGAACAATAGTATTTTTCCCATAGGCTTTTGGCTTAACAAGTTCAGTGATCAACAAAAGTTTATGATACTTGCATGTTTTGTCCATCAAGATAATTATCACAGACGAACACAACTTTTATTAATTTTGAAGCCTAAATGCAGTCGCCAGAAGTAAAAAGGTAAGCTATAAACGGACTACACCACAGTCCTGTGATTTCAACGTCACCATCACTAAGCCTCCGACAACTCTTTCAGTTTTTATCTCAAAACATTTTCCCAGAACGTTTGAGTTAGACTAGTTTATAAGAGCACAATTATGAGCATAATGAGGCTGTAAAAGCGCACTGACCTTTTCTGTTTAATCCCCCCGACAGCCTCTGTAGTCCCATTTAGCCGTTTTGCAACTGTCTTTTTCAAGCTTAAAAAAAATCTTGAGTGGGGTAATACTGATGTGTTTTAAGTTGTAGAATAAAACGTGAAAGTGTCTTGAGCTTGTGTTCACAGACCTTATTTCAGCCATTTAAGCAAAACCCCATTGAAAAAACCCCATTGACTTCGGGACGAGGGAACCGGAGGTGCTAAAGTGCTAACTCGCTTCTGCGTTTTGGCCTACAAAGTGATGTCATACCTGCACTACTCTATTGCAGAATTAGTACATTAAAGCATGCGATTCATTTTGTTCAGTTTAATGTGTTAAAAATATTTAACGCAGCTTCACTTTTTTTCTGTCATCCTGTGATGACAGAATACAGCATATGATCACGCTATCATTCATTCAAGTGAACCATAAGATAAGACGCAAAAATAAGAACTTAAATCTGTATTGGCGTGCTTTCTGTGAATCTCCTGCCACTGACAGACACAAATGACTCGTGCGCACAGAATGCCACTTCAGACATCGCGCAGCCGCATTGAGTTCTCTTTCGCGCTTGAACGGACAAAAAAACACACAAAAGTATGCCAAAATATCTGTTTTGTCGAATGTTCTCGTAAGCACAGTCTTGAATGAGTTAAGTGTTTAATGAACGCAAGAGTTGCGAGGACGTGTCAGAGCCACGTCATGTGCTTCAGATCTTAAAGTGACAGCAGCCTAATAAACCTGCTGCCGTGATGTCTGTCATTTAATGTGAATCAAAGGATAAAAGCGAAAATCACTCACTGCTCTTGCCTGAACTTTTGTAGCTTTAATAAGGATTAATCTATATTTAATTTATCATTTTTGCTATGAAGACTGTGAAGTGTTTGATGACTTTATTAAATGTATGTTTGTTAGATAAAATATTAAAAAATATACTGTCTTTATGTTGTTTCTACATTAATTTGGAGATTTAAAGGTGCACTATGTAACTTTTCCGTCCGCTAGAGGTTGCCTATTCAGAACAAAGGCGTAGTTTGATGACTCCAAGCTTGAGGGCAGAATCTTGGGACTTGTGGTCTTCACCTCACAGCCGGGGGGAAAGAATCGGGATAGGACTCATGTTCATGGATGCGATTCTTAACGTTACTGTAGTATGAAGCAGAGCAGGACCGAGTGTTGTGGGAGCTGAGCAAGGCCGCTGGAGCGATTTGTTAATAACTGTGTTCACACCGCCACCGGCCAGATTGTCAAAGTGGCCGGAAGTCATTTATTTTCAATGGGAGCCGGCGAGAGCGGTGTTACGCGTTTTGGACGATTTGGGCACTGAGGAGAGTTGAAATTAGGTCAACTTTATGGTAATGAGCTATGACGCGGTTCGTGGCAACCAGTCGGAATGTAGAAGTGCTCCGCTTGAGAGGATTCCAGAGAACACAGTCCCAAGCAAAATGGAGGAGAGATTTGATCATTGCTGTGGTGGGTTTGATAAGAAGGCACACAACACTATTTATAGGCAGCATTTTCACTCTAGAACACTTGTTTTTCAGTGGGAATGCAATTAATTTGCTCAAAACAACACCGATTTGACCAATTGCATTAATGCTGCACTTCAACCAGGACAGTTATTGTAATGTAGGCTGCACACAAATCAATGTTAATGTTAAAGTTAATTAAGATGAACACACAGAGGTGGGTAGAATAGCCAAAATCTGTACTCAAGTAAAAGTACAAGTACTTACGGAAATATTTACTCAAGTAAAAGTAACAATCGTAATAGTTCCTTGAGTAAGAGTAAGAAAGTATTTGATGAATGTGTTGTTTGGAGGATTCAAACGATTTGTCATTGCTTGCACAAGAGCGCATATGAGGAAAACACTCGGACAGTGTGTGAAATAGTATTACAATAAGGGGAAAGTGCCCATAGTTACCAAATTACC
The DNA here is from genome assembly GCA_018749465.1 of Paracanthobrama guichenoti. Lineage (NCBI taxonomy): Eukaryota > Metazoa > Chordata > Actinopteri > Cypriniformes > Gobionidae > Paracanthobrama > Paracanthobrama guichenoti. The sequence continues at coordinate 21,814,102 of CM031945.1, read as the reverse complement.
ATTAATAGTGTTCTAATATAGGCATCATTGTGACACTTACCGCTACATGTTTTTTCAGGTTGGAGCAGGAATTCTTGTATGTTGAGATGTCAGTTGGTTTTGTTGCACACAGCATGCATTGCATTATGAAACTATTCTTTTTGACATCTTGGAGTGAAAACATAGACTGAACTTGAGGCCACGGGTAATCTGCCTCCTGTAGCTCACACACATCTTCCGACTAAACGCGCGCTAATTATAAGCGGGTGATAATTGTAAGACTTTCCTGTAGCTCAAACAATAAGAGCGTGGCGCTAGATAACGCCATGGTCATGGGTTCGATTCCCAGGGAAAGCAAGAACTGACAAAATGTAAAAATGTTGAATGCAATGTAAGTCGCTTTGGATAAAAGCGTCTGCCAAATGCATAAATGTAATGTAATGCTGCGTAGCCACCTCTCACGAAGCGGCCTCTCCAACGTTTCCGAGACGTGCGACATGTCATATTAACTTATTTAAAAATATATAATTTTTTTAAAATTAATTATTACCATTTGACTGTAGCGGAGGAACGGCACCGAATGTAACAAAGTAAAAGTACAGTTTTTTTTTTTCACAAGAAATTTACTTGAACTTACTACCCATCTCTGTGAACGCAGATATGATGCAATTGACAGGCGACGCCCTCACATGTCCCGGTTCGTTGGTTAAAATAATAATTTTCTTACGATTTACAAATAGTTGGAAATATTTGGTACTCAACTGAACAAAATATATAACACTGGCCTAGTGGTTTTTAGATCTTTAACTGGAAAAATTTTACATAGTGCACCTTTAAATGTAAAATTATTACAATATAAAAAAAACCCTGAAAAAACTGTTTTTCATATGAAAAACTTTAATGTTAGGTGCGATTTAATTTGTTTTTATTTTTATCGATTGACAGCACCAGTTGATTTTAATAAAGACACGGAACTGTCATTTCACGGTAAAAGGCAACGAACTTGCGTCACTTTTACAACAACATATAACTCTTCAGGGAAAATGATTCTGATAAAAGTGTTAGGAAATATTAAAGTTTTTTTTTTTCTTCAGGCACTAATTTGCAGACTCTCATTAAGCTATGCAGCTGTGGGTCCACTTGTTTAAACTGCAATGGATGACAAACATATCTGAGAGAAATTTCAAAAAGGAGAATTAAAAACAAAACAGAAGTACCGTGTGGGAACGTTTTTAGTGAAGCAGTTAACCAGGATGCTGGGTATGTGATGTAACGGTGTTCTTTTCATCTTCTCTCTTCAGCTCTTAACATTTTGTGTGCTAGTTTGCAGTGAAAGGCTAATGTTAACCAACCTGCTTTAAAGTTAAGACAGTTATGCGATAGAACGGTGGACCGGCCACTGTATTAGCTCACAGCAGGCACATACTGTGCAGTAAATAATTAACGTTTTGTAGAGAAATGAAAACAGGTCACACCTCAACAATTATTTGCACTCACATAAATGCTCCCAAAAATCATTAGAATATTAGTAGACTGTAGTAGGCTGTTAGGTTAGGTTTAGTGTTAGAATAAATTGTAGTTGCAAAGCTCAAATTCCACATACGCATATGATTGTAACTCTATGCAGCTCCCGAACTTCTCACTGGAAATTAATGACTTCTGGTCTGCCGTTTGTTGTTTGTCGGCATAACCAGGCATTTCTCAAGTCTTCAAGCCATTAATCATATTTGCTCATGATGTTGATCTGTGTGTGCAGGTAAGCTCGGAGGAAGCCACCTCTCTGCCATCCACATGGCACTGAGCGCTCTTAACCTGGCCGAGTGTGCAGGAGACTGTCTCCCTGTTGCCACACTGGCAGAAGTCTATGTGTCTGCTGCCCTACGGGTTAAATCCAGTCTGCCCCGCCTGCTTCACTTCACTACTGTTAGTACACACACTTTCACACTCACAGGCCCTGTTCCAGTATCTAGCGAGCTGCACGTCTGTGTCTACCACATGCGAATCTTGAATAAGATGAAACCTCAAACGTGCTGTATATGTCGTTTTTTTTTTTTATGTGTACACTAGGTTATGTGCAGTTTGCCTTTTTTATGTGTCATTGGCATAGTATGCGCATACCCTTCACAAGCATGTGTGCAGCCCGACTTTTATAACCGTGCATATACTTCCAGGATTGAATGAATTATATTTCACTCACCTAGTCTTGGATTTATTTTTGCTAGTCATAGTGCATTCTGGGATTCGATTTAATGCCAAGGATACTTGCAGTGCTACCAGAATTGGCAATGGCAGTGTGTTTGTGGCACTTCAAATGCTGCCTTCGAAGGGAGCTCACTAGCTTTTCATCCAGTACTGTTTTGCTTGTTGCATCTTGTAAGTGGAGATATGATGTTTCTTGTCATGTTCTGTCCCGGTGTCCCTGCAGCGAGTGTTCTTAAGCAGCGCTCGGCAGGCCTGTCTCTCGCCCAGTGGCAGTGTCCCTCCTGCCATGCAGTGGTTGTGTCACCCTCTGGGACATAGGTTCTTTGTGGATGAGGACTGGTCCATACGCAGCACCCCTAAAGAGAGCGTCTACAGCCAGGCAGGAAACTCAGGTCAGCACTATACAGAGAAAACCAGGCTTTATTTTGCAAGGATCAGTTTGCGTTTTTGATAATGATTCCCCAGTCTCACCCTTGACTGTTTTTGCGTTTGTCTGTAGTTGACCCACTGGCTCAGGTGACCCAGGCGTTCCGGGAGCATCTGTTGGAAAAGGCCCTTTACTGTGTGGCACAGCCTCGAGGCATCAAGACTCTCTCTGATGAGGACGGGTGGGTGTCATTCTCAGCGCTAGTTTACACCTAATCTCTGTAGGGAATAGAGCTGCACTGTTTTCTAGAAGAGATATCCTTATTTTATAATACTTGTCTGATGTCTGGTTTCGCTTAAAGCATGTAAGGCCCTCTTTACACCTGATATTAAGATGCAATTTGGTCGATCTGGTCACAAGGAGACGACGCTAAATGCATGTGTAAACAGGGTCTAAAACACTTTGAGCTTGTCTACTTTCGACCGTTTGACTGAATTGCTTTCACAGTTTAACTCTTCACGTACCGACCTAATGCGTAAATGGGAATTGTGCTAGCCAGATAGGATTTAAACTTTGTCGGCTGAAGACCCAAGTCTGGTTTGAAGAGGAAAACTGTACCAAGCACAATGTTCCCGCACCATTTCTGATTTCTAACACACGCTCACAGTGTTCGGCTGGTCCTGCAGATGCCGACGCGATGAAAGCTGCTGCTTTTGTGTTTTTCTGTCGTCTCCGGCCGCGTTCAAATTGCGTGAGCTTATTTTGTCCATTAGATTAAAAGATCTGAAAGAAGCCCTTATACTCGATGAAATCAGGACAGAAGTGGTTGAAAGTGGACAAAAGAAATGGATTTAAACACGAGGAGTAAACGGTTTGTGTTTCCCTCGTCTACTTGTGATCCGATCGACCAAAATGCTTTGTAATACCAGGTAAGGATGTCACAAGTACCGGTACTTCAGTACCAAGTCGGTACTGAAATTTTGAAAGTGTGACGATGTAGTACCGGTACTCCTGAGTATATCCAGCACCCATTAACAGGCGGCGGACTTAAGTCACTTCCGTGTTTATCTAAGCGCAGGGCTCCCGACTGGAGCCGAAAATAGACCAATGGTGTGAATGCTGCACGCACGCGTGACACTCGCTATCTTTTAGCCTCTGCCGTGTCACTCTGCGAGTACATGAATGCATGAACCAGAGCCGCTCTGAGAGTCACTTCACTTTCTCATCTGAGAAAAACTATCATCATTTCATAAACACACAGACACTCAAAGGTCTTCACGGCAACCCGTCAAAATAAAAGTTTGGTTTTAACTTTGAAATTGAGATGTAGCTAAATCTAATGTACAACAGTAGCCTAATATATTTCTGTCAGTTTAATAATAATACTACTAATGATAATAATAATTATTATAAGGCTATTAGGTGTGCCTAGAGGGTTGCTTATTTTTCACTTTTTTTTTTTTTTTTTTTTTTTATAAACAATGTTTACTTTTAAACAGCATGTAGCCTTTAAATGTTTATATATATTATTTACTTATAATGATTATCATTATAAATAATAAACTCTTTGAATTGAATTTAATATTTTTTCTTTACAAAAAGTTAAATAAAATAGTTCCAACAGATTTAGCTGTGGCACCAAAATTGTTACCAAGAACTGTAAACTTTTAATGTTATCGGTACCGACTACTGGAATTTTGGTACCATGGCATCCCTAATACCAGGTATAAACAGGGCCTAAGTGTGCTTTCACACTTGGTTTGATTGCCAGATCTGAATTAGAAATAGATTGCTCCCACCTTCCCCTGTCCCTACAGTGGGCACACAGTTCTGTAGACACACAGTTCAATAATTTATGGGAGTGACAACCGCATTCTGCAACCTAATTAACTCCCAAAAAATGCAGTTTGTGATAACCGCATTTACAAAAATGTGTAGTGGACAAAACCCAAGTGTGCCGCACAAGTCCTGAAAAATTAAGCCAAAAGCATTTAGCAGTTCTCTCACGCAGACCTAAGTTTAAGTGTTTGCTTTCCCAAGAAGTTTGGTTTTAGGTAGTTATTTAAAGCTATTAAAAACCCAACTAGTTGTTAATGACGTATTTTGACGTGCAGGGCTCCAGACTAACTTTTTGCCTTGGTTGCACTGGTGCGCCTAACTTTTTTTATTTAGGTGCACCCGCACAAAATTTAGGTGCACCCAAATTTTTCCTTTAACACCATTTATATACCTTTAACGCCACAATTTCAAGGTCATCTTTTTATCACGCTCCATATACATTCATATATATTATGTATATGACAACACGATGTATGCTTTGAACATTACTATTTTAAAACTGCAGTTTTAACAAAGTGTTATAAATTAATAAAAAAAAAATGAAATGATAAACAATGAAATACAACTCGTAATAAATAAAAATACGGAATTTGTAATTTCCTCTGCCTGCTGTATAGATCACGCTTTGATTGTCATAATCATGTTACTGATTTTTTACGTTTACGGTTATTGTAGGCTACGGTAGCCTATAGTTGTTTGTATATCTTAATAAAATTGTGCCAGCTGGAACAAATGCTATAATGAAATTATGACAGATCACCACAGGATTAAAAGTGGTCGAAAGTTGTTTTTTTTTTCAAAGAGCCAGAAAGAAATTTAGCAGCAGCACAACAAATTAATGATACTAATGTTAGCGTTTCAGGTAGGACTGCAGATATATCAGCAAATACCGTTCTCAAGGAGATTATTTTTGGAATATAATATAACGATGCGCAATCACAGTGACGGCGAGTGGGTTAAGCATTTACTGTATCTGAGGGAAATGTTGCAGTGCGTTGATCTGTCAGTCTCTTCAAAGGAACATTACAAACGACAAACGCCAATTGATTTACACACGGCGACTGTTATTTTGGTGGTTTGCTTGACGATGTGAGTACATGACATGTATTATAACGTCAAAGGAGAACAAGCGCTTCGTTCCTGTAGAGGCAGCGGATGCGAGGACGTTAGGTGCACCGGTGTGACCTAGGAAAACTTTTAGTCGCACCCTTACAAATTTTGCCCTGACGTGCATCAGAAATCTCCCTCTTCTATATGTGTGCGGTGCAAGAAATTACAACAAACAACGAGTCTTGGACTGTACCCAGACCACCCTTTTTAGGCAGACTTGGGTACAGTTCATGAAAACTATTTGGAAAACAGCGTTCACACCATCCAAACAAACCAAGCTCTGATTTCAGTCAAACCCGGGTACGCACCAAAAGTGCTAGCAAAAACTATGCTAAAATAACTATGTAAAATAGTTGGAAACTATGGCAAAATCTGGCAGCATTGGTTACTACAGGGTTTCCACGGGGTCTTAAAAAGAAATGCTCCCACAACGCTTTAGTGTGTGTGTGTGTGTGTGTGTGTGTGTGTGTGTGTGTGTGTGTGTGTGTGTGTGTGTGTGTGTGTGTGTGTGTGTGTGTGTGTGTGTGTTCCGGGATGTTGTAGTTCGTTCTTTCGCTAGTCCAAATATAGTTCTCTGTATTATGGCTACAAATGAGACCAACATGCATCTTATATTACAGCCAATCTCTTTCTGATTGTGCCACATACACATAAAACGGATGTTAATCTTCAGCTAATAGTTCTCCAGTTCTTCCAGTTCTGTGATTGTGGGAGTGAAGGCGAATCATTACGTGTTTCACCTGCCTTCCACATAAAATAAATTACCAAATAAAAGTATGATAGCACTAAAGAAAGAGTTATTAAAAGTGAACTCAATTCTGCACTGACACACGGACTGATGTCAGATACTGAATGTCTTCTGTTGAGGCTTATTGCCCTAATTATGCTTATGTCCATATTGGTGGTTATGTCTTGAGAAAACATGACAGGGAGACGTGTGTCAGTGTTTGATTGTTACTGTAGGTCTTAAAGTGAAAGCAATCTAATATAGCATTAACCGCTCCTGTCTGTGACGTTAATGTTAATCAAACAACAACAGGGGAAAACTAACGCTACTTAAACTTAAAGCGCTGTTTGTATCTGAATCTTTATGTTGTATTTATTTGTCCTACTCTGCCCTACAAAAGCAAAAGAACTCGCTAGTGTGGAACTGAGAAATATTACTTTAAAGATTTTTAGTTGTCCAGCCAAATTATTATAGGTAGGACACTGGAAATCTGGCACTTAGATGTTTTAGTAATGAAAATAAAAAAAATCTTGAGCTCAAACTTGACTTTTGACCCCTACCCCTACTGCCTTTTGTATCGTCTGCAAAAAGTGAGAAGGCAAATGGCAGTAACTTCTTGACCTTGATGTCTGCGTTTTTAAAGCTCAACCATCAAACCTCAACCGTCCTTAAACGCTATTAATAAAAACAACCACTGAACTATTTGTTTTACGTTCAATTTTATTCCAGTATGATGTGTGTCAGAAGTGCTTCAGTGACAGATGTATGACACCGGCTACACCGTAATTTAAACACCGCAAACTTTAATAGACCGTAAAACAAAGGCAGACTACCGGAACTCCAGGCTGACACAGTAACTTCTGAACAACGGCTAAACAATAGCAGAGTATCCAAACTCCATTTGAGCGCTCTGAAACAAAGGAAAAGAACAGTAACCGGTGTTACGGTGTTCTGCCTTGGTTTCTCCTGGGCTTTTGGAAGTTACTAACCCATCATCTTTTCGATAAAACAACGGAATTGACTCAAGACTTATCCACATGATAAAGGAGGTCTTGAATGTGTCCAAAATATCAATAACTCATTTTCAATATTGTCATTTGTTTATAAGTTCTTCTTTTATTACCGACTGTTTACTTGATTGATTAATTACTTGAGAACTTATATTAAGTAATTGCTTATTGCTGTGGTTTACTTGTAAGACTTTGGTCATATTTCCCTCTCTAAGTGGGAAAATATACCACCATAAAATCAGTCATTTTGATGTTAAAAAAATAAATACACACACACACACATGCATGTATACATATACTTATTTTTTTTATTGCGTGATATAGGTCTTACATTTAATTCATAATGGTCTTAAAAAGGTCTTTAAAAGTCTTAAATTTGACTTGATGAAATCTGCAGAAACCCTGTACTAAATATAACAAAACTGAGGATTTGGTGACACTAAATTTTACATTTGGTGCCTCACACACTTTTGAATCAGCCTTATCCCTTTATATTGTGTTTTGTGTGTGTTTGTTTGGACAGGGAATACTCAGACGCTCTGGAATACCTGCAGTTACTCATCAGCGCCTCAGACGCAGCAGGAGCCACAACACAGTCCTTCGCCATCGGATCAAACATGGCCACCGTCACAGGTCAGCGTCACTTTAGATTGCATTCACTTCTGCTTTGACCCTTTGTTTTGGGGACTCCTGGATCATGTTATCAATAGCCCCTTTCACACAGCAATCCCAGTAAATTACCGTAAAATTACCAGAATTAATATACCGGTAAAAACACAAATGTGCTGTTCACTCAAGCAACGGTGTTCTGGCCTTTTTAGAGACCATTTACACATCAGCTATAAAATACATTGTTCAATTTGACAACTATTTTTAATTTTTTTTTACTTCAGAGGGACGGCGTGAGGGGATGATCACACAGAATGCATTTTGCTTAAAAACACGAGTCGTGCATAGTATCCGCAGTGCTGATGAAAGAAAAAGAAGGCAGGGTTTTGAGCGTGACACACTGAAAAAGCTGCCAGACACAAAGCAACGGTCAAAGATGTCCATATAGTGCATCACGTCATCTCCATAAAAACTTTATGATTGGCCCAGACTTCTCATGTCAGTTCTGACCTTGTACCCGCTCATCTTCATTCTTTGTTCACACTGCAGATCATACCGGTAATTTACTAGTAATGCTACAACTTCTCATACTGCTAAATTGCCAGAACCGATTTACTGGTATTTTTGAAAAGGTTCTGTTCAAACAATATCTGTGAAAGGTGCTATGATCAAAGAATACCTATTTGGACGAATCACAGTAGAGAGAGTCACCACTGCTGGGCTCTGCATGTGCAACTCATATAGAGTAAAGGTGCTCCGATTGACCGGGCACCGATCGATAATAGCTTTATACAATGTCTTCCAAATTATTATGCAAGTGACACATCAGCAGGATTTCAGTACAATAAATAGATTTTTTCAGATTTTAGTTTTTCAGAGAAAGTGTTTGTGAAGTTTGTTTCATTTCTCTATTTCGTTTTAGATAACTGGTATCAATCTCAGACAGGTTTGTTAAATAGTTTTCCATGGCTACCTGGGTAAATGGAAAGCCTATTTAAAGTGGTGGCACATTATTAAGCAAGTCACAGTTCTCATGCAATATGTGGAGGAAGAAAGATCTTTCTGAAGATGAAAAGCTTGAAATGGTGCAATGTTATGTAAAAGGCATGAAAACAACTAATATTGTGTGAAGATATAACGGCCGTTCAGATGACACAAAACTCTCGAGACATTTTTTTTCTAAATGCTAAAATTGCTTCACTGCATTCACCATCTGGCAGTTCTACCGGGTGTCTGAAAAGGACAATAAATGTGCAACTTCTTAGCGGAGAGTGGAGACATTGTAACGACAGCATCCCTACAGCAGCGACAGCAAGATACTTTAGTGCTTTTCTTTCCTTCACAGCTTTCGTTCCTTCCTAAAAGCCCAAACTTAAATAGTCAAAAGATGATAGCCATCTTCACCCAAAGATGATGTCATTAATTACTCGCCTCATGTCGTTCCAAACCCGTGGGACCTCCATTCATCTTCAGAACACAAATTAAGATATTTTTGATGAAATCCGAGAGCTCTCTGATCCTCCATAGACGGCTATTTAATTAACACGTTCAAGGCCCAGAAAGGTAGTAAAGACATCGTTAAAATAGTCCATGTGAGTCCAGTGTTTCAACCTTAATGTTATAAAGCGACGAGAATACTTTAGTGCGCAAAAAACAAACTAAAATAATGACTTTATTCAACAATCTCTTCTCGTCTGTGGCAGTCTCCTTCGCTGTTGACGTAGTAAATACAGGGCTGCACTTCCGAAGTTCTACAGCAGAACGCAGGCTTACCATTGGCCGATGCTGACGCAGGAGCTGATGGTGGGCCAATGGTGAGCTGTAGAACTAGGAAGCTCTAAATTAAGGTTGAACCACTGGAGTCACATGGACTATTTTAACAATGTCTTTACTACCTTTCTGGACCGGGGTCAGAGAGTGCTCAGATTTCATCAAAAATATCTTAATTTGTGTTTTCCGAAGATGAACGGGTTTGGGGCAACATGAGGGTGAGTAATTAATGACAATTTTCATTTTTGGGTGAACTAACCCTTTAATGTCCAAATCAGCTAGATCAGTGATTGTCGTAAGATAAAGTCTACTGTTGCTGAACTGCAGGGCGTGCTCGATTTAATAAAAAAAGAGTTATTAAAACTGCATTAAGCCATGAAGGCTACACTGTTCCCCAAGCGGCTTCACTTTAGATTCCATTCACTTCTGCTTTGACCCCCAAGCTGTTGTTTTAGGGACTTCTGGGTCATGTTATTAATAGCCCCTTTCACACAGCAATCCCAGTAAATTACCATAAAAATGACCAGAATGACTGGTAAGCGGCTTTCTGTGCACACGCTCCGAGACAGGAACACGGACAGGAAAAAGTGAACTTTGAGCTTCGGGTTCATGCCTAAACGGTTAAAAAAGCACATAAATATGTCAAAATGCCGGATTGGTGAGTATTCTCTTAAACACAGTTGATTACGTCTTAAGTGAACATAAACAGTTGGGAAATGATTTGCATGTGTAACAGTATATTGGATCTGTGCGTTCGATCTTAAAGTGACAGCAGCCAATATTCCTGCTGCCGTCTGTCATTAATGTTAGTCAAACAAGAAAAGACCTTTTAAAGAAAAGGTTTTTTTATATTTAATTACTTTCTGTTGATAAAGACTGTTCTGATTTTTATTTTTATTATTTTTTTCACAGGAGTGCTATATTTGTTAAGCTCTAAGTTGTTCCTAATCACCTCGAAGAGAGGGAGTGGAATACATGTTGCACATATTGCTTGCCAATAAATAAAAAGTTGTCAATTAATGATACTTTCTCATCTCTTAAATGTTAAACCCCAGTGGGTCTATTTGAAGCCTTCTATTTATCGGCCAATACTGCTTCCGTGATCGCCCCCAAAATTCCTGAACGGAGCTCCCTTAATATAAAGTTACGTTACCACTTTCCATTCAGGTCAGCACATTTCACATCACACTGCATTCATCTCAGCAAGTCTCCATTGAAGCAGATTTTAGTCAGGGTGAATGAAGGGCACTTTATATGTATGTGTGATCACCATTGTGTCCTTGACCTCCAGGCTGTGACCCTCACTCCAAATGGTGGTCGTCTGTGGCCGTGGTGGTCATTAACTGGCTCCAGGGTGATGACGCGGCGGCAGAGAGATTGTACCCAGCAGTGGAACACTTGCCCCGCAGCCTTCAGTCCGCCGAGTGAGTGACATTTGACATGGTCTCCAGGAAACTTCAGTCTTATTAAAACGCTTTATTCAATAGCTGTGTTGGATACACCACCTAAAGCCACTCTCAGGTTATATTTACTTTCAACAAAATATCATTACCACAAGTAAATAAAGATGAAATTGGTTGAAAAGAGATTGCACGAGTTATCAGTTGTTCATCAGAGTGGTTTTCCCGGCGAATCAGCCTTTGTTGATACAGCCCCGTTTATCTTTCCACCGGCCGTCCGGGAACAACGTTTCGTTTGATGTGCGTTTTGTGTGGGTTTATTGCTTTTAGCTTGGCCTGTGCTAAACGCATCCTGTTTGTGTTGCAGGAGTCCGCTGCCCAAAGCCTGTCTTAACACTTTTAAAGCGATGCGCTCCCTGCTGGCCAAACCTGAGAACTACCAGCTCAGCCTTAGCTACTGCGAGAAAGCCAGCGGCCTGTTCAGAGACAGCCTCAACCTCGGCCCACACTGCACCACCAACACTCTAGACAAGGTAATCGCACACTTCTGGTAGGAATCATTTAGAATCGCATTAGTTTGGCTGCCAGTTTGCGGTGTGTGTGTTTTGTCTTGGACAGGGCTGTAGTGCATTGTAGTTGCATTGCATGTGTCTCAACTGTGCAATGTTCCTGCAGTGCAATACAGAGCTGCGCCGCAGTGCCTCTCCAGAACACACAAACAGCACATTTTAAATGCAGATTTTTAAAGGTGATGTATTAAGGCAGTTCTCCTCAAGTTCAGACACGTGTCATGGTAGTAGTTCATCATATTGTCTATGGATATGTTCAAATCATGTTTGACAACCACAAACCAATGTTATTTATATAGCATTTGTTTATATTTGGCTTTTATTTTTATATTTTCAGTGTTTCATTTTCACTTTTAGTTTGTTTTAATAATTGTATGTGCTTTTTGTCTTTTTTTAAATATATTTCTATTTAGCTTTAACTTGTTTTTATTTGTTTCAGTTTGTTTTTAAACAGATTTTAGAGCTTCAATTTATTTCCGTTAGTCTACCATGTCCAATTTTTTCATCTAATATTTGTATTTTAATTTCAGCTTTATTTCAATTTAAAGGTTTTAGTAAGCGATAACAACTAGCACAAAGTGACACAATACTTTGAACAGTATCTGTTTTGTCATTTGAACGAACTTGAAGTGTTTTGGTTTAAAAATGTGTTTGTGCTGTCTATACATTTTAATATTTTAAGAACAATAATAATAATAATAACTAAAAGTTTGTCTAGACAAACTTTGCTTCAGAAAGCCTGACCAAAAAGTTTGAAGTTTTAAAGCTTAGAGTTTGAAGGTTTTGAAGGCAAGATAGATAGACTGACAGACAGACAGACTTATTTATGTTCATATATGTATTATTATTTGTTCATAAATTCCTAGCTTTGGCAATATTGTATGATTTACATTCATGCAAATAAAGACAGACATTGACAGACGGATAGATAGACGGACGGACGGACGGACGGACGGACGGATAGATAGGACAGAGAGAGAGAGGGCGGATGGATGGGACGGACGGACGGACGGACGGACGGATAGATAGACATGGACGGATAGATAGGGAGAGAGAGAGAGATGGACAGACAGACGGACGGACGGACGGATGGACGGACGGACGGACAGACGGACGGACGGACGGACGGACAGACCGACGGATGGATGGACCGAGAGAGATGGACAGACAGACAGACGGATGGATGGACGGACGGACAGACCGACGGATGGATGGACGGACGGATGGACAGACCAACAGATGGATAGATAGAGAGATGGACAGACAGACAGATAGAAAGAAAGACAGACATATAGATAGATAGAGATAGATAGACACGGATGGATAGATAGGGGGAGAGAAAGAGATGGACAGACAGACAAATAGATAGACGGACAGATGGCTAGACAGACAGACAGACGGATGGATAAACAGACATACAGATGGATAGATGGACGGACAGACAGACGGATAGATGGACAGACGAATACGTCTCTTCTATGATGTTTTTTAGTATAAAGAGCGTCATACTGAAAATTCAACTTAGAAAAAGGCACATGAAATGCCCGAATGATGCACTTAATTCATCCAGAAAAACAAAGTGTGGAATGTTGGACACTTCATGCACTCAACTGTCACAGCTTTAATTACGCAGCGGAGGGGGAGGGTCTTCAGACTGATGTTGAATGACAAAATAACCGTACCAAATTCATACACTACAAGGTAGTGTATAGTGCATAAGTGTGGAGTGCATAGAGTGACATTTGGGATGCAACTATTGTTTTAGCATTTGGCTCTAGCATGAATTAGCACATTGCTAGCATGTTTTAATCTAATTTTAAAGGTTTTAACAGATGCTAAAATATAGTATGTATAACACATTAAAATGGTCTTTATTTGAGCTTGTTCTTTTTGCTGTGTGCTACACACACACACACACACACACACACACACACAGATGGTATTTGTGCTCTCGAAGAAAAATATCTTAAGGCTTTACTTTTGGAATGAAAGCGAATGTCTGATTTGATCTCCATCTGTCTCTGGTGTAGCTGGTGCAGTTGCTGCTGTGTGATCTGTTGTTGGTGACGCGCACTAGCGTGTGGCGGGAGCAGCAGGTGGTGTCGCAGCAGAGCTCGCCGACGGCTGCCTCGCCTGCAGAGCTGCAGGGCTTTCAGCAGGACCTGAGCTCCCTCCGCAAACTCGCTCAGAGCTTCAGACCGGCCATGCGCAGGGTGAGACGCACGCACGCACACACACGGACGCGCACAGGGCAGAGTCCTCACCAAAAATCACACGTGGTCATACTTGTGTCTCTAGTTCATTGAACTGAGAAATGTTCTATTAAAGCACACTACAACGTGTCCTGGGTCAGGCAGTACGCCCGAAATCTTATATAACCATCAAATGCTGTACACCATAACATCACCCAGCCCCTTGCTCTGATAATATATATAAAACAGTGATATTGTGATCAAAGCTGGATCATTCCTCCAGTCTTCAGTGTCACATGATCCTTCAGAAATCATTCTGATATGAGGATTTGATGTTTTGATGAAAAATGTTATGTTTATGATTAATATCAATGTTGAAAACAGTTGTGTAAAACATTTTCTCAGGATTCTTTGATTAATAGAAAGTTCAAAAGAATAGCGTTTATTTTTGTAACATTACACACTACCGTTCAAAAGTTTGGTGTTAGTAAGAATTATTATTATTTTATTTTTATTTTTTTGGACATAAAGTAATAATTTTATTCAGCACTACCGTTGTTTTAGCATTAAACTGGTCAAAAGACAGTAAAGACATTTATGACAATGTTATAAAATATTCTGTTTCATATAAATGCTGTTCTTTTGAACTTCTATTCTTCAAAGAATCCTGAAAAAATGTTTTACACAACTGTTTTCAGCACTGATCACAATCATAAATGTTTCGTGAGCATCAAATCGGCATCGAAATTAGATTTCATATATTCAGATAGAAACCGGTTATTTTAAATTCACAATATTTCAGTGTTTTTGTTTTTTTAAATAAATGCGGCCTTGGTGAGCAGAAGACACTTCTTTTAAAAACTGGATCCTAAACTTTTGAATGACGGTGAAAAAGTTGAAACGTTTCTTTTCCCTTGAAAATAAATCTCAAACCACAGTGGAGCTGTAAGTATAGACTATTTTTGGCGGCTGTTACAGAATTCTTTTTACAATAAATATTATGATTTAATCTGGAGCTTTGAAGTATTAGATGGCTTCGATATTTGACCACTATTCACAATTACACTATTAATTCTTAATTTCTGATAGGAATGCAAAATCAGTCGGTAATTATTGATATTTTGAATAAAATAACGACGCACAAACCATAAACTTTTAGTCCAAAAGTGCGCACATTTGGAGAAATATGTATTCACACCTCATATTTATTTAGATATAGAACCATCATTTTGATGACGATTCTCTGCCGGTCCATTAGTCGATATTGCGTTATGATAATTCCCACCTTACGGTGACTGTAAACTTCTGCGTTCTCATAACACATTAATGCATCGGTTTATTACATATAATATCTGCATTAGATAGAGTGAGTTGTATTAATCTCGTACTGTCACAGATTAATGGTGCGCGCTGACTTTCTGAGTTTAAGTCCATTTCAGTTTTTATTGTTGTTTTTGTAATTTTGTAAGTTTTATTTGGTGATGTTTAAAAATAATAATAATAATAATAATAATTTTTCAGTATATGCTCTGTTGGTGTTTTGTGGAGTAGTATTTTTTTATAATTTTTTAACTACACTCATTCATATAAATACACACTCATTCATGTATATATTTAAGAAAAAGGTGTTTTATATTTTTATATATATATATATATATACACTATAAACATGCAAATATTTCTTAAATGTATACATGAATGAGTGTGTATTTATATTTACACATAATAATTATACACCGTACACACACACATATATTATGTAAACATGAAGTTTTATTTTGGATGTGATTAATCGTTTGACAGCACTACTTTTTATTCA
>CM031945.1:21723509-21796009 GCA_018749465.1 Paracanthobrama guichenoti | reverse complement strand
TCTCTCTCTCTCTCTCTCTCTCTGTCTCTCTGTCTCTCTCTCTCTCTCTCTCTCTCTCTCTCTCTCTCTCTCTCTCTGTCTCTCTCTCTCTCTCTCTCTCTCTGTCTCTCTCTCTCTCTCTCTCTCTCTCTCTCTGTCTCTCTCTCTCTCTCTCTCTCTCTCTGTCTCTCTCTCTCTCTCTCTCTCTCTCTCTCTCTCTCTCTCTCTCTCTCTCTCTCTCTCTCTCTCTCTCTCTCTCTCTCTCTCTCTCTCTCTCTGTCTCTGTCTCTCTCTCTCTCTCTCTCTCTCTGTCTCTGTCTCTCTCTCTCTCTCTCTCTCTCTCTCTCTCTCTCTCTCTCTCTCTCTCTCTCTCTCTCTCTCTCTCTCTCTCTCTCTCTCTCTCTCTCTCTCTCTCTCTCTCTCTCTCTCTCTCTCTCTCTCTCTCTCTCTCTCTCTCTCTCTGTCTCTCTCTCTCTCTCTCTCTCTCTGTCTCTGTCTCTCTCTCTCTCTCTCTCTCTCTCTCTGTCTCTCTCTCTCTCTCTCTCTGCAGCTGTTCCTGCATGAAGCCACAGCTCGGCTGATGGCGGGCGCCAGTCCAACACGCACACACCAGCTCTTGGACCGCAGTCTGCGCCGCCGTGCCACGCCTGGAAGCAGAACAGGTGATTTCTGTGCACCGAGCACATCAGAGAAGATATAAGTTCCCGTTAGTTAATCCCTGAACTACCATTAACTAGCAATGGCTAATTGCTAACTAATATTAACAAATCTTATTTTAAAGTGTTACCAAGAAATGAATACTTTTATATTTTCAGCAAAGGCATATTAAGTCATTTATGATGTTATGTGCAGGTCACAACAGTTGACAGTTTAATTTGAATCACATCATCATTCGATTGAAATCAATTCAAATCATGAATTGCAGTTACTAATAAAGTCAGCCAACAGGCAAGTAACTCCAGGGAGTGTTAGTTTTGCACCCGGCTTACGTTCACTGTGTGTGTGTGTGTGTTCACAGAGGAGTGTGAGATGCATCCAGGTCAGCGCGAGCAGGCAGAGGCCGTGATGCTGGCGTGCCGCTATCTGCCCCCTTCCTTCCTGTCCGCTCCAGGCCAAAGGGTGGGCATGCTGGTCGACGCCGCCCGGACGCTGGAGAAACTAGGCGACAAACGCACCCTCCACGACTGCCAACAGATGATCATCAAACTAGGCAGCGGAACGACCGTCACGTCCACCTAGCCAACTACACACACACACACACACACACACACACACACACACACACACACTTTGAGAGCACTTTTACAAAACACACCCCAACGTCTCTCCATAGAGAATCAACACACGCTTCATTTCAGGCCTCGGTCAATGTCATCCAGGAACGCAAAGATGTTTTTTTTTTTTCTCCCGACAATTCATGACTGCATATCCAATTACAGACATTTTTGATATGAAATTCATTATTTAACTTATTTATATGCCCTACACAAAGATTGAACGGAAGGTATTTTTATTCCATTTCCTGTGTGAAATGGCTTTGTGAAACGACCGCACTGTGAGTGCTGACTTTGGCCACAAGATGGTGTTTTGGGGTGAACTGGACGCCGGTCCAATGGGTGCTTGAATTGGACATGTATTGTAGAGCTTTGCTTTGCTATTAGCACCTTTTGAGAAAAACAAACATTACGATAGAGGGGGAAAAAAACAAAAAAAACACGTGTTTATCTCAACCGTGAGTTGAATAAAGTAGCCATGGTCTGGGATGAATTCTGCATATCGATTTGAGAAAATGAAGGCTTTATAAAAGTTCTTTCTTTGTATATATTTAACTAAGTGTATTTATGATTCGTCTGATGCTGTAGGTGAGCAGTATTTGAAGAGGTGGTCGATTTTGTCGTGAACCGGTTTGAATGATTTGAAGGAGGTTTCTACCTGTAGCCACAGTATGACATTGTTCACTGGATTTGTGTCCATTTGCACTATTTAGTGAGTGGGCTGCACGGTCACCTACAGACAAAAAGAGCCCACCGTCTGCCATTTGAATCAACTGTTAAATTTGTATTTCCAACCATTTTGGTTGCGAGTCTTCCATTGGAGTTAGTATATCCAAATAATTTCATCTGCATCGAATGTTATTGAGGTATTGGTTGTAAAGCAAAGACATCAGCATTAACATCTTTATCCAAAGATACGATTTGATACCTGCAGCGCTTGTTAGGGAGAGAACCATATTTATATTTCCTTTCTAGCCACCGTTACCTACGAACTCTGATTACTAGACACATTTTATATCCGCAGTAACCGTGAGATTTGCAATTGACATTCATTACTTGTTCGCTAACTTTTCCGTAGTGCTTGTGATCAAGTCTCAAAGATGAAACGTGTTTAAACTTGCAGACGCACACAGTATAGTATATCCTATATTGTCTTCTATTTGATTTATTCTTTCAGATTGTAAATAAAAAGTCTTTTGTAATGAAATCCCCCATCGTGTGTGTTTGACTCCTGGTGTTAAACTCTTTACTAGCATCTGCAGAAAATAATTTTTGTATAAACAAATGTATTTTACTGTAAAATGTCTGAGGGTGTTATTCAGGAGGACATTTTTAATGACACACAACTATTTTAATATCATGCAGTTCTTTTGAACAAAGGTTTCCACGGAAATACTGCGCAGGACAGCTGTTTTCAACATTGATGGTAATGTTTCTTGAGCATCCAGCATATTAGAAAGATTTCTGAAGGATCATGTGACACTGGAAATTCAGCTTTGCTCACAGGAGTAAATTACATTTTACATTCAAATGGAAAACATGCTTTAAACTAATAATGTTTCACAATATTTTTGATCAAATAAATGCAGCCTTGGTGAGTAGAAGAGACTTTTCAAAGACATTAAAAAGGCCCACCGATCCCAAACTTGTCAACGGTATCCCAGGTAGTTCCAAAAACTTCCAAGCTAAAATTCCATTATAGAATTTTTGCTCTAACAGTTGAATATCACTATAATATACGCACAGTGACAATCAGAGTCAATTTTATAATGAAGGAGAATTTTAACCGAAAGCTTCTCAAGACGAGTGGAAATGTTTTATCTCTCAAAATATTTAGAGTAAAAGTTGTGGCAAGTGTTTTTATACACTGAGAGACACGGCAACCTTTTAACAGTCCTTTGATGGCTTACTAGAAAAGATATAACTAATTGCTTTATTTATATTAAACAAGATATTAACCGATTCATATTATAAATAGATATTTAACATTTGTCATATTTAATATTTAGACATAAATATTAACGCACTATGGAACTTTTTTTTGGTTCAAAATTTAAATAATGAGTAAACATTAATCCTTCAGTCAGTGCGGGAAATCACGTCCTTTCCACGAGGAGAGTTTGCTGGCAAAAAGACAACGCGTAATAAACATCGAGAATCTGCATTGACTTTAGAGATGGTGAGACCTGAGGGATTTGAAATGTTGTAAAAGCGACGCACAGATGGCGTTTTTATTACTCAACAGGTGAGTAAGGTATTTTATTGAACAGATAAATTGCCATATGCAACTTAGCTCTCTAACAGAGTTCGTTGTTAAGCAATATTGTGAAGGGTCGTTTCATTATGCGTTGTTGTATCTGTGCTGTAGGCCTAATTTATTTTCAACGAAGTAAGTTACTGTTTAATGGGTAAAGCTAGTCAGCTTGAGATCCAAACTGGTTATAGTTAATCTCTTAAAGGGATAGTTCAACCAAAAATGAAAATTAGCCCATGATTTACTCACCCTAAAGCCATCCTAGGTTTATATGACATTCTTCCTTCAGAATACAATCGGAGTTATATTAAAAATGTTCCAAGCTTTATAATGGCTGTGAATTGTTTCGTTTTTGAAATCCATAAAAGTGTATATATCCATCATATAACTGCTCCACACGGCTCCGGGGGGTTAATAAAAGCCTTGTGTAAGAAAAATATCCATATTTAAAACTTTACAAACTGTAATCTCTAACTTCCGCTAGGTGTAATGCTCGCTTTCACGAGCGACTGGTGTTCCAGCGTGTGACGTAGGACGCAGGGTTTCCGGTGACGAACTGTTGATGGAGCATCTCCTTTTGATGTCGCAGCACGTAATCTTGAGACTTTTGCTTTGTTGAAGGAACCAACCCGGATATAAACACGAAAACACAATTTTCAGACCAGTAGAGAATAGCTCAAACAATTCAGTTCTTCACATGGATGTCCTTCGACGTCAACAAACTTGTTTTTTACGAGAACTAGCATATTCTCACCGGAGCGTCCTACGTCATACGCTGGGACGCCAGTCTCTCGTGAGCACGTGTACGACAGTTAGCGGAAGTTAGAGATTACAGTTTGCAAATATATATATATATATATATATATATATATATATATATATATATATATATATATATATATATATATGAAGGCCTTTATTAACCCCTCAGAGCCGTGTGGAGCACTTTTATGATGGATAGATGCACTTTTTTGGCCTTCTAAACAGAAACAACAATTCACTGCCATTATAAAGCTTGGAAGAGCCAGGACATTTATAAACTCCGATTGTATTTGTCTGAAAGAAGATTACACACCTAGGATGACTTGAGGGTGAGTAAATCATGGGCTAATTTAAATTTTTGGGTGAACTATCCCTTTAAGCCTTGTAGTGAATTTTTCATGAGCAGTAGGATAATCATATTCATCTGCACAATCAAGCAGAGCCGAACCACAACCAAAACAAGGTTCTTCCACAACATGCATGCAGTTTTGTTTTTTAACCACTAGAGGGCCTAAAGTTACATAGCGTACCTTTAATGTAGCAGATATAATGCTGATAATGTTTTTTTTTTTTTTTTTTTTTTTTTTTTTACGATAAATTTACACTATATTAAGTCAATGATAATTGCAATTATATATCTACCAATTACGTTTTTAGCTTTGATACAGAAAATGTAAGATTTCCAGAAACAAATATAGAAAGTCATGTGTGCTGGTGGTTAGGTGATGAGATGTTCACTTCACATGGGCTGAACATTCGTGACAAACTCTTTAACTTGAAATAGAAAGGGTTTGTTTCTACCTCGCTAAACCAACAGAAGCCCCCAGCAGAGTAAATAAAGGTGTTAAGAAAGCAAGCAGGCATAGATCTGTTTCTGTATGCCTCCTGATGTAATTTCAGACCACTGGCTGTGAGACAGAGACATCTTTAAGGATAATAGCACTGAATTACTTTGCGTTGAGCGCCAACAAAGACGCACGGAAAGAAAACAAAACATGATTTTGATCTCAATTCCAAAGACAGCTGTTCATGATCACACATCTATTATATTTCATGGCAATACAAAACACCCAGACACTTTGCAATATGAGCTGTGAACAAATACAATTCCAAAAAAAGTCCTTTTAATTCATTGTTTTAATAACTTTTGTAAGCAATAACATATTTGTTTTATAGAAAATAAACATCTCTAAGAAATACTATACACAATTATAATAGTACATCACATCTTACATTTAAACAGCATCAAATACTTATATACACAATTACTTAGAATCAGGAATCAAATAATTACGTGATGGTTCTGTCATCTCTATGCGCGGTCTTACCTGTAATACTGCAGTGAAGTGAAGCCTATAATACTGTATGTTAGTCACATATACATCTGATTAAATGACTATGAATTCTCATGTTCAGTTTTTCACATTGTCTTCTGCATCATTTCACAAATAACATGAACAGAAATGTAAAATCTGTTTGTGATATGGATCTCTTCACTGTGCGGAGGCTTCAACCAAAATTACACTTCTGCCATTATTTACTCATCTAGATGTTTCTTCCCAAACCCATATGACTTTCTTTCTTCATTTGAGTTATTTAGAAGAATGTCCAAGCTGCCCTTTTCCACTAAGTGAAAGTGAATGGAGGTTGTCAAGCTCCAAAATGACAAGACGTATCATAAAAACCTAATGCTATTTCATATCATGTGATGAGACTGACATTTAAATCACTATCCCCAGACAATTTCCCATGTGCTGTTGCTCTACAATATGGTATTTTTGTTGGTTTCACAGAAGAAAAGAAAAAAAATCATAAAGGTTTTGAGTAAATGATGACAGATTTTTATTTTTGGTTCAACTGTCCCTTTAATAAATGCAGAGAAGCTGATACACATAATACGAACTCAGTGTTGGGGAAAGTTACCTTTAAAAGTAATGCGTTAGAATATTGTGTTACACCCTAAAAAGTAACTAATTACGTTACTTAGTTACTTTTTATAGAAAGTAATGCGTTAGGTTATTTTTGCGTTTCTTTTTCTCACCTGTGCGAAATGGGCTGGAAATGCAAATTCAGTCAATAAATAGGAAAACTTACATTACTTATTTGAAAAAGTAACTCGGATACGTTAAAAGTAATGTGTTACTTTACTAGTTAATCTGATTACACAACTCGCGTTACTTGTAATGCGTTACCCCCAACACTGTATGAACGCAGGTTATTTTTCCATCCGGATGCACTGTTAGACATCTTAGTGGTGCTGTTTTGTCTTCAAATGCACATGAAAATAAGCCTACATCTTGGAGTAGCAGTATATTAAAATAATGCATTTTTTTCATGATATCAGAATATTTAGACCTGTAAAGCACACCATGTACAATGTCTTTTTTTTTTTTTCTCTTTGTAACATGTAAGTGTCCATTGAAATACATCCAGTGTTGCATGACATCTTCAAATTTCAATCCCCCTTCCACAGCGGAAACACGCATGTGCCAACCAGTGCTAGGGGCAGCGGGCCAAATCCGCCACCAGGTGTCCCCGACTGATAACATCCGCTCCAGAATACGGGATAAAACGGAAGAATGGCACATTCGGATTCATAACAAAAGTGTCTTTCCCTTTTTTTCTCCAGCTTTTGGTCATGAAGGTTCTTGTGTTTGGGCCAGGCCGGATGGATTAGGAGATGATCTGATCTTGGGTCGGTATTGCTACAGTATCTTTGTGCTTCGACTGAAGCCCCAGTTTTTCTCGGTGTTATGGGTGTCCACAGCAACTTGCAGTACACAGGCGAGACGCATGTCCTTGTTCTACTGCATAGGTGACATTCACCAGTCTTCATGCGCCGGTATATTACATTGCCTGAAAGACAGAGCCATTTGAAATGCGTAAGAGTGGAGAAAGGCTTCATATTCACATACATTATTAAGCCCCTTTATATAAACCTAATGTATGGAATTCTCCATTTTAGGTACATTCATTACAGTTATTTCACTATTTAGGTTTGCAGGAGTTCACTCTTCCTTACTCGACTGGAAATTCTACAAACAAAACATGTTTACTTGGGAATATTGTTTTAATCCGCAGTAATTTTATATGTTTTACTGCATCTCCAATATCGCTTTCCATCCTGTGAGTCTTTTTGTAATACACCTTTAACTAACATGACATCATCCACCAGGATATGACATCATCCACCAGCATTTTGGAGGGAAAACAACAGTAAGTGTAAGTAATGGATTTAATGAATTATTTGATGATTTGGTCAAATAATTCTGAACTTGTTTAATCTGTTTGATTATTTCAACATCAGTCTGATAATATCAGTATCTGAAAAAGATGTTGTGAAGCATATGGCTAACTTTAGCTCTTTATTTCCATTCTGCTCATTGTCTTAGCTTAGCTATAAATGCTGTGCTAAGCACATCATTATTGATTTATTTATTCATAACAACATATTAAGCAAAAATTATTGATTGACTGACTGACATAAAGACCATGGTAGTTGATAATGACAGATGTACACAAATTTGAACTATAATTGTGCTACAAACAATAATTACAAAATTGTTTAATATAATATAATAATTATTATTACAACTATCGTATATAATCTACCAATGTATCTCTAATTTGTGCGTTGTGCATGACATCTGTGATGTGTACGCGGCAGCAGGGATGCACTGCGCAAACTGCGCATGTTTGTGTTGGTGTGGTTGTGCATGTGTCGATTGAGCTCTCTAATTGCATGCGCCGGAGCGGTGGCCACTGTGCCGATATGAAAGCTGCGTCAAGCCGGGATCTACAGCCAGCCCGCTCTTGAAAAAAAAAAAAAAAAACACTGCAGGACCGTTTCCTAATTGCGCTGACATGGATGTATTCTTGTTTTATGTATCTCTCCTCCTCCGCAGCTTTTCTTGCTATTGCCCTCGTTCTCTTTCCCTCCTCTGCTCTGGGTCCGATCTCTTGCTCTCTCTCTGATCTCTGAGCTAATCCCTCTGCTCCTCAATGCTGGTAATCATTATCTCTCTCACACTGCGATTTAAACGCATCCTTGGTTACAGTGTTTGTTAGGCAGTACTGCATTGATATTCATCACGTCCTCATGTTCCAAGCAAACATCTCAGGCCACATCCACGCGAAGCCAGAACTTTCCCTATCCGATCTTTTTTTTCCCTTGTTCTAAAAACAAATTCTGTAAACACGGCATCGTCTCAAGAAATATCTGCGTACACACAAAACCGCTGAAACCGACTCAAAACAATGTAGTATACATGCCAGACCAGTATGTGGCACTGTAATTCTGCCACAGAGACACTAAAAACAGAGAAGAAGACTTGGCGCATGGGGTGTCTGACTAGGGTCGAGACGTGGGACGATGGCATCGTCGGTTCACAAAATGTACGGATTGGCTGTACACACGAAAAAGCATGGGTGTCGTTTCCAGATTTATCCACTTTAGCACCCGGTTTAAAAAAAAAGTTGCAGATTCAGGCTCCCAAAATGGCAGATCCTTCTGGATGAAATGGCAATACGATACAAAATTTTTACGTATACAGCTAAACGCGTCTGTTTACTTGACGTGGGAGAACCAATGAGGTTCATTCTCGTGTGTTACGCAGCATGTTTGAACTTCTGTAAGAACCAATGAGGTTCATTCTGTTACACAGCACGTTTGAGCTTCAGCAAGAACCAGTGAGGTTCATTCTCGTGTTACGCAGCACGTTTGAGCTTCAGCAAGAACCAGTGAGGTTCATTCTCGTGTTACGCAGCACATTTGAGCTTCAGCAAGAACCAATGAGGTTCATTCTCGTGTTACGCAGCACATTTGAGCTTCAGCAAGAACCAATGAGGTTCATTCTCGTGTTACGCAGCACGTTTGAGCTTCAGCAAGAACCAATGAGGTTCATTCTCGTGTGTTACGCAGCACGTTTGAGCTTATGTAAGAACCAATGAGGTTCATTCTGGTGTTACGCAGCACGTTGGAGCTTCAGCAAAAACCAATGAGGTTCATTCTTGTGTGTTACATTCATGTTTGAGCTTCAGCAAGAACCAATGAGGTTTGTTCTTGTGTTACGCAGCACGTCTGAGCTTCAGCAAGAACCAATGAGGTTAATTCTTGTGTGTTACATTCATGTTTGAGCTTCAGCAAGAACCAGTGAGGTTCATTCTCGTGTTATGCAGCACGTTTGAGCTTCAGCAAGAACCAATCAGATACATTCTTGTGTTATGCAGCACGTTTGAGCTTCTGCAAGAACCAATGAAGTTAATTCTCGTGTTACGCAATACGTTTGAGCTTCAGCAAGAACCAATGAGGTTCATTCTTGTGTTATGCAGCACGTTTGAGCTTCCACAAGAACCAATGAGGTTCATTCTTGTGTAATGCAGCACGTTTGAGCTTCTGCAAGAACCAATGAGGTTCATTCTTGTGTTATGCAGCACGTTTGAGCTTCAGCGAGAACCAGTGAGGTTCATTCTCGTGTTATGCAGCACGTTTGAGCTTCCTCAAGAACCAATGAGGTTCATTCTCGTGTTACGCAACACGTTTGAGCTTCTGCAAGAACCAATGAAGTTAATTCTCGTGTTACACAACACGTTTGAGCTTCAGCAAGAACCAATGAGGTTCATTCTCGTGTTATGCAGCACGTTTGAGCTTCCACAAGAACCAATGAGGTTCATTCTTGTGTTATGCAGCACGTTTGAGCTTCTGCAAGAACCAATGAGGTTCATTCTCATGTTACGCAGCACGTTTGAGCATATGTAAGAACCAATGAGGTTCATTCTGGTGTTACGCAGCACGTTGGAGCTTCAGCAAAAACCAATGAGGTTCATTCTGGTGTTACGCAGCACGTTGGAGCTTCAGCAAGAACCAATGAGGTTCGTTCTTGTGTTACGCAGCACGTTTGAGCTTCCGCAAGAACCAATGAGGTTCATTCTCGTATTATGCAGCACCTATGAGCTTCCACAAGAACCAATGAGGTTCATTCTTGTGTTATGCAGCACGTTTGAGCTTCTGCAAGAACCAATGAGGTTCATTCTTGTGTTATGCAGCACGTTTGATATTCTGCAAGAACCAATGAGGTTCATTCTCGTGTTATGCAGCACGTTTGAGCTTCCACAAGAACCAATGAGGTTCATTCTTGTGTTATACAGCACGTTTGAGCTTCAGCGAGAACCAATGAGGTTCATTCTCGTGTTATGCAGCACGTTTGAGCTTCCACAAGAACCAATGAGGTTCATTCTTGTGTTATGCAGCACGTTTGAGCTTCTGCAAGAACCAATGAGGTTCATTCTTGTGTTATGCAGCACGTTTGAGCTTCTGCAAGAACCAATGAGGTTCATTCTTGTGTTATGCAGCACGTCTGAGCTTCCTCAAGAACCAATCAGGTTCATTCCCACACGTCAAGCAGGTTTGGTTGAGCTTCTATTTATGTTCGTTGATCAATGTTTAAATGTGAATAAAAGCCTAAATTAAATCTGTTCATCATTTAAAGCTATCAAGTCTCTTTAGAATATTTGGGCTAAACTGCTCAATTCATATGGATTGTTTTTACGACCTCTTTATGAACTTTTTGAAGTGTCGAAGTGTCAGTTGTGTAGCTGACTATGGAGGGACGGAAAGCTTTCAGATTTCATCAAAAAGATCTTCATTTGTGTTCCGAAGATGAACGAAAGTCTTACGGGTTAGTTTGGAACAACATGAGGGGGAGGAATTAATGACAGAATTTAAATTTTTGGGTCAACTATCCCTTTAACTTAGAATCTGTTTACATCTCTCACTTTATGTCTCACTGCATGCTTTGAAGTTTCATATATGTACAGGCGGCTTTTCCAGGTTTAAACTTTGAATTTATATATATATATATATATATATATATTATGAGAATCTCTTATTGACATATTGATGGAATGTCTGCCATGACTTCATTGTAACATTTGAATTTGAATTGTGATTGGTCTAGTCGTTTTTCATCACCTAGCACACTGACTGTGTTGATTTTAGTGAGCACCCAAATGAATACAAGATGTGTGCCAACTCAGTGATGGCAAAACGACTCTGATGCAGAACCTAAATTTAAACAAAACTTTAACACTATTCTTTTGTTGCCTGGCTAGAACTGGTATTCCCTTGAGGAAATGCAAATTGATTTTTTTCTCATTCAAGAACAGGGAAAGGAACAGCAGCCTTCTCTTGCCCTGCCTGCTGCGCTGCCCTCTTCGGCCTGACTTAAAGCTCTGCCTGTGACTTGCTGTTGTCATGTTCTCAAGCCACGTGAACCTATAAGAGAGCTCGCCACTGAGTGCATGTGAGCACAGAGGAGAAGAGGAAGATGAAGAGGAGGAGGAGATTTCCTAGGAGACCTGGACGGGGGTGGTATTTCTACCGCTCGCTTTCATTAAAGCGGCAAATTGGCATCCCAGAGACCCAAAGCCCTTAGATCCCCCTGCTGATGTGTGCTCTGCTTGTTCTGAACTTTCTCCTCTGCTCTGTTTGTCTGTCTATTTCTCACTCATTCTGTTCTCCTCTTCCTTTGTCGTGGGAGGGTGAAAGAGGAAGGGAGGGAGGGGTAGAGCTGGAGAGAGGAGGGTGGGGTGTTTTGATCTCCATCCAGGTTTTGCTTCATGGTCTCCGACAGGAAGCTGTACTACTGCTGAATATCATTTCTCTTTCTCTCTTTCTGCTATGCCCATTTTCTCTGCCTTTCTTGTTCAATCTCGTTTCCTTTCTCTCTCCCTGACCTACCCCAGTTGTAGTTCACAGATTGCCTGTAGGTGGCGAATGTGTATGCAACAGTATAAGACCAAAGGGGCATGTGAAACTAAGCGAGGGTGAGCATTACTAATATTTTCCCGCTTTCACATAGGTTTAGGACTAGTCCCAGACTAAAATGCATGTTTGAGCTGTCTTGACTGAAAGCAACTTGCACTCACATATCTTAAAATATGTCAGTGCCATTGTTTTGTCTCAAGATGCCCACCAGTAATGTTTTTTTTTTTTTTTTTTTTTTTCTAAGGCACATTTATAAAGCTACATAAATTTCCTAATTGAACTAAGGCCTAATCCTGGCTTAATCTAAGCCCGGTTTGTGAAACCAGGCCTACATTTGTGTAGTGGTGAATTGTTGAGGAGGGGAGTGTTATTACTTTCCAATCAATTCAGATACTTTTTGCTTGATGGACAATGACATAGATGGATCATGTCTAGTGATCTAATTAACCAAGTCGTAACAACTCCAAGCAATTGCATATCCGTATTCTAAAAGCCCTCTAAACATCTTTGCAATGACATTGCAACTCTCTGGCATCATGGTGTACTTTTTACACAGGTAATCAACCACTAGAAAATGCTGACAGCAATCAACGTTATGCCACAAGTGTTGTCAAATGAGCTTAAGTTGTATTATGTTGTTCTAAGCCCATATAACTTGTTCAGTAGAACATAGAAGGAAACATTTTGAAGAATCTTCAAGCTACTCTTTGTAGGGTGGGGCCAAGAGCTGTGGGAGCGGAGCGAGGCCGGTAGCGCGAGTGTCAACGAGCGTCACCTGTGTGCCACAACGATCTTGAGTTTCACGGAGGAACTCCGGAAGGATAAAAGGAGGAGTGACGACAGTGAAAGACATGAGAGGACCAGGCCTGATTGGCAGCTGTGGTCAAAATGAGCTGATCGTTTGGAAAAGATCTGTGTGAAGATTCTTCAAAAATTTTTCCTGTTGGGTTCAAGTACATGCAGAGTGAGTAAATAATGCAGAAATTTTATTTGTAGGTTTAGGAATTTGCAAAATCAGTATGATATTTGATTTGAGCAATGAAACATTTTTTGCTTTTGGATGGATTTCTGCTTCATGCATGAGCCAAGACCTTGAGTGAAAAATGTGTATGTTCCCCATCCAGTAAAAATCACCAAGCAGCACATCTAAATGTCTTATTTTTTCTTCTCTCTAAAGTTTGTGGCTTCAAAAGTGGAACAAGGATACTGAGAGAGAATGTCTAATTAACATCCCTTCACTAACTTCTGCTGTCAGTAGAGAGCTGCACATTCAATAGCAGACAGATAAGGGTGAGATATGCTCAGGGCTCATCTGTTGCCCTGAGAGATGGTGCTGATGAGGAACTGTGTGATCTGCTGTCTAGTTTCACTCCTTGCTGTTGTTATGGAGGTGGTAGAGTATTACAAAGACAGTAAAGTTCATGGTACAATGGGGGTGTCTTTTAGATCAGAGATGTCCTTTGCTGTGTGCAAAACCACTTACCTTGTGTTTCGGACACCTAATAGAGAAGGTCTCTTCTTGAAACGTGCAGCCTGGAAAAATATAGAGAGAAAAGAAAGGAAAGAATCGAAGGTATAAATTAGATGCCATTGGAAATACAAAGCAAGGTCAGCTTGCCCTTTTGTTGCTGACTTGACCCATCTCCAGTGGTGTAACCACCACTTTCTATAATGACAATTTCTGTTGGCAGAGAGCAATGCATGATGGAGGGAATCTACTCCCAGCCTTGGATGACACGCCATCGAGCATTCACAGACCATCTGGTGCATATTGTCCAGAACTGACGATAACTGCCAGTTCCAATTCTATGCAACTTCTGGGAGTTAGAGTACACAGGGTATTATCAGTCAAGCCAGTTCCCAGGAAGCTATAATGAGTGCTTCCAAGGAATAAATAGTCACAAGAATTGTAGTATGTAAACTAGATATCATAATATTTTCCTAAAGTGAAAGAGGTTAATTAAGTGAAGTACTTCATAGAAAAAAGTATTCTGTAAGCACCATTGTAAGATTTACCTACAGCTAAACGTCACAGAAAAACATAAAAAGTATAATTGATTGTTTTTATCTGTTGGTCAGAAACTTCCTGTCATGTCTTAAGTTGATAGTTTAAAGTATGGTTTGTGAGACAAATAGGACTAGTAATTATATATGCTTGCAAACCCTGTTTGGTTTCTAGACAGAACTTCATGTGGAGTGGAGGGTGGAATCATTGGATGGACAGTACATGTTGTAGACAAACAAACAGCATATTTCAAAATGTCAGAACTCTTACCCATCTCTTTGGCGCAGACATAATGGTACCTCTGAGTGCAGCTCTTCCAGCTGCAGCAGATGGAAGCTCCTTCACCTTGGCACCTGGAGCATTTCTGTGATGAAACAGAAAGCCTGAGGAGCTTCTCTCTAAAATATCGACTCTTTCCTTTACAGCCCTCTGAGCCACCACAAGTTGCAGATAATATAGTATAACTGATATAATTCTATACCTACTAGACTCAAAGTATATTATTAATATAATTTAGGCTTGCTACGATATTCAGCCGTGACACCGGTTACATCACTAAATACATTTGTCAGTGTCTAGAAAGAAGTCACGGATATTACAGTTGATATTGTTTCCAGTTTAGTCATGGTGGGATACAATGTGGTGTATATAGCTATTTCTGAATATGCTTTTCCAAACATGTTCTGAGATGTGCTCTTGTCTCTTCTTAACAGTACATGAAGTTATTAATGTAGAGTATTTAATATAAATGAAACACTTACTGCATTTGCAGCTTTCTGAACAGCCTCCTTCAGCCCAAAGAGTTTGCCTGCTACCAGAATTATGCCTGTGGTCCAGACAGCACAAGCTTCATGAGCCCAGTGCTCTTTCGCCTCAGCCTCCATCTGCAATCTCTGCAGAGCTGTTCCACTGCCCTCCTCGCCAGCAGGGGGAGAAGCTCCACTAAGTCTGTTCTGCAACAGCAGCAGTCTTTTGAATCTCATCCGCAAGGTGGGGCGGGTTCTTAACGATACCCTAATTGCCCTTTTCCCCCTCCTGGGATGACCACCGTGTCCTTCATTTACACTATCTTGATAGGAGTCCTTCGCACATGCACTCTGTGAGTTGATTTGCTCTGCGATGTAGCTGACCTCTGTCTCATTTGCACAGTTGCTGTTTTGCCTGAAATCATTCCTGTGTGTTGAAGACAGCATTTTTCGTGGTATGCCGTCCTCAGGATAATAGGGACCGCACAAGTCCCCAAGCTCTCTGTAATTTGCTGGTTTTCCACATAGGCAGCACGTTAGACACCTTTCAATTAGGCTTTTGTTAACTAAGGGCCCCTGGAGCATTACTGAGGAGTTTGATACTGCCTTGGTAACTGTGACTAGATTTTTCATTTTAGCTGCACTCTTTTTTCTTGCCTGGCTGAGCATCTGCTCTTCCTCAGGCCTGTTGATGATGGTACAAAGAGATGCTAGCTCCAAAGAGCTGTCAATGTGTACATATGGTCTGAAAGAACATTTGCCATCTCCTAGTGCTGGATGCAAGTCTGATAATGTCCCCTTCACTGTTGGGGGGAGATCATTGCTGCATTTTGTCTTGATCTTGGGTCTCTTCACTACAACTTTGAGGACACTCAGAACCTTTTTTTTCGGGCCAGCCTTTTTTTTCTCCTTTACTTTGTCATCTTCTGTTTGACTTGAGAGTTCCTCCTGTTTCCTTTTGAGTGATGGCCGTCTGCCTCGTTTGGGTTTTATTAGTGGTAAGCATAATTCTGTTGGTGGCTCCTCATGCTGTGTCTGTTCACCTGTTTCTGGTAAAGAGAAGGAGGGTGGAGGTGGGGGTAATATATCAGTCTGGTTAGGCTCCTGTTGGTCTACAATGGGGATGCTTTCTTGTGGTTCAGTGCCTTTTCTTCTCCTCTTCCGTTGCTTCAGATGCATCTCGTGGTTGTTTTTAATGGCTCTCTGTTTGGCTAGCCTTGGTGTGTTGATAACTAGGCTCCCGGCCTCCAGAGCTACATCTGGTGCATCACTGCTCTCTACGGTGGCCCACTTTCTCCTCTTCTTCCTTGGAGTTTGAATTCCTGTGTTTTGGGTCTCTTGTGTACTTATTGTGCTTTCGCCCTCCACATGAGTCACCTCAGGGATGTTCATTGTCTCCTTCGGCTCTGATAACTGTGGCACTGGTTTTGATGTTGATTCGTCTGGTACAATATCTGGTTGAATATTTAAAGGTTGCTTTTTGGACCCTGGAGAGGTGATTTTCTGAACCATTGCCTCATATTTAAGTCCCCTGCCTTTCCGAGGAGGCAAATATTTGGTTTTAGTGGGACACTGAGGAGGTACAGAAGGCATGTCACTTATGTCATCAGTGGGAGGGTTATCAGTGGTTACAGTGGTGCTTACAGATTCTGCTTGCAAATGTTGTCCTCTCTTTCGCTTTCCCTTTGCAATACAGATTCCTGTGACTGTATCTAATGGAGGCTCCTGTGTCTTTACCTGACACTCTTGCATACCTTTCTTCCTCTTTTTGGCGTCTGATGATGGTAAACTGGATTTTCTTTTGATGGAAACTATCTCTTCTTTCGGTTGTTGAAGTAAATCTGTAGAGACATCCTTCTGCTTAGGTAATTCAACATTTGAAGTTTCTGTCTTACATGACTGATCCACAGTAACATTCTGTATTTGTGAGTGTATGAGCATTGCTGAAGGTGTCTCAGTTGATTTGTCACTCTCTTGCTCTTTATCTTCAGTCAGCTTTTCTTTTGTTTGTTTGCGTGATCTAAGCACCATGGACTTTCGATCTCTTGTTAAAGACCTTACACAACTGCTTTCTAGATTCGACTCCAAAGTGGAACATACAGTTTCATCCTTAGTGGTGTCCACCACACCAACAAGTGTGTCCATAGTTAATGCTGTGCTCGCATCTTGCAAAATAAGTTCATGTGTTTCCTTGGTATGGTCTTTTGTAATCTGAATATTTTCATCTTGTTTTATTGATTTTATCTTAGAGGTGATTGCTCTTGGTCGACCTGGACCTTTAGGTACTGACCCCTCAATTGGCTTTGACTCTGTGGGGGTTTGAGTTGGATTTGGAACAAGTGTGTCTCCTGGTAAAACCCCAGGCTTTGAGCCTTGTTTAGAACCAGATTTTGGACCAGGTTTAGGACCTGGCTTTACACCAGGTTTTGGACCAGGCTTTGCATTTTCTGTGGACCCTGTGCATTTTAAACTTTGTTTGGGACCAGGTTTTACACTAGGCATAACATCATGTTTAGGACCTGATTTTGGACCAGGTTTTGAAATTGATTTTGGACAAGGCTTTGGACCAGGTTTTGTATTTGATTTTGGACCTGGTTTTGGACCTGGTTTTGGACCTGGTTTTGGACCAGGTTTTGAACCTGGTTTTGGACCAGGTTTTGAACCTGGTTTCCTTCTCTCTTGAGGGCAGACCTTTGGGCTACTTTGTGAACCATAAGAGCGAGTGCACATCCGCGATGGTAAACTCTCTGTCACTAGTTTCTGTGTTTGACTGCTAATATTCTGGTGAGCAGTTTCCATCTGATCAGGAATAAGGGCGCTTTTGCTGGAGGGCATACTGGGATTTTGGGCAGAAGGTGGAGCACTGTCTCCTTCTACACTTAGCTGCCTTCTGATTCCTACACTTGAATGCATTATTCTCCTCCTGCCCCGTGCATGTTTCTTACCGAACATTCTCGTATGTGCAGATGGGGCCAAAGGCTCTGGTTTGGCTGAGGGAGTCACTGCACTGGGACAGCTTATCCCCGGTTCCATATCCTCATCCCCTTTCTTGGGAGAGGGTGGGGTGTCAGCCCAAGATGGTGCAGAGTGCAGTATTGACTTGCCTGGCAACTGAGGAGAGTCAGGCTCCAGTACCTTTGCATCACTACGATCGATGTGATGATCCCTAGCTTGAGCCAAAGGTGTTGTTTTCTCATTGAGAGCTGAGAAGCCACTCTTGGCAGTGTGAGGCTGAGTTGCAATGTCACATATGGCTGACCTCCTTTCGCAGCCTCTGTGTGGTGCGTCCTGGGCAAAGCTTTCTGCTGGTTCTGTGTTGACTTGCGGCATGTTTCCCATCTCCTCAAATGTACTTGCTCTATTATTAATTACCTCCTCTGAGGTTGTCAGATTCTCCTTTTCATCTCTCACCTCAATGGAATTATGGGAGAGGACAGACGGCTGCTCCTCAAGGGTGTCCATTGGTCCCTCAGTGCATGTGAGGCTATCTACTGAATTTTCACTCTTTGAATTTTCCTCTTTCTCTGGCAAATAAAGATCAGTGGCGGAATTGCCGGGTGATGTTTTCACAAGCATTTCAACATTGGTCTGTGGCTCTGATTTGAAATGTTCTGACTTTATTTCTGTGCCTTCATTATATTTGTGATTAAGTTCAGAAAAACAGTCAATTTCTTCTGAGTTTCCTTTATCTACATTGTATTTGTTTTGCAGACCATGGTATATATTTGCTTCTGTTTCATACGAGTAACCTTCCTCTAATACGGCTTTACTTATTTTATGAAAAAGTGAAGGACTTTTCTCATCCTCCAACCACTTCTCTTGCTTTTCAGTGACCTCTCCTTTGCACTCGTGGTCTGCAGACAGCTTTCTTTGTCCAATTTCTTCTTCATCAGCCATCCTCTCAGTCCATGCTGACTCCTCAAAGTTCTCCTTTAGAGTACTCTCTGAACACTTTATGTCTGGTGGTGAATTACTCTCTTGTTTCATAGGACTTGGAGCTGTTACACTGATAGGAGACCTCTCATCTCTAATGCAACGGAGAGAGCTGTTGGGCTCCTCTCCAGTCAATACTCTCTGTACTCTGGGGTCACAGTTGAGATTATCTTCAGAGGCTACACTCTGGAGACTTCGAACTGAGTCACCTGACCTAACAGATACATCGTCAGCTGAGTTTAGGGAACAAGTGGACGCTGTGTCAAGGCTGAGACGTGAGTGTGTCTGGGTGTGTGCTTGACCTTTTTCCTGACCAAAATAGTAATAGCTCCTGTCCATCTGGTCCTCAGTGCTGCTAGAGTATCCTCCCTCCTGTAGTTCTGCTGTCATGGACCTCGGGGTGCTATAAGCATCAGATGGAGGAGGACCATGTTGGTTATCAGAACAAGATGACTCTTCCATACCTTTTAATTGACCTCTATAGTCCTCTCCCTTTTTTGGATGGTTTCGCTTTCCGGTCTTTTTGTTAGCCATAAGAGCCTCTGACAGCAGCAGCTGCTGAACATTGTTGGAGATGTTTTCAACCTGAGATGTCAGGGCATTGAGACTCCACAAACTGGGATTGGACAGGAGCTTTTCCGAAAATCGTTCTTTCATGGTGCCAGAATAGCTCTGGGACTGGTGGTTGACACTGGGTGATGAATGGGTATTAGGGGGCATCAGCATATTTTGGTCTTGCAAACTTGTGGATGAGGAAGCTGCTGGGTTGATAGGAGGTTGGCCATATTGGAATGAGTCAGGATTTGGCATTAAGGGGGATGGTGTAGAGTTATATGAGGGAGATCTTCCCACAGACCTCGCAGGGGAATGACTGGAACTTGGACTGCAGGTCTGGTAGTATTGTTCTGGTGACCTTACAGAAATATCTGTTATGCAGTAGTTTTGCTGGGGCTGATTGTAGTGCTGGAATTTCTGAAGGTTCTCCTGTGTACCAGACATTCCTTGCAGGGAGCCTTGTTCAAATCCAGATCTTGAGGGAGTTTGTTGATAACCATAATTATTCTGAGGCCTGTATCCACTCTGCTTTAGACTGCTGTGATTGCTGAGTTGTCTTGCATACTGTGCATTAGTTGGTATACCATAGCCTTTGTAACCATGTGGCATTGTATTACATTTCTCCATGTAAGATGATGAAGATGAAGAAGGGGGCTGCGAGTGCTGAGGGAAATGGAGGTGGCCCTGTGGATACATTAAAGGAGATGGTGTTGGATTGGGTGGGAGGCCCTGTTGATGGGAACTTGTATAGGTTGAGGCAGAGGACTGGGAGGAGAGATGGCACTGACTTTGAGAGATAGCTAGCATGTTCTGCTCTAGGTACTGGGATGACCCACTGACCCCAGACTCTAGCCGTCCCACCATGTCCTGTTCAAATTGGGTCATCTGAGCTGACTCATCCCATTTTTGTTGCAAGTGACCTTCACTAATATACTGGGCTGTGTATCCAGGGCCCATGTGATTGCTGTAGCCAGCCTGCAGGTGCTGGTTTGGAGTTTTGGCTCCTCTATAAGGTTTTTTAGTCTGAGTAGCGCTGGTGTAGGCGGGATAGGTCTGCTGTCCATAACAGTCCTTAGAACCTGCTCCCGCTGTTGACATCCCTGCAGCAGCTAGTGAGTGTGGCTCATAGCCCTGTCTGGACTGGCTGTGATGATGTCTATAACTCTCAAGGCGCGATAATTCTTGGGGTTCCTGCTGGTAGCAGTGCTGGTTGCCATGGAAACCACTCCGCTCTCTGAAGGACTGCATGACTTCAGCTAGGGGGCTCTTTGGAAAGAGAGAAAAAAACAGAAAGAGAGAGGCTGTGCTTAGTGGCTTCGTTTTCTTATCAGTGATCATTCTCTCATTCAGTTAAATTGAATTAATTGCTGTATTTGTCATAAAACAAATCATATTAGAATATACACATCATTCATAAAATTAAATCATTGAGCACTATAAAATTTTACTCTCCCTTACTGCAGCTGCAATCAATCATTATTGTATTATATTGAATCTAGGAATCTGAGCATATCTATTTCAGATTTTGGTGGTTTCATCTTCTGTGATAATGTGTGCAGCTACATTATTATTATTTTTTTTAATTCTCTCAAATACACATGATGGTTTTAAAACGTATTCATGAGGACCATGCATACAAACAAACCAAGCATTTTATTATTGGCTCATGTTGTGTTTTATTAAATAAATGATATTCAATATTATGCATGTGCAATTAGAGGATTCTATTTTTAGTGTTAGATTTATTTTTTTCAATGTGTGCTATTTGCGTAGTAATCTTGCTCAGTAATTTGATACAGTTGGCGATGTGATATTCTGGTAATCTTTTCTTAGCAGTGAGTTTAAAGTAGAAAGTGTGTGTTTTGTAGGCATAGATGGAGGCTGTTCTATTTCTCCACTCCACGTAGCACGTAGGCCTGTCGAGGGATGGTCGCCCAGTCCCATCAGACACACACATTATTCATCTCACTAGTGCACTGTCTGAAGGCATCAGGCCCAAGAGCAACGTGCTCCCCTCTTAGCACCTTCCCAAGAGGCCCCACCATCCACTACTGCTTCAGTTTTCCTTGTTTGCTGCTCTGCTTGTTTACACAGTGACCCAAATAAGACCACTCGGGATCTATGTTTTAAGCCTTTAAAAATGCATACAGTATGTGGTGAAATGTACAAGCTGGCCAAAGTGAGCAAGTGGCATGATGGATCTTGCTTTCCCTTTCACATATTATTGCAGCTACACAATATTATGTGGTGCATTAATATGTTATCCCACATAAATTTGTTGCAATTTTTGTAGAATCATTGGCATTCAGATCATTCTGCTTGAACATATTGCATGACAGATCCACTGTGTGCAGCTGATTAAAGACTTGTGTGTGGCTATGTTGCTGACACAGCTAGAGATCTTTTGAGAGCGTGGTCTAAAAGGTACAGTAAGTTTTCTAGGTCTGCTGAGAGGGCAGAATTTGTCTCCTGGGGTACCAAATAATGACAAAGGTACCCTTACTGTAGAACTTACCATGAGTGTACCAGCATGGACTGGCCCATTTCCAGAATGAGTAAAAATCTACGGCTATGTGTCTCAAACTTACTTCTACAGTGCTACGAAGTAGGTGTGAATTGATGACTTTTAAAAGATACGTAGGTAAAAGTTCTATTCCTGTTACTTGAATTGTAGGCGTCGTTTGTCGTCATTCTCCTCCGTGTTGTATTTTTGAAGCTTGTTGAAGCAGAAAGAGAGACTGGGGAGAGGGGTATGTTTAAGCCAGCTGTGAGCTCAATGAGCTTCTACGTACTTTAAGGCAGAATTCCCAGTGAGACTTTCACTACAAAATCATTCATTAACAGCAGAGTGACTGCATGTATAAACAAAGTATACTCTCTGTTCTATCTGCATGTGTGTTTACCTCAAATGCAGTCAATACACTTTCTTTCTCTGGAAGCCTGTTTCACTCTCACGCTCAGATCGAGCATTGGGCAGTCATCAGACTCAATTATGCATATACTATGGATTGTATAGAGAATGTGGAAAGGTCTCTGAAAATTATCTAAAATACACACAAACTCTTACAGTCTGAGTTTTAATGCATTTTGCATGAAATCTAAGGCAACTTTGTCCAAACTACATGTTCACTACCATCACTTATGATGTTGTTATATGATTAGGAGGCTGCCTATGAAGGCTGTAGACCGTGAGGCAGTATCGTTTGGAGCACAGTCAAGAGCTATATTAATACAAATTCCCTGTTTTTGGAAAAGGCGAAGGAATACTCTCACAGTGATGGATTTGAGAGATAATAAACCAATAAACCAGCTCTCTGGCATTTTGTGAATCCTTCATAAAACAGCTTAGTTATGAGATTGAGGGGCACAAGGCGCAAGAAAGACAATCTGCACATAAGGAGCTTTCAACCAAAGCAAACATTGAGTCAGGAAAGAAGATGCCAAGGAAGAAGGAAAGAAGGTGGGAGTGAAGGTCAGGGTAGGGGGTCGATTCAATTTCAGCGCAGTCCTTTAAGGACATGAACTCAATTTGAGAAACAAATTTAATCAGTTTCCTGTAAGAACCACGCACATATATGCAAGTTAGATGCGTTTCTTTAGTAAAAATGTAATTCACAACCTGGATCCAAACTGCATCACAGGCAAATATCATGATCATTTAGGGTTACAAAAGAGTGTTGGTTTTCCAGAGATGGCTCATATTGCTTTGAATGGTTCACACTGGACTGAAAGATGCTAATCAGATCGGAGGCTTTCAACTGGACTGTCTGTCTTGGCCAGGCGTGAGGCCTATCTCTCTGAGATTGACATCACTGCAGCTTTTTACTGACCTTTGAAAGAATAGAGCCATACAGAGAAACAGCAGACTCCGGAAAATAAAGGGTTAAAGGCATTGTCCGCAATGGACACCCGGAATGTCCAGAACATTCTGTTCTTCTTCACAGTATTTCAAGTGTTGTTGTTTTGCTCACCAATTTACCTCCAAAACATGGGGTTACTAAGCATTTCTATTATAAGACAAAAGCAGAGGTCAATAAAGACAACATTATTATAGTTCTTAATTACAAACGTATTTTTCAATTTAGTTCAAATGTATAATTTACTGTAAGCATTTCGATCTCTACCATATAACACTTTTTTTTTTTTTAAACGATGAAAATGTCATAACATGAACACAGGATAAAAATAGCTCATTTTAAACACATCGAAAGTCTTTATCCCCTTAAAATAGTGATTTTTGGCCTGTCCCACCACAGAGGTCTTAACCTTCTCAACTGCATCCAATAATTAAAATCATACAACAATGTCATAATTTTGGCAAAATTAATGTTTAACTGATAGCCCAAAAATACAGATTAATATTGTGACATATTATTACAAATTAAAATACTGGATTTCTATTTTAATATACTTTAAAATATGATTTATTCCTGTGATCAAAGCTGTATTTCCAGCATCATTCCTCCAGTCTTCAGTGTCACATGATCCTTCAGAAATCATTCTAATGTGATGATTTATTATCAATGTTGGAAACAGTTGTGCTGCTTAATTGTTTTCATAGCCTATGATATGTTTTGATGAATAAAAAGTAAAAAAAAAAAGAACAGCGTTATTTAAAATGGAAATCTTTTGTAACTATACACTACCGTTCAAAAGTTCAAAAGTTTTTTTTTTTTTTTTTTTTTTTTTTTTTTTTTTTAAAGAAATGAATACTTTTATTCAGCAAGGATGTGTTAAATTGAGAAAAGTTATAGTAAAGATGTATATTGTTAGAAAATATTTATATTTTGAATAAATGCTGTTCTTTTTACTTTTTATTCATCACTGAATCCTGAAAAAGTCTCACAGGTTCCAAAAATATATAAAGCAGCACAACTGATTCCAACATTGATAATAACTGAGTATCAAATCCTTATATTAGAATGATTTCTGAAGGATCATGTGACACTGAAGACTGGAGGAATGATTCACAGAAATAAATTATATTTTAAAGTATATTAAAACAGAAAACCATTATTTTAAATTGTTATAATATTTTACAATATTACTGTATTTTTGATCAAATAAATGGAGGCTTGATGAGCATAAGAGACTTTTTTCCAAACTTTTGACCAGTATATATACACAAATCAGGCATAACATTATGACCACTGACAGATGAATTGAATAACACTGATTATCTCTTCATCACGGCACCTGTTAGTGGGTGGGATATATTAGGCAGCAAGTGAACATTTTGTCCTCAAAGTTGATGTGTTAGAAGCAGGAAAAATGGGCAAGCGTAAGGATTTGAGTGAGTTTGACAAGGGCCAAATTGTGATGGCTAGATGACTGGGTCAAAGCATCTCCAAAACTGCAGCTCTTGTGGGGTGTTCCCGGTCTGCAGTGGTCAGTGTCTGTCAAAATGCTCCAAGGAAGGAACAGTGGTGAACCGGTGACAGGGTCATGGGCGGCCAAGGCTCATTGATGCACGTGGGGAGCGAAGGCTGGCCCATGTGGTCCAATCAAACAGACGAGCTACTGGAGCTCAAATTGCTCAAGAAGTTAATGCTGGTTCTGATAGAAAGGTGTCAGAATACACAGTGCATCACAGTTTGTTGCGTATGGGGCTGCATAGCATTTACTCTATAGAGTATAGATTATTTACTCTGTACTCCATTTGTGTCAGTAGACACTGAAGAAAAAGATATGACTGCTTATAAATCTTATGTGATAAAATGATTACGTAAGATCTTCTCAGATGTGGCATTGTCCCACATAATTCAAATGCCTTTTTACTGACACCCTCATCATTCAAAATCATGAGTCATAATATCAACAATGTGATAATGACTGCGTCTGGCAGCAGGAGCAGGCAATGCTTTTGAATGACTTGCGCAGAAGACACAAATCCCCCAATTAGCTTAGAATTGCACTCAACACTTTTTCCCCCCAGAATACTCTTTGCTGCTTCTTCTATTAGGAGGCTGCAGAGAGTGCCCTTTAAATGCTGAAACCTGCCGCCGTTGGCATGGTGACGCTAAGAGGAGTGAAAAAGCAAACCTGCCCTCCCTGCAGTGAGGTGCCTGGTGCCAATTTCATCTGTGCCAGCGGTGCCCAAGGCATCACACCTCAGGGGTCTGAAATGAGAGCTGGGTGCTGGGTAAGGCATGTGATCGATTTTTAGTCCATGCATTAGAGTGTGTGATACTAAGCGAAAGACGTGTGGGGTGTGTGTTTGTGTGCACAGGTAAATCAGGTCTAAAGCTCCTCTCCGAGAGCCCTAATGCCCACATAAAACCTAAATAAGATTGAAGTGCATGTTTGTACCAGCACGATAGGCTTTAAGCTGCTTTGTGGCAGACCAAAGGAACATAAATGCCGACTGCTGATGGCGCACAAATTCTCAGATGAAGAGAACGACAGATACAGCTTATAACCAGGCACATGGTATCTAGGGAATTGCGACTCTACATTTAAAAGATAGAGCTGCTATAAATTGGGGTGCGGGGCTGATTGATATTCTTCGGCAGGTCTGCGTGTGCAGGAGAGAGCATAAGCAGAGCAGAGGGGTGAGATGCAGCAGATGTAGAGAGAGGGAGGCTTTGCGGAAGGTGAGACCGCTGCGCTCTAGTCTCCCTGTGCTGCGCTCCAGTGAAGCAGCGCTTGGCTTTGATCTCAGCCTCTCTCTGCTGCAGCGCTCCGCTGTGGCCACACTCTCAACACCCCGGCCCGCACTCATGCTCGCTGCGTTTCGTTCTCCCAGTGCATTTTCCGTCCCGAAGATCGCTTACATTGATCTTTCAGACGGAATGAGAAGTCTCAAATGCTGGCGTGCCGAGGGATTATTTTCTTTGAGACAGACTTCATCAATAATGCTGGTACAAAGGCACAATGACATTACTGGCCTGAAATGCTATATGCCTTGCTGCGCTCAATAAGGGCACAGTCATTTATTTCTCCCTGTGAGGCACGCCACTTTGCGCTTGTTCCTGCTCTGTGCCTCTTCAGCTCGGCTAATTGATGATGTGAAGCGGTCGCAGTGTCACTCATGCTACTGATATCTCTCTCTCTCTCTTTCACACATCTTTTCTTTCTGTTTCATATCTCTGCACCACACCCCTGCTCGGTCCAATTTTGGCTCCACCTTAACTACAGATTAACCTTTCTACCCTGAAGCGGAGGACATGCTGGCAGTGACCTTGAGACGATGCTGTGTGTTGTTGCATTCAGGTGACAGACAAAGACCATGGTTCAAAACCAAGTCAGCTGCCTACCTAGACACATATTCGGGCTCAGTGTTTCTGTGATTCCCAAAAATTATGTCTAGAAGGCTGCTACTTAGCTCAGCTCACTACTTACACATTTTGATGCTAAAATATTCTGCATGAGGCTATGATGACCATAGACAACTCACTACCTCTGCTGACCAGATGTGCAAATAAATTTTATGAAGAAAAATGCAATTTTGGTATAGAACTTTCTCTGGACCTATGAGATGAATGTGATTTCACCAAGTGCGACATGTTACTGGATCAACATCTTTGTTAATCATGGAATAGTCTCGCGCAGCAAGACCTTCAGACTGACGGCAGAAGGTCTGGACTCTTTCACAGCTTTCATTGGCCAAGGACCGCCCAAGAGGACGTTTGGCTGACATGTAACGCAACCAGTTACAGTTGGGTTTGTTCCGCGTCATGTTTAGTGGCGTGAAAATGTAAAGTGGACAATAACATACTGGCGTTCATCTATAAATTATTAATTCAAGAACGTTGTGCAAGTTTACTGCAACAACGGAGCTGTGAACTTGATGGTGTTCTTCCACGAGGAAGTTTGAGTCATAGCATTTGTTTCCAGGCGGACCATTAAAGAACGCAACCCACACGTCTCCCAGATATCCTGTAGAATTCAACCAATCAGACCGTGAATGTGAAGATCCTGAAGTGTTTCCAGTTGAGTGTGCCATATGCATCAGACCTTCAGCCAATGTGACATCTGAGTGACATCTGAGTCTAATCCTTGAATAACATTCCAATGGACCAATCAGATCAAGTTTATACAAGTTTGTTTATGTAGTTTAGGCTTACAACCAGGGTTAGGTGATTCTACATCAGTGTTATTCACATATAATTTCCTTCTAGTTTTAGGGATAAATTATGGGTAGGGTTAGGTTTAGGGGTCGGGACAAGATTAGGACTACATTTTCGAAAAGAAATGTTGATCTAGGATCAACAAAATATGATCCAGGAAGATGCCTTACTTGGTAAAATCACAGTGGCCATGCCAATGATGTCCCCAAATGCAAAATTTACATATGGTCCACAAATATGCTGTTTAGGTTGGCAACTCACTAGATTTTTTTTCCACACACCTCAGCCCTTTTTATGCGTTACTCCATCGCGTTTTCCACGGGGCAGCTTTCTACACTTTTGCTATCAGCACCCTGTTTACCTCCCTGCCATAATCGTCAGACGGGTGGTTTTAGTGTAAGGACACATCATAGTCATGGTACTCTGTCTGAGCAACAGATCTGCACTTCTCTGAAGCTTGGCCACAAGATTGTGCCAATTTTATCTATTTTGCATAGCACATCGTCATTTCGGCTCACACCCCTCGGAGAGAGAACCATCAGAGAGAGTCGCTCACTGCTCCAGCAATGACAGCTGACATGGACTCTCACTTGGCTCTGGCTCTTAGGTTGTTGTAAATGCAGGATGAGTGATGGAACTGGCTGGAATTCAAGGTTGCAACATAGAGAATGTAAAATAAAGGGTGTTATAATACAATTAAAGTGGGTGAAAAAGTTTGAGGGTAGTGGAGGTGCGCATGCTGAGGTCTTTTTTATTTTGCGACAGATCCTCGGGCGATTCTTGGAAGGTGCCCTTGATGTTGATGCTCCATGTATGTCATCCCAACTCTCTGCCTTATCAACGACCACCCTGTTACCTGAGGAATGAGCAGGGGAATTTTCTAGCTCTGAAAATCCAGATGGGCTGACACTAAAAGCCTCTCATTCAGCAATCCACTGACAGTATGGATGAAATCAGAGCAGGGTGAAGGGGTAGACTGCAGGCAAAGCGGGAATGAGATAGAAGACAAGGAAGGAAGGAATGGATGGATGGTTGAAGATGGAATGGAGATCGTTATTGCCAGGCGGTTTTGTCATTGATTTCACTCCCCCCTCTTTTCTTTTTGGCATCCTCATCTAGTGGAATCAAATTGACTCTGGGACGAGGCTCACAATGTCTTATAGAA
Organism: Paracanthobrama guichenoti; assembly: GCA_018749465.1. NCBI lineage: Eukaryota > Metazoa > Chordata > Actinopteri > Cypriniformes > Gobionidae > Paracanthobrama > Paracanthobrama guichenoti. The sequence continues at coordinate 21,767,502 of CM031945.1, read as the reverse complement.
TCCTGTTTGGGATCTATTGTTTGGCTTCTTTTAGACCCTAATGCTGACCGCCTCCACACGCCTCTGTGTTTACTTCCTTCTGAACGCAAATGCACACATCCACGCAACAACATGCTCTTTGACAGAGCCTACAAGCCATTCTATCCTGCCGAGCCTGGGGTGGGCGGTGGAGGAGAGGATTTGTTCTTTGAAAAGTGTCCACAGATTCGATTGCTCTGTCAGAAATACTTTCTCTGATGCTCAAAGGGTCCATGGCTTTGCGAATGAGGTCTAAGACAAAGGGACGTGCTGGCTTTGGCATATTTATTTCACACTCTTTTTCATTCTCTTGTTTTCCTTTTCTCTTGCCATCCCTGTCTGTCTAAACCGTCTGCGCCGCTGTTTGCTAGGGGGCTGTGGGTGTGTATGTGTGGTGGGGGAGTGTGGACAGGGATGGGTGAGTGAAAATGTGCCGGTGGATCTCAGCCAAGCCAGCAGAGGGCTGGGGAGACGGGATTCTTTGTTCTTTGTTGATGAAAAGTGGCATTGGATCCCATCTACCTCAGCCTGACATCAGGGCACTTCACAAGCAGCCAGTTCACCGTGATTATATTAAACCCAGGCCCAAATTACTCCAGTCGCCCTAATTAAACTTTAATTCCCAATACCACACAAATTACCTGCAATGTAATTGAGCGAAGAGCCATGGTTTAAAGAGGGCTGTGTTTTTTTTGACTGTGAGCTAAAGGCGCTGGATGCAGGGGATAGACTGAAGGTCATGTCCTCCTGCTGGGAAAATGTCTCTTTCTCTCTCTCCTTTTTTAAGTGGATAGAGGACAGTGGTGTCCGTGCTGCTTGGAAAATGGAGCAGTCAGCTGTGGCTCCTGTCTGACTCAATGTGCTCTGCACCTGGGTGAAGTCTACACAATAGCACTCCAGTTCTCTGTCTCTCATCTGCCTGTCTCATTCTGCCGCCCTCTATCCCCTTTTAACGCAGTCCTTGAGCCAGTATTCTCTCTTTCACCAACAGATCTCATAAATATCTTCAAATTTCCTGTGTATAAATGTGTGTGTGTGTGTGTGTGTGTGTGTGTGTGTGCATGCGCTGTGATCTGTATTAAGAATTGATGTCATTGATCTGACATTAGGACAGCAGGTGTATGAAAACTTCAAGCATTTTAAGACCTATTCAGAGTAGGTTTGATAGGAGCATGCTAGTTTTTTTCATCCTTCTGTGCGATGAATACATTTGCTGCAGTACCATGCGTGCGATACAGTTTTCCATGTGTGTAAAACAGCCGTTTGATCGTGTTTAAGGTTAGTTGATGCTGCCTTCAAAAACAAGTATTTGTTTAACGCGGGTTAACTGGCTGAGACCTACACACTGGAAAATCTGCTCATCATAAAACCAAATCTTAGGTATGATGTAAATGCTGTGTGTAGTTTAAAGTTTTGTGTGAGCTCAGACGTGCTATAAACGGGCGCTCTTTTCTCGCTTTCTATATATAATCCATTCATAATTTAAAGAAAACTTTTGTTTGTCATGCAGGCGACCAGCTACTGACAGACACATTTAATTACGCGAGTGAATCTGTTAAAGTCTTCCGAGAGTCCCTCCTGAAACTGCCATGATTGACAGTGATAACCATTGGACTGGACAAAACATCTCATTTGTGCTCAGTGCACAAAAACGAGTCTGTATTGGCTGAATACGTTCAGCAGCTTCTACCGTTAAAGACAAAAAAAACTATAAAATATTTTTAAAAAAATTACAATAAGCTATTCAATACGTTATTAAAATAATTCATTACATTATTGGTATCAATAATTAAATTGTTTATTTATGTTGTATTTTCAAGTAATCACAGTAGTTAACCCTTTGAGGGTGTTGGTGGTCTGGGCTTAATGGAAAAAAAAGTTCCCTTCATCTAAATGGCATAAGACTTCGTGATTTTCCTGTACTTGCCGTCATACTTCAGAACAATAAAAGTACTAACGTTTGCTATAAGTCATTTAATAATCTGTGAAAATAAACTATGGCAAATGAGCTAATGAGTGGTCCTCTGCAGCCATCTACTGGTTATCATTTTAAAAGTGCTTGTTTGCCAACAGGTGGCAGAAATCGTCCACTATGCGTGGCACATTGTCCATGTTATCTCCATGAAGGAAAATGAGAACTGTAGATCTTCTTTAAATTGAATTTCACTTAAGTTTAATGTTATTGTGAGGCTGAATTGTAAATGGATGTTGTTTTGACTGTAGTCATAGATATTGGGGTTGACAATGTTTGACAATGTTAAGCAATAAGTGTTATGTTCCTGCAGCCATTTTGGGCAAAGAAAGAAAACGTTAGTCTGAAAAGTTTTCTTGTTAAGGGTTGGCATTTGTGTGCCCTGTATGAGACATTATCAGTCCTTTTGCCAGTCACCTGCCTGTTTAAGCGACAAACTGAGGCTTTATGAGATGTAACGTAGGTTTTATACTTCTGCTAAAATTGTATTGACCTGTGCTACAAAATGTTCAACCTCTGTAGCACCAATGCTATGTGCAAAAAAAGTTCACGTACAGCCCTGCCCTTACATCACCACCAAAAAGTGTTTTCACAGATTTGAGCTTTGAAATAAAAGATGAATATAACATGAAAACAGACACATCAAGAGCATGTGAGCATATCTAGCTTCGTTGATAAACAGGAAAACATAAATTGCATTAGCCAAGAAACATATTCTATGCAAATTTGGCAAACGCAAATGTTTGGCCAGTGTTTATTACTGGGGGCATTATTCAGGTATACCTAGCAATACCATTAACGTTTACTCCCAAGATTCTCTTCAAACTGTTGCTACAGTGCCCCTTATGGCAGTGCTGAGAATGCAACGGCTACTTGCATTTTAGAAATTGTGCTCTGACACATTTTGGAAAGCAACAAAGTATGAAATCGAATTTGCATACTTGCGTGAAGTATGTTTCAGGCCTTAGTCTAGCTGCTTTGGAGATTCCACAGTAATTTTTGTGAACCGGACCAAATACGAATAGCGGCTATGAGGGTGTGTGGCTGAGATGAAGTGTGTTTGCGTGCATGTTTGTGTTCAGGGGAGGGGTTTGTTCTAGAGCTATCTCTGCTCATACATGAGCTCTGGGTGATAAATGTGTGTGTGTGTGGTGCATGACAGGTTGTTTTAGGATATTAACTCAGCGGTTCAGTGTACGCCTTACAGGCTCCTGACTCACTGCTGTTTGGGTGTTTTAACCAGTTGATCAGCACATCTGTCTCCTTGGAGAAGTACCATCAATCTGAAAGTATGTTTTACCTCAAGCAACATTCAGTAACTCTCTTCATAGTATTATTTATGTGTGACTTTCATAATGCACGTTTTTGGCGCCTTGAATGGTTACAGGAATTCTGGACTCAAAATGGAAAATTTTTCTCATTTACCCTCATTTCATTCAAAATCCCCACAGTACGACATTTGTTTGTCTGTGGAACAAAAACGAGATAGGTTAGAATAGAAGACACAAAAGGAGGGTAAAAAGGTTCATGTTGCTCTTTACCATAAAACAAAGGCATAGCATGACTAGGAACTATAAAACTCTTCTGAAGCCAATTAATAGCTTTACATTTGGGAAATGCCAACCATTAATTTGTTATAACTGATAACCTTACTTTCTGATTTCAAATTTCATTCATATTCAAACATGGCACATTCCGTTATTGTATGCTTTCATTGGAAAAGAGCAGCGTGAACATTCTTTAAATGATCTCCTTTTGCGATGATGACAGAATTTCCTTTATTTTTTTAATTTTTTTTTGGTGAACTAGGCTTTTAATTCTCAACATAAATATGTGTATTCAGATCCAATGGTCCATGCAAATCTGGTCTTGTGAATACAGCTCAGATGAAGGTCTCTTAACGGCATTGGCATTCGCCTGTGTTGGGTGCTTTGACACAGCGCCATGCAGGAGTCGTGTCTGCACACACATTCTCTGACAGCTTAGAGCTTTGAGGCTGGAGAACACTGTCTCTCCCTCACAAGATCCCCATCCTCACATATGCAAGAGAGCGAGCGACACAGAGAGGTGGAGGTGGTGGGTGGGGGGAGTTGTGGCTCTGAAGCGTGAAAGCAAATGATGCCGTCGGCCTGCTAAGTCTCTCACCAGAAGGCGCAAACAGCCGTGCCTGAGAAAGCAGCTTAACATCACACACAGGAAGTTCAGGGCCGCGGTGCGACAATGGTGCCGCTGTGGGGCGTGGAGCAGATGCAGATGCCAGCAACTAATGCAAAGACTGGCAGCAGCTACGCCAATCATCGCTGGTGCGACGAGGTGAACGGCGTGGCGCCGACTGCGGAACTGCAGCAGGGTTTCCATTCACCCGTGGATTCAGGTGCACTCCGCCGTGTGCGTCATGAATAACTGATTGGAAGCTGGAGGCACAGCAGGTTTGAAAGCCCCCCTCCCCGCCTGCCTGTCCCATTTGCATAGGATGCTTGATTTGCATACATATGAGGTGAAAGAAAGGACTTGTGTGCAAGAGATATGCATTCCTCCATTGAGAATAGATCGGAAAAGAGAGAAGCCTTTTCATCAATTGTCATAGGAGCCTCCTCTCTCCGTCTATCTCCCTGACCATAGCTAACACCTCAGAGAGCTCAGATGAGACCTCCATTAAAATTCTCTCTCTCTCAGTCCTGTCTGCATGAAAGAAAGGTGGTGACAGTGAAGGGAGAGAGGGAGCGGCGGGCTGACAGCATGCATGTGTGCGTGGGTGTGCGTGCTCCAGCTGGCTATGCACTGCCGTGGCGGCTCTCCGCTGCAATCCCTCAGTTCAAACGCATTGATTCGCTCTGAAGCCTCAAGTCCCCCCTACAGACGCGGCCACAATACCTACAGCATGGATGTGTCCCCTCCCCCAGCTCAGACATACACGCTGGTCTGTACGAAAAGCCATGGATATAAACACAGCACCCTTACAATCACACATAAAGGTGCTTTGATATATTGTGCACAATTTGGATATAATTCAGATGAAAATTATGCCATGAGAGGCTGTGCGACATTGTGCATAGTCACAACTACAGGGTGTTGTTAGGCACAACCAAGGCTTTCATTTGTGCTAGAACAAGTCCGATACATGTTCTAGCGGATCCCCACCCTCATATACCCTCATAAATTGATGCTAAGACCTGTATTGTCAATAAAATATCTCCTTAAACATGTAAATCAAAAAGCAACGATGCAGTCAGCATATTTTTTTGCGTAATAAAAAAATACTGTGCATGATTCATCCATGCATGCATTTATTTTTTCCATCTTGTAATTTTAATTAAAAAATAACATCAGCAAAACAACAGACTACTGTGTGGTGATGTATGCCGGACTTCTATTGGTTGAACCTAACCCTACATTTTTTTTCCTTTCGGGAATCCATTGCATATCGTATGTACGTCACAGTATGAAGAGAACATCTGTCACGATTTCCGCTATATCGCGACTTGTCAAATGTGCCATCATGCGTTGTCTGTCACATCTTTGCATATGCATACGAACGCTGTTTGTTGAGCATGTCTAAAGAGTATTTTTCACTAGTGTATATAAATCCACAGAGGAGAAAATAATGACCCTTGCTTGCAGAATCATCTTATTTACATATTAATTTATGCTAATGCTAATTATTAGGCCACTGGCCACAACTGTGGCATTGCAATCAAAGCACCTTTTATACTCAATCTACAAGCGGGCATTGCAATGCAAACGTAATCCTTTCCATCGTAATGAATAAAGCTGTGTACAAGAGCCTGAAGTCGCACTGCTTGCAGTGTATCAGCTACAGTTCAGCTTGTTTGATTATAGTGGGATAGGTGGGAATATTAGGATGCTTGCTTGTGGTGTTGATTAGAAGTAAACACACTCCCTCATCTCCCAACCCCACCTGCTGGATCTATCACCCCCTCAAACCTGCTTGATCCATTAACCAGTCCTTGTTCTGGTTTCAGTATTTACAAATTAAGCACTGGGCATAATGCACAATACAGCACAGTCTTGAGTGCCTTACTGCCTTATTTAATAAAGTGCCATTCATTTGCTAGAAGACATAGCTTAGTAAACAATAACAGTGAACGGATGTTTTGCATTATTAACTGTTACTATATTATATATTTAGCATGTCTAAAATTACCAATCAGAAGCCATGACTGAAACTGTTTTTTTTTGTTGTTATAAATGAGTGATAATGTACAACGGAACTGACACCATAGATCACATGACAACGACATCATGGCGGATATAGAATGATTTCATTCATACTACACACATTCATACTATATTGAACTGTCATGCAGTTCGTTCCTTGTCAACTGTAGTACGTAATCAGACAGTATGCGATTTAGGATGCACATTTTTTGTGATTCTTACTGGTTTGTTCTTCTAAGCTGTATTCATGTTCTTGAAAATGAAATGGTTTCATGGATACCATATATATTAAAGGCAGGGTAGATGATTTGTTCCAGAAACATTTTTTGATATGCAGGTTGAAAGTCTCTCTACATCCTGATAGCAAATGCTAAGTTAAGTGATCTAAATTAATTTATACACTATATTGCCAAATGTTTTGGGACATCTGCCTTTACATGCACATTAATTTAATGACATCCCATACATAATCTGTAGGGTTTAATATGGAGTTGGGCTACCCTTTGCAGCTATAACAGCTTCAATCTTCTGGGAAGGCTTTTCACAGGTTTAGGAGTGTGTTTATGGGAATTTTTGACCATTCTTCTAGAAGCGCATTTGTGAGGTCAGGCACTGATGTTGGACGAGAAGGCTTGGATCACAGTCTCCGCTCTAATTCATCCCAAAGGCGTTCTATCGGGTTGAGGTCAGGACTCTCTGCAGGCCAGTCAAGTTCCTCCACACCAAACTCACTCATCCATGTCTTTATGGACCTGGCTTTGTGCACTGGTGCGCAGTCATATTGGAACAGGAAGAGGCCATCCTCAAACTGTTCCCACAAAGATGGAAATTGTCCAAAATGTCTTGGTATGCTGAAGCATTAAGAGTTCCTTTCACTGGAACTAAGGGGCCAAGCCCAACCCCTGAAAAACAACCCCACACCATAATCCCCCATCCACCAAACTTTACACTTGGCACAATACAGTCAGGCAAGTACCGTTCTCCTGGCAACCGCCAAACCCAGACTCGTCCGTTGGATTGCCAGACAGAGAAGCGTGATCCGTTGCTCCAGAGAACATGTCTCCACTGCTCTAGAGTCCAGTGGCCTACTAATTTGTGGCTGAGTTGCTGTTGTTCCCAATTGCTTCCACTTTGTTATAATACCACTAACAGTTGACCGTGGAATATTTAGCAGTGAGGAAATTTTACAAATGGACTTATTGCACAGGTGGCAACCTATCGCGGTATCACGCTTGAGTTCACTGAGCTCCTGAGAGTGACCCATTCTTTCACAAATGTTTTATACATCTTTGGCCATGGAAGTGATTGGAACACCTGAATTCAGTGACTTAGAGGGGTGTCCCAATACTTTTGGCAATATAGTTTATGAAAAGATATCATCTATGGAAGGCATAAGACCATAAAAATGTCGATGTGATACGATGTCCTACCTGCCTGTCAACATATGTATTTCCATACCTCCGCGGACATCTGCTCGTGCAGACATCACAATTCATGAGTGCGTTTCATGCTATGCAGAGTTAGACAGATGTCAGTCACTGAGCGGCGCAAAGAAACAGCAGCCACTTTTACAGTTCCTCCAGAACCAAAACAACGCTCTGAAGTGAGGCTGAGTTCTCATGCTTTCAAAACTAGCTTGCTATTGTTAGCCTCTTCGAAAATTGCCTACCCTGCCTTTAACATTAATATTGAAGTCCTTCAAGGCCAAGAAGATAAAAAAGAAAGTATAAAAAATATTTGAAAACTCAATGCTGCAGGTTTTAGAAACTGCGAAGTTGTGAGTTTGATTTCCAGGAGCGCACATAATAATAAACTATATACACTGAATGTACTGTAATCTCATAAATAATATGCAAATGCAGATATGTGTGACACATGCATTCGTGCCTGTGAGGTCAGTAGCTCAGAGAGTTTCATATGTGTGTGTTCACTCCAACAGGCATACAGGGGTTCACACTTTGTCTGTGAGTGACTGTCTGTCCGTCTGTCTCCCTCTCTCCCTCTCTCTCTCTCTCTCTCAGCCATCAAGCTCATTGATTTTCTTCCTTACCTCCAGCCTGCCTGTATTAGCCCATCCCATCAGCGCCAAATCACTCCTCATCTGCGCTGGCACAGTTTGTGCAATTAGTCGCCCGCGTCCGTGGGGATGAACCAAGGAAGCGTGTAATACTGATGCCTCTCTGGCTCCACAACGACACCGCCTGGGCACAGAGGCTGGAGCTGGTGCCAACCTTGCCTACTTTAGCTCGGCTGCTACATCATGTGGCATCTGCAGTGAGTCGCTCCCACCTGGCATGAAAACGCCACAAGCTGACCATTGTGCTGGACGCTTTTAAACGGGTCTGTGAGGTGAGGCGGTAACTGTGCTGACAACTACCATAACACCTCAGAGGGGCTGATGGACGTTTGTTAGAGAGTTTTGGAGCGGTAGAGTGGTTATAAAACAGAGTATGTGATGCCAAGGAAAAATGGTACAATTGTTAAAGTAGCAATTCACCAAAATATGTCAGTTCTATCCTTGTTTACTCCCTCTTAATGCAATTGCCTGTATGACTTAATGGAATTCTCAAATATCTTGGCGGCTCTTTTCCATAAAATTAAAGTTGATGGGGACCGTCTGTCAAGCTCCAAAAAAACAGTATCATAGAAGTTTTTATATGATTATGTGACTATATTCAGAGTGTTCTGAAAGTAAAGTTGATCACCGATCATTTTACCCTCTGTGGAGCTCTGAAACAGACTTTAAAAGATGTATGGACTACAGAAATGCTGTGTTGATGCCAATGCTGCTAGGTCACACTTGTACTGTAACCATACATCAGATTTACTCCAATTACTTTCACTGTAGAAAAAGAACAGTCATAATACTCTTTGAAAATGCTATTTTTATTTTTTTCCATGAAACAAAGTCCCTTGTGAAAAAGAAGTGCACTTACTGAATGTGCACTTGTAGTGTACTTCAGATCTTAAAAGTAAATATTTGCTTAAAGCCACAATATGTGATTTTTCGCCGCTAGAGGTCGCTTATTCAAAACAAAGTCATAGCTTGATGGCGGCTTGATTTCTTTGAGCTTTTATTACGCCGCAGACAACGCTTCTGCTTCTTCCACTCATGTGTGTGGGCTAACGCAGCGCTGTTTTATCATATTAGATAGATTTGAGTGTGTTGAAAGTTGTGTTATAATGCTACTCTGTGCGTTCGCTCGGCCGCTACTATGAGACACTTGTTCACTGCAGTAACTAGATCGATATCAGGCGTGGTAAAACATGGTACTCAAGGTAAATCATGAAAACCAGAAACAATAAGACTAACTGTGTTGAGCTGTATAACAATGATTCGTTTTCTGTTGATGGATGCATCCAAACAGTTGCTCACCTGTCTAATAAAACACATCATATATTAAAGCGTCTTTGGTGTTTCCATGGTTTCTACAAAAAAGAAAAGAAAATCGAGGGTAACGTGGGTATGAAGTCATTGATAGGCGATGCACGGACACGGTCGGTGTCCTGATTAAAATACCTGATTTCTCTGGATTTAAACATTCTTGGAAACATTTGGGATAATGTAAGTACACAAGCCAACAAAATATATAACATCGTTCAAGTGGCTTTTGGATATTTTAATCCGAAAATATTACATATTGTGCCTTTAAAAGTCCCACTTAAGTGTATTTAAAGGCTTTTACTTTTAAAAAGTAGACCAAACTTCTAAATAATTACAAATTTAACATGTTTTATTGTATTTTAGCTTACCGTAAATGCTTGCCAGTACATTCGGCAGTACACTTTAAACATATTTCATTTAGAAGTGATCATGAAATGACACAAAGATGTTCTTAAGTCTTACAAGAGTTGGACTTTTGTTAATTCAGTTGAATGCAATTAATAAGTAAAATATTACATTCAGTTTGCACTTAAGTATATCTTTTCAAAAGTATTATTATATAATTGTATAAAGAATTGCATTTCTTTTTCACAAGGGGTATCGTACGGGTTTGGTGCAACATGAGGGTGAGTAAATGATGACAGGAGTCCCTCCTGTGGAGAGAGAGAGAGAGTGTGTGTGTGAGGGGGTACAGTACGGAATGATGTGTTTGTGTGTGTGTGTGAATTAGGGCAGCGGTGAAGAGTTGGGCCACAGCAGGACAGCTCTGTTGTTCCTGAGGGAGGACCTGCCGTGCTGCAAGCCGGTTATTTTTAGGAGGGTGACTCTAATGCTAACCTCACAGGTACTTGTCTAAAAAAACTGGGGGGACAGAAGGAAATAGAAGGGCATTTCTTTCTGCTGTTTTAGGCCTAAAACTGGTACTTTCCTGCCATTGTACAAAAATGCCTTCTTATTTTGCAGCACATAGTACCACACTACTTATTTAAATCCAGGCTAAACAGCGGGAGAGCTCATACATAAAACATTCAAATCAAAGGCATTTTCTTTCCCATCTGTGGCAAAATGAAATTCTTTCATCTCATCGTGATTATCTCTCTGCCGTGCAAGAGTCTGCGCGTCTTTGAAAGCACTAGAGGCTCCAGACGTGCAGAAAATTCAGGGTTTGTGCTTGGTCAACCCTGTGACTTACACACTCCGACATCTGACATATATCGCCTCCAGACAGCGGCGCAGCCCCGCGCTCAATGGCAGCCGGGGCTGACTGCGGTCATTTCATATCCTCCTTTTATACGCCGCTTATTTTGGGCTGCGTACGTCAGCGCTCGCGTGCGCGCCCGCTCGGTAGCTGAATCACGCGGTGTTGACAGCGCGCGTCTTAACACACAGGAGCTCGCCGCCCTCGTTATCTTTTAATTCGAGCTATTTTGATTCTTCACAGAAACGCGGCGCTTGAAAGCAGGCGAAAGCGCCGCATATTGACGTGCCTCGCTGATTTGTGTTCTTTAATCGCTCCCTCTAGCCGAGCGCTCACATCTGCTCGCGATCGCCTGCCCCCGCGCCGAGCGGCTCGAGCGCGCACTCTGGCCAGAGATAAACAAGCGCGCTCGCATCTCCGGGGAGGTAACCATGGCAACCGGCGAGCTCATTTTGAGCTGCCTGTCCTAGAGGCAAGACAATAACAGGTTTCAAGGCCAATGCCACTGGTCTTTCAAAGGGAAAGCAATGGGAAAATATCGCAAACCAAACAAATGTCGCCGATTGATGTCACGGATAAAACGTACTAATCAAAACAGACCGAAGGTGTGACAGTAAGCATTTTTAGTCCCAATGGTGGCTGCTCGCCATCACTGCCTGCTCCTGCACACCTACCGAGTGCTTTATGGCTTAATATGTCCACACCTGAACATCACTTTCCCAAACTGCCTCTAATTCTCTCCTGCCACATTCTCACGGAGGCAGTTTTGATCGGGTGCACAAAAGCGAACGAGCTGTCAGTATATGATGCCTCGACCTATCCTCTAATGGACATGGAGACATTAGAGAGCACTCAGACCTCAGAGGGGAGAACAGAGACGGGAAAGAGCCATATACACTACACAAATCATTGTCCTAATCAGTAGCTCTGGCTCGTTTTCCAGTACAGGCCTGCGAACTCACAACCGGTGAAAAAGGTGACATGTTTACGGATTAAATTGTTGTAGGGGGTCTGGGGGCATCGTCCCCCGCAGGAGAAAATGTTTGCGATTTTAACATTGTGAGTAAGTTCGATTCAGTATTGATTGATTCGGGGCCTTTCAGGGACAGTACTTTCCTCAAAGAAATAAAAATCTCTCAACTAATGCTGTAAACCCACAGGGGGTCGCAAGCGAGTGCTAGGGGGTCTGTGGAAAAGTCTATAAAACTGCAATTAATTAAAGTAATATTAGTATTTATATTAAACTTACAGCACAGTAATAGGCTGTAGTGAGTAGAAATTGTTTTAAATACAATTTTATACACATTTATAATATTAATGTTTAAAGTGTTAGCCTACTTTATACATGAAAATATACAGCTGCCTTTTAAATATTAGGATGCACCAAGATCATCCTATCTTTGAGGGTCCATAGCCTCTAAAAGATTGAAAATCCCTGCTGTAAACTATACAAGGAGCTCCAGTTGGGAGCACCATCTTAATAGTAAAGGTTCAAATTAATTGATTTGTAGCCTACCTATAAAATTTCTACCTCCCTTATGAAAAACAACCATGGTTTTATTGTAGTAAAAGTGTAGTAACCATGTTTTTTGGGCTAATTGATTACCATTTATATAACCACAGTTTTACCACAACTACCATGGTTAAACTATGGTTAGAGTAGTAAAGCCATGGTTAATTCGCGGTTACCATGGTTTAACTACAATAACCATGTTTTTTTGGTTTTATTTGTAGTAAAACCATGGTTCATTTTCATAAGGGTACCTTTACGTTTCTACTCGTTTTTTTATAAAGGCCCTAGCCTAAACATCTCGCCTCTAAGATCATTTTTCTAGCTGACTAACGAGTTTTTGGACATTGAATGGCTTTTCTGAGGTAAATGTGACTTAATATGACATTGTTTACAAGCTGTTTTAACGTCTTTCCGCGGTTGAAACACTGATTGAGCGATTACATATGACATGATAAGGATTCGGTAAGTTGTACTGTATCTTTCAACACACCTTCTGGTGTTTATTCATGTTTATTTTGTGTTGTAACTAGTGGAAGAGATGGTCGGTTCGCCAAAAAAGATCACAACGCTAGAGTCTATATGGGAAAGTAGCCCATTTTCAATTCTTGTGAGGTTTATTGTGCTTGCAAAGTCTTGTTATCAGAGAATATATCTTGAATTAAGTTTAATTTTCAACTGTTTCTGCCATCTTTTTTTAGGATTTACCTGACTAAATTCAAAGTAAACAAACCTGCTGAATAAAACTAGCCTAAGGTGGTTTGCCATTCTTTGCTGGTTTATTCACCGACTCGCACAGTACTTGCAGGCGCCTGGAAATATTTAGATTTTGCTTTGCTAGACATAGTCAACGGATAATATTAGACGTTCAAATTATTCAAAAATAGAGATTAAGAAAAATACTTTTTATGCCGCGCACAAGGACAAAGGAGGTGAGAGGGGAATGAGACCACTGAGATGAGAGGAAACTTGACAGAGGGAGGGAGAAGCGATTGGACATTCAGCGCTGGTGCTGTAGCGCTTGCAATCCTTATCAATGCATCTGTCCATCCATCCGAGCCGCACAGCCTCATCTCCCCTGTGATCTCTCTCTCTCGCTTACTCTCTCTCTCGCTCTCTCGCTCTCTCTCTCTCTGTGTAATATCTGAAAGAGGGGAAGGAGGGGTGAACAGCAATAAAACAGACAGCAGCCGCAGCTCTGAGGCAGGCTGGATCAGGCATAAGTCAATAAGCTGGCACATTGCTCTTATGACTTAGGATATATTCTCAGCCTCCTCTGCGAGCCCCGTGGCAAGGCGAGCCTCATTAATATTATTAATATTTTTAATTATTAGCCAGTCTCAAAAGGTCAACAGAGGTCACAGCACATTTGCAACTTTCTGTATTTGATACAGCTTCGGATCGGTGCATGCCAATTTGCTTTGTGTTGCATAAAAAGCAACTTAAAATAAATCCTTGTGAAAACGAAGTACACTTCAGCATGCTTTTAACCCTCATCTTTCCCTCGGGTCATTTTGACCCGAAACTCATTTCGGTATTCACCGGAGTGTAACCACGAATACACCAAAAAAATGGACTGGATTCGAAGAGTTTTTTTGTTGAAATTTAAACAACTAACAAATCCTTACCTCGCGGGACAATTTGACCCCCCCATAGGAATGAATGGAATGCGAGGAATGCAAAATCTTTTTAGGTACACATAGAAAAACCTAAAAACTATTTAAAATGTCTACACATAGACCTATATCTAAATGCATAATGAAGAGAAATGACTGTAGGACCCAGCGGAACAGCTCCTTTTCTCCATATAGAGCTATAAGGCCATCTAGTGACAAGAGTCATGAACTATCATGTTATATATTTTTTTTTTTCCACAAGAGGTCGGCAAAGACACCCAATGTAAGATATTTTGAGCTGAATTAAAAGGCTTATGCATGAAATTGTGAGTTATTTAGAATTTAAGTTAAAATAATGTGAAGAATGTCCTTAAATTATTATTTATTGATAAAATCTAGTAATTTAAAAGCAAAAAAAAAAAAAACGTGTAATATATATATGTGTATACACATAAAAATATGTGTATACACACACATATATATATAAGCTTTCTGGACAAAAGAAAAAAAAAAAAGAGTATCATTTTACGGCTTCGGGTCATTTTGACCCGCGAGGGAAGGATTTGTTACAAAGTGCGATGGAGGATGAGGGTAGTAATTTTTACTGAAATAATATACTTACTATATACTTAAGTGCAAACTAAATATTTGTTTAGGCACTTCATTGCATGTTATTTACAATTAAATCAAAATGTTTTCTAGTTTAAATTTAGAATAAATGCAAATAGCTGAACTTAAGAGTGTTTATTTTTGCCACTTAATTAAGATTTTATATGGTTAAAGTAGACTTTAATTCTTCTGAAACTTGTATTTCATTCAATATAATTATTACACATTTGTAATGATGACGTTATAATTTAGTACATTTAAAATATATTAATAATAACACTACAATTAATATAATAATCAAGTATTTTACATGTGCTTTAGTATGTTAGTCAACACATCAAAATAAGTGCACTTCTTTAAAGCATGACAAAAGATTATTAAACATAATGATTTCAAATGTATGCAGCTTTTGATTTGACATTATTACAAAGTGTACTTAAGTGTGTTACAAAACGGTCATGAAAATGTTCTCTCTTTAAATACACTTATTAATAGGCTATTACATTATCTGAAAGTATTTTATTTTTATTTATTTTTTTAAGATTTGAAGGACACTACAAGTGCACATTCAATACAATTAAGCACACTTCTTTTTCACATGTGTAAGCTCATTTGCATGGTGTGTTTTGAGGTTTTAGGCACTTGTCAGCTGGTCAGTCTGGTTGACCAGCTGGTCCACCAACTAAAACAGGCTGAACACTAGCTTGGCCAGGCTGGGAGACCATCTAGACTGGCTTAAACCAGACTAGCAAACCACCTTTTATTTATTATTTTTTTCCTATCTTCAGCTGGACACTTTGTTTTTTTTTCCCCCTTCTGTTTTTAGTTTTGACAATCGATCCAGATGGGGGGTGTTTATTGATGTGGGGTAAGCATGCTGGCTGGTGTAATGTTGACAGTGTGTCTAAAACTGAATCACACATAGGCATGCACTGGTAATGTGTGTGTGAGGTGTGCAGTGCAGTAGGGTTGCAGTAATTACCTTTTGCTTCAGCAGAGGAGCAGGAAGTTTAAACACAAACACTCCCACTAATAAGTCTAATATCACCGCCATCCCAGTGTCGTCTCCCATCAACGCCTCCTGAATACTAAATATAATGGATGACCTGTCTCCTTGGTAAAAGGTTATGTTAAATAAATGCAGTGCTACTATTAAAACTGATATAAATGCATAAATAAGACCAAACTCAAAGGAGATGTTCATCCACTAAAAAAACAATGTTAAATGCATGCTATTTGCACATAAATTAAAATAATTTTTATAAGTAGATTTTTGTCATTTCATAATTCATTTGTCTTTGAAATATGGCTAAAATGAACTGCTGAATGTACTGACAAGCATTTATGATAAGCTAAAATGTATTACATTTCTATTGAAATGCACAGTTGTAATAACGCATTTGTAGTTGCAATTTAGTACATTTAAAATATATCAGCTTTAAATGTAATATTGAATCACACACTACAGTTCAATTATAGTCAGGTAGAGCTGCACGATTATGGATAAATTGAGAATCACAATTTCTTTTTGTTTCAAACTGAGATTTCTGAATAGACAACTAAACAAAATAACATCTGATTTACTAGAGGCTCTAACAACATGTTAATTGCTGCAATCTATTTTAAAAGTGTTTAATTAATTTGAATTATTTATTTTTTTAAATTGGTTTGAATGAATGATTCAATGACTCACTCATAAATACACTTGTTTTATTACTGGATGAGTCAGCGTTGAATCTCTTGAATAAATTATTCAAGGACAAAAACATTTTTTAACCGCCAGTTGTCGCCACCTACTGGTGTAATGATGTAATGGATACAATTTAGAGTCAAATTACTTTCAGAAGGTGATTCACTCTATTTTGATCGCTACTGTAGACATCAGAGTTTATATCCAACCTATAAACTTTGATCTCAGTACTTCTGTGATAATTTGAATATTTGTAACACAGAAATAATGATACTGTGTGGTTGAAAATACTGTTTGTGAAGCTGTTTCATACTTGCACTGTACATGACAACTGCTCTCTCTGGCTCAGCAGCAGTGCCAACATAGATCTGAATGTTCCAGGTTTAAAGGAACACTCCACTTTTTTTGAAAATAGGCTCATTTTCCATCTCCCGTAGAGTTAAACAGTCGAGTTTTACCGTTTTCAAATCCATTCAGCCGATCTTTGGATCTGGCGGTAGCACTTTTAGCATAGCTTAGCATGGATCATTGAATCTGATTAGACTGTTAGCATCTCGCTCCAAAAAAATGACCAAAGACTTTCGGTATTTTTCCTATTTAAAACTTGACTCTTCTGTAGTTACATTGTGTACTAAGAACGACGGAAAATGAAAAGTTGCGATTCTCTAGGCAGATATGGCCAGCAACTACACTCTCATTCTCACTCTCTACGTAATAATCCAGGTACTTTGTGCCGTACCATGGGTGGAGAGGCGCAATGATATTACGCAGCTCCTGAATACAGGCTAACTTCCGTCAACATAACCATGACAACCTGCTATACTTGGCTTACAGAGGGAGCGTACTGGGGACTATTTCCATTTAAATTATATTAAGCTTTAAAGTTCTGCATAATTAAGGGTGTGGCTACTTGACGCGCTGCCAAGATGGCGAGGGCCAGCTCCGCCCACTTTAGGCTTAAAAAATGCTACAAAATGCTAAAATTCAGAAACATACAGGACAGGTGACATCATGGACACTACATGCATATTTTTTTACAGTCTATGGTTTTTACGTGACGTGTAAGGGTAAGTAAAATCATGCGTTTTTTTAGAACGCTCTTGCTATTTATGTGTAATATGCATCATATAAGAATCCTTGGGTGCCATCTGAGGCTAAGACTAGGATGGACTTAGCTCAGAAACTACAATGAAAGAGTGTTAGAGAGACATATTTCGACCATGACCTTGGGTCTGTCAGCGATGAATATTGAGGTAGGACTGCGTAAAGATTCAGAGGCTGAACCGATGGTCTGTAAGCCAGAATCCTGTCATGAATATCACCTCCATTACTGATGTGAGGAGCAGAGGGTGTGGAGAGAGGAGACGTACTTAGTGGTTTTGTTCCCTCCCGTAGCTCACGCTATCTGTCTCACTCTCGACTGTGAGGAAAGTGATGTCATCGCGACTTTTGTTCCACAGAGGCAGGGAAGCGTATTTTCCTATGTTTCCCAATGTCTGATGCATGCATACACAACAACAAACCCCCAACCTTATCCCATCTCACTCTCTTTCTCGCTTTCTTTGTCAGTCTTGGCTCGTTCCAACAGTGGTCCACCTCTTTACCTCATCTCCATATTTAAAAGTGCCAGTATCATTGTGTAGTGCCAGGAAAATCGAGTGATTTAATCAATGGGATGGAAGAGAGAGAGGTAGAAACGGACAGAGATTAGATCATTGTACAGATGTAAGTGATGTAATGCACTCCGCGCACAATAGTATACGCGCCGCCCATCCCTTTTCTCTACACCCCTCTATTCAAGGAAAGCAGGTGAACAGGTCAAGAAAAAAGAGAAGATGAGCATGAAGCTGCAAACCATGTGTTTCACACTTGGAATGCAATCTGCCGCTAGAAGTCCAAGTGACAACACCTTTAGACTGTCGCTGGAAGAGAGGGAGGTAGGAGTCAACTAAAAAACAGCGTCATCTTAAGCTGCGCAAGGTGGTTTTCTTTTCACAATCTCACAAGAAAACTCTTAATCTCACTCAACAAAACATACCTTTATGGCTGTTTGTAAACAAATGACCAGCCATTTTATATCTACAACGTGACGTATTTCTGAGTGAAAAGGATGTTCAATGAGAAAATAATGCAGGGTGTGACTTGATTTTATCTTTGATTTGATTTGGGTCATGAAAGCAGTCTCTATGGTTGGGGTTTCAAAATAAGAGTCCTCGATGATGTCATCCCGAAAGGGAAAGTCATTATATTTTGATGAAACACTACAAAGACATTTTCCCAATGGAATATCTATGAAAAAAAAAAAAGACCAGGAATGTATTAACTCTTTCCCCGCCAGCGTTTTGGAAAATAGTTGTCAGCCACCATCAACATTTTTTATAATTTTCACAAAAGTTTCATGGCCCCCAGAATATTTTGTTGTATGAATATCTGAACATGCACTTTTAAACAAAAAACCTTGTTTTATTCTAGCTTCAAAACCGAGAAAATCTCGTTTTTGTCAAAGACTACATCTGGATTGGATTCAGAACGATGATCAAACAACTGGAGTCCATCAACACCCCCAAAGCTTCACAGTCCTGTAGCTCATCCTGGGTCGACATTTCATTCAGTAACATTAGGCAGTTTTAATTTATATGATGTTTAATGTTGATGATCATGTTATTTTACATATGCATCTGCTTACATATGCTATCACTTGTTTCTGCTTCTTCTTCATCTTTGTTTTGATCCGGAGATTCAGTACTCTTTCATAATATATGTAATAGCACCTCCCTACCGGATAACAGTGGAAACATGGAAAGCCATACATTCCCATCAATGGGAAAGATTTAAGAGAGTAAATGAGGTCTATATGGGGCTATAGGTAAGAATTTTCATGTATTAATTGCCTTTTTATTGCCAAAGTTTGAACAGCTTGCAACAAATCTTAAAAATCAAGACTTTCCCCAACTCCTATGTTGTCTAAGCCTGTAAACTGATAATGGTTAACTGATGAAGTAATGGACTTTTTTTCTTTTGACAGGAAAATACAAAAGATATGATGGTTACACACATTCTCGAGAGCCTCTCTGCCATTACACAAATGCTTATACAATGTTCAGGAGGATAATGCTGAAAGAGCCATTCTGTATTGCAATGACAATGTGTCATTCAAAGAAAAGGGATTATAATTTAAACTATCATCTCACATAGCCAGATAAATAGTCTGAAATATACTTTATAATCAAAGTGTCATAACAGTGTAATTTTAATGACCTCATCTGTCGACATAATGGCGATGAATTGCAAACACACTGCTATGATGTTTCATAACTGCGGCTTTCTCACCGCCGTAATTTTTGTTGTGTTTATTTTGTTATTGAAAGGAAAGCCTGCAGCACATATTTACATATTCATCTAAACGTCCCTCTCAGCAGAGCGGGCAGCTTCTGGATGTTCGTTAACAGTATATCGCTGCAAAGCTATTTACAACTTCTTTTACTTCTAAGCATAGAACGAAAGAGAACTTTGCCGTGAGAATATTGGGGCCTTGAACCATATTCAGTCTCTTGTCTGTTATTGTGAGCATGAGAGCACAAATGAACAATAAGTTTATGACTGCAGTTCACTTAACTGCCACCAGTGTCGCTAATAACAAGATTTTACGAATTCTATATGACCTTGATTAGCTTCGGAAGCCTTTGTTTTCTTTGGATTTTCCATGTAATTTGGCTGTGTGTGTAATAACTAATGTAATTCATTCCAATCTTGTTGCTCTATCTACTTCCATATTGTGCAAATCTTTTGAAACAACTTCTCAAAACCAATATCGTTCTGAAATCCCACCAAAAAAAACAACCTCTCTTGTGGTGCATAGTAAAACTTCACTAGACCAGTGGTTATATTTTGAAACTAGGCTACTCTCTCTCTCTCTCTCTCTCTCTCTCTCTCTCTCTCTCTCTCTCTCTCTCTCTCTCTCTCTCTCACACACACACACACACACACACACACACACACACACACACACACACACACACACACCCTACAATTACATATACTTCAGTCACACTCTTACACACATACACTGCTCCACCTGAGGCTGCTTGAGTGTTAACCTGTGTGCAGTAACTCTCACAGACACCCTACTTACACATACTGCCTCACACAAATGTCATCAAGATACTAGCGTAGATACTTAACTGAAGCGACTTAACCTCACATTGAGCAAGATATTGCACATACATCATACACTTACAGTGTTTACGCTCACTTACATGTACAACAGTACATCTCTGCACACAAAAAACAGTAAATGGAAGATACAACAAATCCATTAAACGTACATATGGTGCATATGTACAACAATTTACCATAATACCCCACCATACAGATATATCACGCATCTCACAAGCAAAATAATTGATTTTGTGCCCAATTTTGTGGCAAGCTAGAAGAAAAACAGTGATGGGTCCTGTGACATTGGTCTCTTAGCGGCATGGAGACTGGATTGATCAAGGTGGGAGGAGGATGGATAGATAAAAACAGCGTGTGAATGAGTGGAGGTGGGGTTCAATCTTGGCTCTGGGAATTGCTGGCATGGAAAATGGGGGGAGGACAGAACGCTAATGGCCGCGAGACGCAGCTGGCTATAGACGGTAAAGGACGGAGGGAGACCTAGAAAATGACATTATCCTTTGGTTTTGTGCTGCTTTTAGCTGCTGATTTGCTTGTGAGAGTGGAGTGTGTGGAGGCGCATGTTAATGTCAGATCGCAGTGGAAGAAAGGTTTGAATGCTACTGCTCTTAAGTGACATAATTAAAGACAAAGTCAGAGTATAACGAAGCGTGAAATCCTAATGAGAGCAATGAGACTGAGCGGTCTCTCTCTGTCTCTCTCACACACAGTATTTTGAAGGTTTTTTGTTAACATAATTAAGCCAACTGATAACCCATCCTTGCTGTATTTATACTATATTATCTATGATATAGTTTTATACACTAAGCGCCAGATTTACTAAACAGGGCAAATTAGCACGAGAGTGCAATTCCAAAATAAGAGGTGATGGGAGTGGAAAGTGGACACGCAAATGAATGAGCACAGATGAGGCGGATCATTCCCATAATGACTAACGCAATCTACCAAGAGCAGCACAATGCTGCACATGCTTTTTTGGGTGGTAAATAATGACACAAATAAGAGAAGTAAACTGACTAGCGTAAATCTTAGTAAATCATCTTGTGTAACGACTGATGCAAGCAGCTGCGGTCAATGGTGTCCGTGTTGGTGCGCCCGCCTCCCATGCCAGAGACCCTGGTTCGAATCCCACTTGGAGTGGGTTGACTAGGACATTTGGTGCCGTGACCCGGATGGGAGTGAGGCTTGGGGGGCTTATAATGGATGCAGGCCAGTAAGAGCTGTGTGAGTAAACCTCACTCCCCTGATCTTAAGAGGAACGTTAGCGACTGACACAAGTTTGCCACAAATTGCATCAGTCAGTCTAATGGCTGGGGTCATTAGCGCCCATGTTAGCATGCCCGCCTCACATACCAGAGACTCCGGTTCGAATCCCGCCTCGAAGTGGGTTGAAAAGGACCGGTTAAATTTGAGCCGTGACCAAGATGGGAGTGAGGTAACAGACGCAGGTCAGTAAGAGCTGTGTGAGTAAACTTCACTCCCCTGGCTTCAAGACAGGAGCGGCTGCGGTCATTAGCGTCCATGTTAGCACGCTCACCTCCCACATGAGAGACCCCAGTTCGAATCCCGCTCAGAGCGGGTCAAATAGGACTGGTTAAATTTGGCGCTGTGACCCGGATGGGAGTGAGGTTTAGGGGGGTGAGTGTAACAGACATAGTAAGAGCTATGTGAGTAAACCTCACTCCCTTGGCCTCAATAGGCACAATCTGTAGCGTACTTGTTAGCACGCCACCTCCCACGTCGGAGACCCTGTTTTGAATCCCACTCGGAGCAGGTCGAGCATTCATTTAAGTACCCTCTTCCGATAAAATTTGTGTCTCAAATGGAACAAATGGCTACAAATGCATATGCAATAAGGTCAGCCTAAAAAATAACCCTGTCCACGCCTTTTCAGTGCTATATTTTACTGTGTGTCTTTAGTAAATCCTGAGGGTAGTTTTTAATGCCAAGAGTGATTTCTTTTTTTTTTTCACTCAAAAATGTTTCTGTCATCATTTCACCCTCATGTTCTTCCAAACCTGTATGACTTTATCTGTAACAAAAAAAATCTGATATTTTTATTTGAATTATGTTGTTTGGTCCCCAACATTTTTCTAAATATCTTTTATGTTACACAGTAGAAATAAAGTCATACAAATTTGGAACAACAAGAGTGAACCATACTTTTAACAGCTGTCCTGAGATCAGCTGCTGATTTTATACTATATTAACTGATCATAAGAAATGTACTGTTTCCATACACAGTGAAAGTGTCAGTCTTTTGTTGTTTTGAGCTGCGCTGAGATCAGCTCCTTTGTGTTGAAGCTGCAGCAGACCTCTATTCCCATCAGCCACCTCTGCTCTGAGACCAGCGTGTGCTTCTCAGCATAACACAGAATAAATTATTGTGCCGTATTGGGGTGATAGGGTTTCAGAGCCACATTTAGAACGGAGAGATAGTGACAAGTGCAAGAGGAAGAGAGGAATGAATCAGAGAGAGGGATGTTGGGGCGCATGCACATGAGAGATGCTTAGTGTTAAAATTGGCAGCTAGACGAGAGAACGAGAGCGGGAGAGAGTGAGACAGGGTCATAGAGAGAGCACAAGAGAGAGACGGGAAACGTGAGAGAAATGATTATCGCAAAAATAGATAGAAATGGAGAAAGTGAGACGAAGAAAGAGAAAGGGGAGACGGAAACAAAAGGGTCAAA
The DNA here is from genome assembly GCA_018749465.1 of Paracanthobrama guichenoti. Taxonomy (NCBI): domain Eukaryota; kingdom Metazoa; phylum Chordata; class Actinopteri; order Cypriniformes; family Gobionidae; genus Paracanthobrama; species Paracanthobrama guichenoti. The sequence continues at coordinate 21,744,459 of CM031945.1, read as the reverse complement.
AAGAGTGAGAGAGAGGCAGAGGGTGAAAAGGAAGATGCGTGGTTTTAAAATAGACAGACGTGGAGGGAAGGCAGAGGTGCTGTTTTCTGCTGTATTAGTGTGTGTGTGTGACCTCTCTCTCAACACACACACACACACACACACACACACACACACACACACACACACACACACACACACACACACACACACATCTGACAGATTCACTTTCTCATAGATTCTCTTCTTTCTCTGTAAATTGCTGGGAGGCTGCCGAGCTCACGTCGACTGTGCCCAGTGCACAAGCGTCAGACTGAGCCTGTGTGTGTAGATGGCTAACAAAATCAACACACAACATTCAATGCATTCAGTGCATTCAAGTCTCTTAAGCTCACAAAGGCTGCATTTACTTAAACGATATTGAAAAAACATAGTAATATTGTGAAATAGCCTAGTATTACAATTTAAAATGACTGTTATCTATCTATCTATCTATCTATCTATATTGTATATATGTTATATTGTATATTGTTAAAGCTGAATTTTTTAAGCATCATTCCTCCAGTCTTCAGTGTCATATGATCCCTCAGAAATCATTCTAATATGATGATTTAATTATCAAGAAACATTTATTATAGTTATCAATGCTGAAATCAGTTGTGCGGCTTAATATTTCTGTGGAAACCATGACACTTTCCCCTCAGGATTCTTCAATGAGTAGAAAATTCAAAAGAACAGCATTTATTTGAAATAATGCTTCCTTGCTGAATAAAAGTATATTACATATATATATGTGTGTGTACATTTTTGATGACAGCTGTATGCATATAGCAAACACAACTTTTGATTTTAGTAATGTGTTAGTACATTTTAAAATTTACATTGACTAAGATTAATAAATGCTGCATTTTTCACTTTTATTTTATGTTATGATGATTAACAATAAGGTTTCATTTGTTAACATTAGTTAACTAAAAATGAACAATACAACATTTATTAATACATTTATTAAAATCAAAAGTTGTATTTGTTAATATTAGCTAATGCATTGTGAACTAACATGAACAATGAACAGCTGTATTTTTTTATGAACTAGCATTAACAAATATGAATAAATACTGTAACAAATGTATTGCTCATTGTTTGTTAATGTTAGTTAATACATTATATTACATAAGCTATATTTCATCCTCTGCCTTTACATGCACATTAATTTTAATGACATCCCATTACTAATCCGTAGGGTTTAATATGCAAAGGGTGGCTTTGCAGCTGTAACAGTTTCAACTCTTCTGGGAAGTTTAGGAAGAAAAGCACATTTGTGAGGTCAGGCACTGATGTTGGACAAGAAGGCCTGGCTCACAGTCTCCACTCTAATTCATCCCAAAGGTGTTCTATCGGGTTGAGGTCAGGACTCTGTGCAGGCCAGTCAAGTTCCTCCACCCCAAACTCGCTCATCCATGTCTTTATGGACCTTGCTTTGTGCACTGGTGCACAGTCATGTTGGAACAGGAAGAGGCCATCCCAAAACTGTTCCCACAAAGTTGGGGGTATGAAATTGTCCAAAATGTCTTGGTATGCTGAAGCATTAAGAGTTCCTTTCACTGGAACTAAGGGGCCAAGCCAACCCCTGAAAAACAACCCCACACCATAATCCCCCATCCACCAAACTTTACACTTGGCACAATGCAGTCAGGCAATACCGTTCTCCTGGCAGCTGCCAAACCCAGACTCGTCCATTGCCTGACAGAGAAGCGTGATTGGTCACTCCAGAGAACACGTCTCCACGGCTCTAGTGTTCAGTGGCGGCGTGCTTTACACCACTTCATCCCACGCTTTGCATTGCACTTGGTGATGTAAGGCTTAGATGCATTTGGCCATGGAAACCCATTCCATGACGCTCTCTACGCACTGTTCTTGAGCTAATCTGAAAGCCGCATGAAGTTTGGAGGTCTATAGCTATTGATTTTGGCGACTTCTGCGCACTGTGCGCCTCAGCATGCGCTGACCCCGCTCTCTGTGATTTTACATGGCCTACCAGTGGCTGAGTTGCTGTTGTTCCCAATTGCTTCCACTTTGTTATAATACCACTAACAGTTGACCATGGAATATTTAGCAGTGAGGAAATTTCATGAATGGACTTATTGCACAGGTGGCAACCTATCACGGTAACGGCTGAGCTCCTGAGAGCAACCCATTGTTTCACAAATGTTTGAAGAAGTGTCTGCATGCCTCTGTGCTTAATTTTATACACCTGTGGCCATGGAAGTGATTGGGACACCTGAATTCAATGATTTGGAGGGGTGTCCCAATACTTTTGGCTATATGGTTTATATACATTTTGTATAATAATAATACCTGTTCTATTTTAATTACACAGTTTACACAATTTAGGAACTAAAATGGTTTGAATATAGGTATTCTGAGTGGTTGCTAGTATGTTGCTATGCAGTTCCTTTAAGAACTAAAAAATATTTTACAAAGAGCTTTTTATTCTCAAGTGTTTTAAAGATCTTACAAACAAATACACAGACTTACAACGTAGGACCCTTTAAAGTCTCCAATGAACCGTACAGTCAAAGTTCTTTGTGGAACCTAAGAACCTTTATTTTAACAGTGTGTGTTTATGTGGCCTCATATGAGCGTGAAGAACATGATGTTTGTGTTGATTATTATGGTATTGATTTGTGTGGCTTCAGTATGACTCACAGCAGCCATGGTAATGCTGTCTGCCTCTCTCCACACACACACACACACACACACACACACACACACACGACCGAAACACACTTACACTAATCATTTAGACCCCCCATCTGTCTGCTTCCCTTTCGCATTAGAGATCTACACACACACACACACACACACACACACACACACACACACACACACACACACACACACACACACACACACTTCATTTAGCCCAACTCACCTCTCTCCCATCACACCTCTCAACTACACGCACACACACACACACACACACACACAAACACGGGGATCTATCAACAGAGCACATCCTCTTCACATAATCACACACAGACACACACTCATCCATCCGTCCGCTTTCTCTACCTCCCCCCGCCCCTACAGCTGTCTGTGGTGCTGGTGTGTGTGTGTGTGTGTGTGTGTGTGTGTGTGTGTGTATGAATGCACGTCTCTTTAAATTGCCCTGCGTGTGAATGTGTGTGCATGGCAGTATGCGCTTAAACTCTGAAGATGTATTTGTGTGTGTGCATGATACATACAGTCATTCTGTGTGTCTGACTGTGCGTGTGCACTTAACAACTTGGCATATGAAAATAATCATATGAAAACCCACACACACTATGGCATACTCTCATCTGTCCTTTTCAAAGGAGTGTGTGTATAAGAGAGAGAGAGGCGCTGTGATTAATCACAGTCACTACCTGCAACACACACGCCTGCTGCTGCTCTCGCTTGTCTATGGCTGTGTTTGGTATGGAATACTAGTGTACTGTTGTTGTTTTTTAAATATTATGCATTATGCAGCACTAAACTAAACAGTTCAAACAACTGTATGATATTGTTGCATGTCGCATGCTTAATTTAGTGAAGGGTGTCGCATCTTGGAAATAAAAGCGCCTTTGCATAATAGTAGTATGCAAGTATGCAATACCAAACATAGCCACAATGTCTTCTGCTGTATACTACACATTTTAGTGAATGTAGTAGGTCATTCCGGTATTCCATGCTGGTACTCCCTTTATGCACAATGTACATACTGCAGAAAAAAATGTGAGTAGTATGTTAGTACACTTTGCTATTCTTAACATGCTGTATACTACACACTTATAGTATACAGCAAATGTAGCAGCCAGGTTATCTAGGTATTTCTTGCATTAAGAAAATTGTTCACAATATACATACTGCAGAAGTACTAGGAGTATATGTTAGTATGCTATTCTAACCATAGCTGTGCTCCCCTTTATTTTGTAGTAGGTTATTTGGTATCCCATGCATACAAACTCCTTCATGCACAATATACATGCAAAAATAATAAGAGTAGTATGTTAGTATGCAATTCCATACATGCTTACAATGTGCTTTGTTGTATATTATACATATACTTGGCAAAAAGGTAATTCTGGTATTCCATGCATACACCCTCGCTTCATGCACAATATACATACTGCATACTGAAACTTGGCAAATGTAGCTGCCAGGTCATCGAGGTATTTCTTGCATTAAGAAAATTGTTCAGAATATAGATACTGCAGAAGCATTAGGAATATATGTTAGTATGCTATCATAACCATAGCTGTGCTCCCCTTTATTTTGTAGTAGGTTTTTTGGTGTCCCATGCATACAAACTCCCTTCATATGTAATATTCTGTACATACTGCTGAAATAATGTGAGTAGTATGTTAGTACAGTACTATATTATGGTAATATATATTAGTATGGTATATTAGTATGATAGGCCTACTGCACATTTTGGCAAATGTAGTAGGTTATTTGGGTATTCCAAACTCTGTCCATGCATAATAAGTGTATTGCTGCAAATAGCATGAGTAGTACGATAGGATGCTGTTTTGGAGCATAGTCTACTTCTCCTCACAAAAGCATTGAGACAGACAGCGGGCTGTGCAGTGCTCTACACCCTGATTGCCTGTAGCAGGACACGGGTGTTAGCAGTCTAGAGGCAAGCCGAGACGCAGAATAGACGAAACGCACTGTTTGCATGTCCTTGTGTGCGCGCGGATGAGTCCAGACAGGCTAACTGCACCGCGAGTGTGTCCAGAGTATGACTGACATTAATAATGGAAGCGCGGCTAGTTAGCGTCACACGGCCGAGAGCAGTCTGCAGTGTGCTCTCTGGCCGGCTAGCGTGCCTGTGCATGCGTGTGTTTTTGTGGAGGAGGGGTGTGTTTCTGTCACTCCAGCTTTTGTGGTGTCCGCTTTGACGGGCCCTCCCAGGCGACGGAAGCACTACAGCCTACACACACTCATAATTACACACGGCCGCAGACGCACACATCAGACAGACAGGCAGTGGGTTGGGCATCTCTGCGTCCCTTCATCTGCAGTGTTCTCCCATTCGTTCTCTCGTTCGCTCTGTTTTGACGTGGCGCGCGTGTGCCAGCAGCGTGCCTGCGCCATTAACAGCGCCGGCGGCGCAGGGCACCCATTGTCTTTGCCGACGGTGAAGTGCCGAGGGCATTGTTTCCCGCTGCTGGCGGTGTCCTGGCTGTATCCACGCACAGCAAAGTTCAGAAGCGACGTGCTCCCTCAGATTCTTTTTAGCCAAGTGGATTTTGAATGCAGCCTTTGATGTTAAAGGCACAATATGTAAGATTTTTGGATTCAAATATCCAAAAACCACTGGAGCAGTGTTATATATTTTGCTGACTTGTGAACTTACATTATCACAAATAAACAATTTTAACCAGTACACGGACTATCAATGACATCATACCTGCGTTTCCAGTTTTATTTTGTGGAAACCATGGAAACACCAAAGACAATTTAGTATATTATGTGTTTTATTAAACAAGAGAACAACTGATGCATACATTCATTGACAGAAAACAGATCATTGTTATATAGCTCGACACAGTTAGTCTTATTGTTTAAATCTGGTTTTCTTGATTTACCGCGAGTACCATGTTTTACCATGCCTAATATCGATCTAGCTTACTGAAGTGTGTCTCACAGTACGCGAACGCACAGAGGAGCATTATAACATAACTTTCAACACACTCAGATGTATCTAATATGATAAAACAGCTCTGCGTTAATAAATCTTTAGCTCATCCATGAATATGAGTCCTGTCGGATTCTTTTCCACCGGCTGTAGAGGTGAAGACAACAACTCCCATGATTCAGCGAAATCTCACCGTCATCAAGCTACGCCCGTATTTTGAATAAGTGACCTCTAGTGGCAAACATTACATATTGCGCCTTTAACCTTGCAATTCGATTCTGATTTTGATTCAATATCAATTAATTTGGCTAAATATCAGGTACAGTAGGGCTGTTATATACATGTAATAACAATTACAAATTATTAAACTAATGCTGTAAACCATTAGTTTACAGTTTTAAAATCTGTCAGCTGGTATTATTATTAAAAGTTTTAAACTTAACAATTAATTCTTATACAATTAATAATGCAGATTTAAAATAATGTTATAATATTTGAATGAAATAAAAAGAGTAAAAATATAATAAATATGTAGAGGTCGACCGATAGTGGATTTTACTGAAAAACATGAACATTCTGTCATCATTTACTCACCCTCATGTTGTTTTAAACCTGTTCTGTTGAACATAAAGAATATATTTTTAAGAACGTTGGTAACCAAACAGTTGTTGGTCCCCATTAGCTTTCTTAGTATGAAAAAAAAAAAAATACTATGGAAGTCAATGGGGACCAGAAACAGTTTGGGTACCAACGTTCTTAAAAATATATTCTTTTGTGTTCAATAGAATTTTCAATAACAGATTAATCAACCAATAGTTTTTAAAATGAATACTGAATAAAACCAAACTATAAAATAGTGCTGTTACTAATATTGGAAAACAGTACCTTGAAAATGTACTATATTAAAATAATATAGTGTATATATTTAGCAAAATCCTCCTGTTTATTTTTCTAGATAGCTAACATGATATGTTAATTGAAAGGCTTCACGTGACATTGTTCACAATCTGTTTTAATGATGTCTTTCCGCGGTTGAAATATGTGACGTTACATGTTAAACGTGACATGTTACATTCAAGTTGTATTGTATCTTTCAACACACCTTCTGATATTCATGCATGTTTATTTGGTGCTATAACTAGTCATAATAAGGAACACAGATCGGTTCATGTGCCGCTTGAACTGAGGCTCTACAGCGATCAGTCACGCCGCATTTAAGAGCGTCAGAACAGTATTTATTTGAGTTTTGTAATAAAATTTCAAAGCTGAGACTTTGTATCACATCAAAAGTAACCTTCTCTGTCTTGTCTGTCGGCACGTTGTCAGTGTCCTCTTTGCTCCGTGAGAAAAAAAAAGTAGGGTGGCGTGATATCTTATTGTTCATGCTCACACGCATCTGATCACAGCGATGATGTGGATATGTTTGCAACAGCTCTGTGATTCACCGGCATCATGTCGATAGATGATTTCATTAAAATGACACTGATTATGAAGTATATTTGAGACTATAGATCTGAATATGTGAGACTATAGTTTTATTAATCCCTTTTCTGTGCATGACACATCGTCATTGCAGTACAGAATGGCTCTTTCGGCATTATCCTCCTGAACATTGTATAAGCATTTGTTTCATGTGAATGGAAGAGATTCTCTCAGAGCGCGTAAACGTCACATCCTTTTGATTTTCCAGGCAAAAACTTCCCAAGTCCTTCACTTAAACACAAGTCTACAGGCTTTCATAGACAACCTAGGAAGTCGAGGAAGTTCTCGTTTTAAAGTTTCGTTACAAGCTGTTCACACATGGGCAATAACAAAGTGATTAAAACATGAACATTCTTACATACAGCATCTTTAATTAATACTTTGTGTTACAATTACTACAAATATTACTTGCTATTTCAAATCAATATATGTAGTTATTTATACTTTGTTTCATAAGGTATATTTACATGATTTTATTTTACTTTAAACTTGTTTTAAAAATGTTTCTCCAAAATGGAGTACATCATAATTTAAGCTTTTAGACTGTAGTATATTTTAAATATATTAAGAAATTAATCCGTTTTGTGTGCGTGTGTGTTTTAAGCACAAAACTCACTATTAGATTCTTAATTCAAGAATTAATATCTTATACAATTTCAATTCTCAAGTAAATGTATTGTGTTTAAACGATGTTAAGATTTTTAAATGAAATTTAGAAATTATTATTGCTGTGCACAATGAGGAGAGGACAGAGAAATTATATATTTTGTCCTATTCAAGAGGCTTAACAGCTTTTTCCAAATCTAAGACGGAGATGTGTGTTCGTGGCCCACTTTACTGCACTGTCCCGATACACGCTGTCCCCCAAGAGATCGTCTCTGTCCTTCCCCAACCCCGACACACACACACACACACACACACACACACACACACACACACACACACACACACACACACACACACACACACACACACACACACACACACACACACACACACACACACACGTACGTACGTCCATGTGTTTTCATGTTTTATGGGGACTTTCCATAGACACAATGATTATTATACTGTACAGACTGTATAATCTATCCCCTTACACTGAACCCTAAACCTTCACAGAAAACTTGCAGCATTTTTACATTTTCAAAAAACATCATGTAATCTGATTTATAAGCTATTTTCCTCATGGGGACCAAAAAATGTCCACCTTTGTGGGGACATTTTGTCCTTATAACGTAGGTTTTACACACACAAACTGACGCATGTAACTCATCACACAACACACACATACACACTGCCTCCACTATAGGTGAAAGGAGTTTGACGCAGCAGTCCTTATAAAACTAATCGTGGCTGCTAGTGAAGACAAGCTATGAAATCTTCTCAAATCAAACCAACGTAGTTGTCAGCTTTTGTAGTGAAGGATTAGTTTTTGGTTCATTTTCAAAAGCAGATCTCTTTTTGACTATAGCACCTTGTTGTGCGGTCCTTGACGCTAACGATAGGCTAAGCGCCGTCGCCCTCCTTCTAACGGTTATATAATTCAAACGGTTGTTTGAAGCCGCAGAACTTTTCAAATGCTTTTGTGCTGCTGTGATCATGGCAAGAAAAAAAAAACAGTACGGCAACAGTACGGCTCAAAATCCCCCTTCCCCCCTTTCATCTGTTGCCGCCTGCCCTTGAGAGCCATTAAAAAATCCTACGCAATCCCTCTCGTTGCTCTGCGGAGTCCGAAAGCAGCCTCCCGGAGATCGACCAACGCCACTGGAAATCTCACACCAGCAGCTACCTGTAGGTGCCCTTGATAGTGTCGCACACTCATAGCCCGGGATGTGCTGATGCTAGGTGGTAAATTGGTCTGTGCAGCTGGTCTCTCCTGAGGGGATGTGGTATGGATCACATACAGTCAGAATTGGGACGCGAATAAATCACATGCAAATGCTTTCACTCGGTCTCTGCGGGGGCTTGAATCTGCAGCTCTGTACGTGGCACCTGAACCATTAGCTTTCAGCTTTGCCAAATATATGCAAAGATTTCTATGCCTTTTCCCACTTATTACTGTCCTTGGTAAAGCCAGCACGGCTATAATTGTTGCTCATACTTAGGGTTAGGGGTTTGTTCTAAGCCATTAACCCTAAATATTAAACCTTTGGCCCAAACGGCTTATTGTTTGTGCCATGGACATGAATCAACCTTAAATCACAAGGCTTGTCGAGAAAGTTGTGATATAATTTTAACTCTCTAAGACTTGCATTGAAGGAAGGACTTTAATCGTGTATTAGAATATATCAGAGAGACTTGGGAGTGGCCCATTTTGAGTAACCCTAGTGTAACAGAGGCCAGCTGGTAAGAGCTATGTGAGTAAACCTCACTCCCCTGGCCTCAAGAGGCACGTTAGCGACTGATGCTATAGCGGCTGTGGTCTTTAACATCCTTGTTAGCGAGGAAATGTTGGTTCGAATCCCACTTGGAACAGTGCAAGTACAGCCGGAGGGTTACCACCCAGAACACCCTAGTAACCAGATAAAACCAGTATTAGTTGTGTATTTTTTGTTTTTTACGGTATGGACACACCAAACTGATGCCACAGAACTAGCGCTGATGAAAGCCGACTCTGCTGTCGCCTCACGTCGCCGGCACAGTCGCCGCCAGGGGTAAAAAAAAAAAACTCAATAGAATGCGTGTTCTGCGCCTGGGTCTAAATGAGATAACTGTCTATTTCTGCAGCTATATTCATCTATATTTGTCATTAAAAAGGGAAAACGACGCTGCAGGCTGCAAACCGTAAACAAAGCAGCGCATGCTTACCGTTTTGAATATCAGTCCTGCTGATCACTTTCTTTATTCCACTCCGCTCATGTTAATATTAAAATATTCACCCAAAAATACTCAGGCAAGATGACATGAAATTAGAACAGCCTTCTATCTGTACCGTTTTGACTCCTTTGCGCGCTGTTCTATCTATTATGTTCACTAAACTGAACAGCCAATCAGAGTTCTTTCTCTCACCGATGGCAATTCTACATGTTGACTCCGCCCAAGAAAAGCTGACAGCGTCCAACTAGAGCCAATGGTGCGGAACACATTGAAGAATGCCAGCTGATCGGCTTGGTGTGTCCCGGGCTTTAGTTCCAGCCCCCCCCCCGGTGTAATTAAAAATGTTTAACTGATTTAAATTTATCATCAAAGTCTAGCATTTTGTGCTATTTAGTGGCATTTTATAATAATAATAATAATAATAATAATAATAATAATAATAATAATAATAATAATTTACCTTTAGAAATTTACCAATAATTTAATAAAAATATACCATTTATCCAAAACTGAAAATAAAATGAATTTTGTCATTTAATTTTATTTAGTTTTTAAGCCATATGAAATATTTTATTTTATATTTCATTTTTATTTTTCATTTCATGTTTAAGTCAGGTTTTTATAGTTTATTTATTTATTTATTATTAATAATAGTTTACTGTTGTTGTAAAATGCATGGCTGCCAAAGTAAACTGGTATCATTTAAAAATGTTTAACGCCATTAAATATCATCACAGTCACAGTCTTGCTATTTAATGGCATTTTATAATAATAATAATAATAATATAATAATAATAATAATAATAAATGTTCAATGCAGGCAAGCTGTTAAGATTTAAAGTTTCAAAATATACCATGTATCCAAAATTTGAATATTTGAATAGTACATTTTTATTATTTTATAAATTATTTTACTATTGTTTTTATTAATTTAGGGCTGCCAAAGTTAATTTCAAAATGTTTAACAGCATTACATTTCTCATCACATCTTCATTTAATAGAAAGTTTTACAATATACATTAATATTTTCTAAAAATGAAGAAAAAAATTTTTTCAGTTAAATTCGGTTTTAATTTTTTAAAATCTTATCAAATATGGAAAAAAAATATTTTCAATTCATCAATGATAATAATACTTCCTAGAAACCAGCCTATCATTGTGGCACCACTCACAATGTCAAAAGAGTGGGAAACGAGCGCATGCGCTGGACTCAAACAGGCATTGCCCACACGAGTGCTGCAGGTTCAGAGCAACGCCAAACGCTAAGCCATGGAAAGCACTGGAAATGTTACATCCTTAATAACAAATTAAGCAAAGCTCAAAATAAATGCCTCTTTTTGTATTAAGGAATCATTTCTCAACTATCGGTTTGCCAGAGGTGTGGCAGGAAGCTGGGGTGTGTGTGTGTGTGTGTGTGTGTGTGTGTGTGTGTGTGTGTGTGTGTGTGTGTGTGTGTGTGTGTGTGTGTGCATTAGCGTTCTGGGCCAGTGGACTGGTAAATACAGCGGCTGTGGAGTGGAAATGAAGGCTGGATCTATTTGGAGAAACGCTAGATGACCTTCCACTGAGCTGGATGACATCCAAGCGATTTCACCGTGCAGCGTACCACCAACGCCATGCGTCACACGCTCTCAAACGCACACAGATGTGTATGTTCAGACACACGTGGAAATGAGGGGCGTAAACATGCACACAAACATAAACAACAGGGCATGAGTTTATTACGCACAGACACACACATACATTTACACAAACATGCGCATCCACAGTTAATGGCCCAGAAACAGAGAGATCAAGCCCACATAGAAAACACTTCAGAAATGCTACCAGGATTTTTTTTGTATTTGATTGAACTTTTATTAACTTTACACATTAAGGCCTGTTCACACAAATAATGCTAACTATAAAGAAAACTATAATCAGTGTTGGGGAAAGTTATTTTGAAAAGTAATGCATTACAATATTGTGTTACTCCTTAAAAAGTAACTAATTGCGGTACTTAGTTACTTTTTTTTTTTTTTTTTTTTAAAGTAATGCTTTGCGTTACTTTTGTGTTACTTAATCTCACCTGGGCTGGGCTTGTTTTTGTTATTTTTTATAACAAAGTAATATTTTTGTCAAATATAAAGACCATTTCACACCAAAATTGAAATAAGCCTCAGGCTGAAGGAAATGCAAATTCGCCCGTGTACAGTAGAGGGCGCCGCTCAAACAAACCTTTCAGCTGTGCTGCCATTCTGGAAAATGGAAGATTTTAAAAGTAATGTGTTACTTTAAAAAAGTAATCTAATTACGTAACTCAAGTTACTTGTAATGCGTTACCCCCAACACTGTCAATAATTATATTAGCGTCCACACAGCGGACCAGTTTTATCGTCTGCCATTTTAAATTCTCAAGCTCTTTAAAGCAGGATGGATTCTGATTGGCTGACAATTTTTTTATTTTTTTTTATCATTACAAACAGGGCTTGACAAACTTTTTTGTTCACCAGTCACTGCGGCTAGTGGTTTTCCAAAGGTACTAGCCACTCGGGATTATCACTGTTTTACAATTTTAATATCAATACCCTGGGGAAAAACTGCCATATAGATATTTTTAATGTGATCTCATAATTTGGCAGCAGGTATATTAGGACCTGACGCACGGATCCATTATACTGTTACACATGTGTTTTCTTTAACTGTTTATGTTCACATACAGTATAACTGACTGTGTTTACGTGAATACTCGCCAAGACCGGCATTTTGATATTGTTTTGTGTGTATTTGACTGTTTAGGCAGCGAAAAAGAACTCAATTTAGTATTGAAAGGCGGCTTTATGTATGCACACTTTGGGTGTGAGCACAAAATCTGCGGGAATAGCATCAATATTCATCCGGAGCAAATGAAAGGAGTGAGTGAGAGGAGGCGGGTTTGTGTGTCAACTTACTGTCAGAGAAAAGAGAGAGCGAGAAAGGGCAGCTGGTATATTGTGTGTCTGTTCTGGGGAAAATTAGTATTGGAAGCATTTCAGTGTAGATATGTATTGAAAAATCTATATTTTTGACAACATTACATTGCACTTTGTTTATTATTTTAGATACCTTTTTAAAAGACTACAATTGAAAAATGGATATTATATATACATTTTGACCCACCAAAATGGATGAAATACACTCGCAATTGGTGGGTGTTAAAGGGTTAGTTTACCCAAGAATTTTAATTCTGTCATTAATTCCTCACCCTCATGTTGTTCCAAATCTGTTAGACCTTCGTTCATCTTCAGAACACAAATGAAGATCTTTTTGATGAAATCTGAGAGTTTTCTGACCCCCACATAGACAGCTGTTTAACGAACACTTTCAAGGCCAAGAAAGGTACTGAAGACATTGTTAAATAGTCCAACCTTAATTTTATGAAGCGTCAAGAATACTTTTTGTACGCAAAAAACAAACAAAAATAACTATTTAAAAATGTCCTCTCGTCTGTGCCCAACCGGCGCTGCTTACGTTGTTGCCGCTATGCAGAGCTTCCTAGTTCTACGTCAGAACGCCGGCTCACCATTGGCCAGCTCACATGAACCGCGTCGGCCAATGGTGAACCGGCTTTCTGACGTAGAACTAGGAAGCTCTGCATTGCAGCAACAACGTAAGCAGCGCCGGACTGGCACAGACGAGAAGAAATCGTTGTATAAAGTCGTTATTTTTTTGTTTTTTTGCGCACAAAAAGTATTCTCAACGCTTCATAAAATTAAGCTTGAACCACTGGAGTCACATGGATGATTTTTACTGCCTTTCTGGACCTTGAAAGTGGTAATTAAATTGATGTCTGTGGGGTCAGAGAGCTCTCGGATTTTATCAGAAATATCTTCATTTGTGTTCTGAAGATGAATGGAGGTCTTGAGGGTTTGGAATGACATGAGGGTGAGGAATTAATGACTGAATTAAAATTTTTTGTATATATTAATATTCTTTAATGTCAAGCTCTGCTTACAAATCATGTCCTATAAAATCATGTAAGTGGTGCACATTGACCCAACCAATGCTTTAGTGCGGGACTGTCTGTTTGATTGTCCAATGGCAGATGGGGGGTAGTTCAGGAAACCTGTTAGGAAACATTTTCTTTTTTTTCTTTTCACTACTGGAACAAAAATCACACTCTTAAACTTCAAACAGATCACTGTTTTTGTCTGTAAATATCTCGGTTGCACATGAATGTGTCCGAGCCTGGTGAATTCGTGGTGAAGCGTTTCTGTGGTGTCGATTCATTACGGCGTCACATATCTGACCCCCTGACCGTCGAGTTGGTTGTTTATTTCTTCTCTCCATCCATTCATTTCCTGTTCTCCGCTCTTTCGGAGCAAGACTGCTGAGTTTAGTGCTGCAGAGACAGCAGCATCTGGAGATAAATAATTCCTCCATCGCTCCTCTCCTCTCTTCCTCCCTCGCGCGCTCTGCCCCGTCCTGACCTTATGGATCTGTTTTGAGCCGTGCCAGATTGTTGCTCAGGACTCTCGCACCTAGAAAACAGCGGAAGGGGGAGGGGTGCTGTCTTTCCTCTCTTCACCTCATATCTGTCTGTCTCGCTCTCTCTGTCTACTCCTTCCCTCTGCCTCTATCTAATTTCTTTCCTATCACCTTCTATTCTTGAAAGAGCCGACGGTTTCCGATCTCTCTCTCTCTCTCTCTCTCTCTCTCTCTCTCTCTCTCTCGTCCTGTTTTTCATGGTTGTTCTCTGACTGACCCTCAGGTGTGTGACAGTTTCAGTGGATTGCATCAGCCTCCACGCTATAGTCACTGACAAAATACAATATAGCACCATGTAGGGCTGGGCGGTGTGATGGTATATACCGTGCGATGGTAGACATTTATCAGCTTCTACAGATTTTGCAGGAGCGGGGTAGCTGTGTTTGCGTGGGCAGGGCTGCGTTACGTTATTTACACATGAGTGCAATGAGAAAATATGGAATACTGCACAAATACAGATTGTGACGTGTCCAAGTCAAGATGGCCAAGAACTTGTTTTTGAGGGCAGCAACATGAAGCAGAGTTTAGCTGTTTATGGTTGCAGGGTAACATCACAACTTGCCGCATTAATATAGAATTCACTGGAAGTGTTTATATCAGCTATTTTAAAACCGCTTTGATGTGGCTCATCCAATCAGAATTCAGAACCATTAGAACGTAGGTTTTAGCTTTGTGTTTATTTGTGAAGCTGGTTGTGCTCTTAAACCAGACATATTTTTGTATTTATGATAATCTTATCTTTTGATTTGCATCAAGTTTTTATTTGCTGGATTTTATTAATTTGATTATCTAAAAATAGGCATTGCCATGCAAAATCAATTATTTATATCGTAAAAAAATATTTATTTATTTAGTTTTAAAGCATTTTTAAGGTAAAAAATAGAGTTATGTTTAAAATAAGAATCTCATTAGAGTAAGAAAAAAGTAGTAGTAAAGCTTAATTTATTTATATTTTTATTAATAAAAATAGTAAGGTTTGTGTATAAAAAAAGTGTCAAATAGACATATTATCTTCCCAGTTAAATATATCTTGTTTAGATATTAAACATAATATGATGTTTAAATATTTTATAATATTTTTGTGCTCTGAAACCAGACGTATTATTCATTTATGATAATCTGATATTTTGATTTGCATCATCAACATCACAAAAAATCCTTGTTTTCCCAGTAAAAATACTTTTTTTTTTTTTTTTTTTTTTTTAAATAGAGTAACGTTTATCTTTAAATAAGAATCTCTCATAAAACAATTTATTTATTTAAATTTTTATGTATTCATTTATTTCAGCTATATTTATTTATTTTATTTAATTTTAATCATAAATCTAAAAAAATAGTAAGGTCTGTGTATAAAAAAAGAGTAAAATAGATATATTCTCTAGTTAAATATATCTTGTTTAGATATTAAACATAATATGAAAAATAGATCAAGGTAAATAT
Organism: Paracanthobrama guichenoti; assembly: GCA_018749465.1. Taxonomy (NCBI): domain Eukaryota; kingdom Metazoa; phylum Chordata; class Actinopteri; order Cypriniformes; family Gobionidae; genus Paracanthobrama; species Paracanthobrama guichenoti. The sequence goes on along the minus strand of CM031945.1, from coordinate 21,728,564 downwards.
AGGTAAATATCAAAATATATTTTATTTTTACTGGCAGTTTACAGTTATATTATTGGTTTGCATTCATCACATTCTAAATACAAAAAGAAAATAATCAAATAAGATTTGTGAAATATTTAATTTACTGGATCATCCCAAAATAGACAGTGATATAGTGGCACATAATGATATTAAATATTAATATAACATTCAATAAAATGTATTTCAGTGGAGTAGGAAAGATATAAGATATATTCTCTGAAATGTCAGAGTATTTTGCTTCTCGGTTAAATATATCTTGTTTAGATATTAAACATATATGATGCTTAATATTTAATTAGAAAATATATATCAAATATTTATCAAATATTTCAGTTATATGTTGGTTTGCATTCATCATGTTCTTAATACAAAAAGAAAATAATCAAATAAAATATTTGTGAAATATTTATTTTAGCCTGCTGGATCATCCAAAAATATGTAACGATGTAATAGTATGATATTAACAATAATATAATATAATAATATTAATATAACATTAATTAATAATATTAAATGTTACGTATATTATATTAGAAATAAATTCCAGTAAAAATATGTCAAGTTATATTACCATACAATAAAATGAGTCATACTGTGATAGAAGACTGTGCTCATACCGCCCGCCCCCAGCGAGTGTGTGTATGGCACATGATCTAGTCTGCTGATGTCTTGGGTTATTTTACATGCACAGTGACGCTCTTAACCTTGGGAATACAGTTACGACCTTTTTTTTTTTCTCGGTAGAAGCGTCTATGTTATTGCAGATGTTGGTATCAATTTTTCCTCCTCTGTAATTCACTCACATATTCATGCCATCCCTCCATTTTTCTCCCCGCCTTCATATTCCTCTCACCTCTCTCTCCGCTCTGTATCTGTCCATCTCACACATACCAACACACACACACACACACACACACACACACACACACACACACACACACACACACACACAGCGCTCTCCGCCTGTCAGTCACACTCCCTCTGCGCGCACACACACACACACACACACACACACACACACACACACACACACACACACACACACACACACACACACACGTCTCTAAATGGATTCTTGCGGAGAGGGGCCGTCCAGAGCATCAATATCAGTCAGCTGTGACACTGCAGTCTCGGTGCAGCGTTTAATAGGTTAGAACTGTCTTACCCCTGAGTTTCCCTGATCAAGGGCATGGTGCATGCAAAACAACACGCACAGAAAACATGACGAATTCCCTCGAAACGAGTGATACAATCTCAATCACAAAATCGTCACATAAACGCATCTTTTCACATCAAACGCAACACACACTGCATATGTACAATGCGCCGCTTTAACGTAAACGCATTAGCATGTCGAGTCTGACATAAACGCAGAAGTTTCGTGTTGTTATTTCGCCCCCAAATATGGCACTCATTTCATATGAGTGATACGATGCTTTGCCGGAATGTCTCAATCACTAAATCCTCCTCACAGCATCACACAAACACGGCGCAACACACACTTCATTTGCATAATGCGTCTTCAATATAAACACAAGAGTCATAGTTGTTTTTAATGTGGGCTCCAAATGTAGTTCACTTTTAGCACGTGTTTCACGTTTAGATTGAATGTTACAAATGCGTTTCTTATGTAATATTTATATACTCACATACACTCTTAGAAACAAAGGATGTTTATTGGCACCTTTAACATCCATGGAATCATTCCATTGCACAAATGGTTCTTTAGAGTGGAAAAACGTTCTTTAGAAACTAAGAATGAAAGGTCCTTTTGGAGCTCGTACTACTATGTACCGAGTACAGTTTTGACGCGAGCACAGCACAAACGCAGCCCTCCTGTACAGCATCTGTTGCTGGTAAAAGTTGCCAGATTTGAGATCAGCGCTGTTTATCTTGCAATAATTCGTGGCAGGAGTAAAGTGAACTCAGATCAGACTCTGAGCGCAACGGCAAACACATGTGCAGCCTGTTATCCAACACGCCCCCCTGTCCCCATGCATGCGGCTCCGGAGACGCACAGCAGCGCTCTGTCCCCGCATTCCCCGGCACTCATCCGTCCATCCGCTCGCACTGACATTAAGCCCCTTAAACGCAGAGAAACATGCAGCTCTACCTGCGGCGGTGCCTGTGCCTGGATCCTGGTCCTCTGGATCAGGGCTGCAGCCTCCTGCAACGCGGAAAATGGCAGATATTCCCTGTCAGTGGCAGACTCGTCTCTCTCTCTCTCTCTCTCTCTCTCTCTCTCTCTCTCTCTCTCTCTCTCTCTCTCTCTCTCTCTCTCTCTCTCTCTCTCTCTCTCTCCTGCGCGTGTAGTCTCTCTCGCTCTATTTCACTTTCCTCCTTCCCTTTGCTGCCATGTTCGGAGCGGAGCGGGGCGGGGGCGGGGGCTGGGGCTGGGGGCTGGGGCTGGGGGTGGGCCGAACGGGGTTGGGGGTGCTGTTTGGAGGAGAAGAGACGAGCGTAAAGGAGAGAAACGGGGCTCAGGGGGATAAGAAAGCAATTAGAGGGCAGTCCTCTCTTACTTCCAGACGGAATGTATAATGGAATTAGCTCAGGGGGGCTCGCAGCCCGTCCGCAAGCCAGCGAATGTGTGTGTGAATGCTGATTTGTGAAGGGGGGAGACCACCTGCTCTAGCTGGGGGAGAGAGAGAGAGGACAGAGATGGAGGGGAAAGATGTCAGCTTCAAAGGCAGTCTCGCAGGTTAGCGATCTCTCATCAGAGCGTGTGCGCGCGTCAAGAGAAAGAGTGTGTGGTGTGGGTGAGCCAGGAGTTGAAAGAGTTCACTTAGATGAGGAGAGAGACCCATAGGAAAGAAAAATCACAAATGAGTGAAACTCTTGAATGTTTCAATTATTTCTTCCTAGACAGCACTGAGAATTGGGCAGAGGACAAATGGAGACCCCTTGAAGTCTTGTGGTCATTTATATGCTGGTGTGCTTGGCCGATGACTCATCCTTCACTCACAGGCGTATGCAAATTTTTGTCCAATCAGATGATCTCTAGAGGGAGAACGCACCTCCCCTTTTGTCACCTAAAACCAATTAGCAAAAGCGAGTAGCAGAACATGGTGTAACAAAAAGGCTGTTTAAAAAAAGGGATGGCCTCTTGATAATCTCTGCCCCAACTTCCTGTTTCAAAAGGAAATAAAGTAAGAAAGCTGCCCTTTTAAAGCCATTTCATGTTATCTTTAATCTGACCCAGTAATCTCACATCTGCTGTTTCTAGAGAGAGTTTAATAAAACTCTCAAACTGTGCTCAGATTTTCTATCCCTTGTGACAATTGTATTGAATGTGAACTTGTACTGTACTTCAAACCTTAAAAGTATATTTAAAAAAAAAATGGATTTGCAGATAATATTGTTCATAAAATAAAACTTTTAAAAGTGTACTTTGTAATTAATGCCAATATTTTACTTTGAAGTACATTTTAAAGGTGCACTATGTAACTTTTCTGTCCGCTGTAGTTACTGTAGTATGAAGCGGAGCAGGACCGAGTGTTGTGGGAGCTGAGCAAGGCCGCTGGAGCATTTGTTATTAACTGCGTTCACACCGAGAGCGGTGCGGCGCGCTTTGGATGATTTGGGCGCCGAGGAGAGTTGAAATTAGATCAACTTTATGGAAATGAGCTATGACGCGGTTCGGCGGCAACCGGGTGGCAACCAATCGGAATGTAGACTTGAGAGGATTCCAGAGAACGCAGTCCTGTTAACTTTGGTTCCGACCACATTAGTTCCCAAGCAAAATGGAGGAGAGATTTGGTCATTGCTGTGGTGGGTTTGATAAGAAGGCGCACAACACTATTTATAGGCAGCGTTTTCACTCTAGAACACTTGTTTTTCAGCGGGAATACAATTAATATTGTTAAAACAACACCGATTTGACCATTTGCATTAAGGCTGCACTTCAACCAGGACAGTTATTGTAATGTAGGCTGCACACAAATCAATGTTAATAAGATGAACACAACACATGCCTCACGAGTAGCGGGACTTTTGTTATGACACAGTCACCTGCGGCATTTCCGCTTTTCCGGTCACGAGTATGAGGTAACTCAGCTCTATCATATTAGATACATTTGAGTGTGTTGGAAATGATGTTATGACATTACTCTGTGCGTTCGCTCTGCGGCTGCTGACACTTGTTGCACACTGCAGAAAGAGTAAAGATTTTCTGCAAAAAAAAACACGGAAACCGAGGGGAACGCAGATATGACGCCATTGACAGGCGATGCCCTCACACGTCCCGGTTCATTGGTTAAAATAGCAATTTTCAACAAATAGTTGGAAACACTTGGGATATTGTAAATACTCATACTCAACTGAACAAAATATATAACACTGGCCTAGTGGTTTTTAGATATTTTACTGAAAAATGTTTACATAGTGCACCTTTAAGTCATTATGTTTTAATAATCTTTTGTCATGCGCTAAAGAAGAACACTACCCACACTATAATTTTAATATTATATTTAAAGTTAATATATTTTAAATGTGCTAAATGGTAACTTCACATTATACATGTAAATATGTATTTACAAATACTGTATATACATGGCATACAAGTTCAATAGAAATTACAAAGTATATTTTAGTTTATCATAATTGCTTCATAATTACATATGTAGTTAAGTGGGTCAAAAACACTAAGTTCAACTAATTGCATTTAATATTAATGTAAAGTGTAATACATTTTCATTTAATTGCAAACAACATCAGTTAAACGGCATTACATTTTGTGCTCACTTAAATATATTAGTTCTCTTTTAAAAAATTCTCCAAAAATTCACATGAAAGACCAAATCTGTTATCCACATAAAAAAATAAAATTAAAAACCCCTCTATTTTCACACTAAATGTCAACAAACCTAATTTGGTTCTATTTTTACAACTATAAAATAGACACACTATTTCAAGGCATTTTAGGATAAACATTTGAGATAAAGTAAATACTTTACATAGGCATAACTGAGATCTCCTGGGCTATTTTCCTCTGGGGAGAAACACTGAAGCTGTAGGGGGAGGCTGGAGAGATTT
>CM031945.1:21508509-21721009 GCA_018749465.1 Paracanthobrama guichenoti | reverse complement strand
ATAGATAGATAGATAGATAGAGATTTGGACGATAGATAGATAGACAGACTATAGAAAGACAGACAGACAGACAGACAGACAGACAGACAGACAGACAGATAGATAGATAGATAGATAGATAGATAGATAGATAGATAGAGATAGATAGATAGATAGACAGATAGACAGATAGATAGACAGACTATAGCTAGACAGACAGAGTATAGATAGATAGATAGACAGACAGACGATAGATAGACAGACAGACAGACAGACAGACAGACTATAGATAGACAGATAAATAGACAGACAGAGAGACAGATAGATAGATAGATAGACAGACAGACAGACAGACAGACAGTCAGACAGACAGACAGATGATAGATATACAGACAGATAGACAGATGATAGATAGACAGACAGACGATAGACAGACAGACATACTATAGATAGACAGACAGATAGATAGACAGACGATAGATAGACAGACAGACAGACAGACAGACAAAGAGACAGAAAGACAGACAGACAGATAGATAGATAGATAGATAGATAGATAGATAGATAGATAGATAGATAGATAGATAGATAGATAGATAGATAGATAGATAGATAGATGACAGACAGACAGATAATAGATAGACAGACAGACGATAGACAGACAGACATATTATAGATAGACAGACAGATAGATAGACAGACGATAGATAGACAGACAAAGAGACATAGATAGATAGATAGATAGATAGATAGATAGATAGATAGATAGATAGATAGATAGATAGACAGACAGACAGACAGACTATAGATAGACAGATAAATAGACAGACAGACAGACAGACGATAGACAGACAGACAGACAGGCAGACAGACTATAGATAGACAGATAAATAGACAGACAGACAGACGATAGACAGACAGACAGGTAGACAGACAGACAATAGGCAGACAGACACGATAGATAAACAGACAGACAATAATAGACAGACAGAGAGACAGACAGACTATAGATAGACAGATAAATAGACAGACAGACAGACCATAGATTGACAGACAGATAAATAGACAGACTGACAGACAGATGATAGATAGATAGACAGACAGAGAGACAGAAAGACAGATAGATAGACAGATAAATAGACAGACAGACATGATATATAGATAGACAAACAGATGATAGATAGACAGACAGACAGACAGACGATAGATAGATAGATAGATAGATAGATAGATAGATAGATAGATAGATAGATAGATAGATAGATAGATAGATAGATAGATAGATGACAGACAGACGACGATAGATAGAAAGACAGACAGACAGATAGATAGATAGATAGATAGATAGATAGATAGATAGATAGATAGATAGATAGATAGATAGATAGATAGATAGATAGATAGCCAGACAGACGACGATAGATAGACAGACAGACAGACAGACAGACAGAGATAGATAGATAGATAGATAGATAGATAGATAGATAGATAGATAGATAGATAGATAGATATAGATAGATAGATAGATAGATAGATGAGATAGATAGATAGATAGATAGATAGATAGATAGATAGATAGATAGATAGATAGATAGATAGATAGATAGATAGATAGATAGATAGATAGATAGATAGATAGATAGATAGATAGATAGATAGATAGATAGATAGATGATGCAGGTAGACACAGGTTCATTAATGGCTTGTTGAGGTGGAGATTTTGTCACATGCTCTCCTCTGTTTGGGACACACTAATGAGGCCCCACACAGCAAATAATGAATGTGTGTCTCTTTCTTCTTCTCCATTTACTTGTTCTTTTTAACGGTGAATGGATGCCTGACACAGAGGAATCATGTTAATGAGCACTGGGTGAGGGGAGAGAGAGAGAGAGAGAGAGAGAGAGAGAGAGAGAGAGAGAGAGAGAGAGAGAGAGAGAGAGAGAGAGAGGATCTTTGGGTCAGATGCTCTCATGAGCACATGAGCCTCATGATCAATGTGTGTGTGTGTGTGTGTGTTTGTTGGGGGAGAGGGTGTCTCACTGTTACCATAGAGACGAGAGGACAGTGGTCTTGAACATCACTTTTGAGCAGGAGGGATACTTATACAAGCTGTGGGAAAGGTTATAAACGCTGGTGTGCATGAAAATAAAGAGACATGCCAGAACAGAAGACATGGTTGTACTGAGGTACAGCTAGATCTATTACTAGTGCAATTGGTAGGCTAATCAACTTTTTTTTCTAACATGTTTTAAAATCGTTCAAGATATTGTCATTTATTCTGCAGCTACACCGCTCACTACACCGCCAGCTCAAGTAAACACAGCTGAAATGATACAACAATAACAGAAGCGCTGCCATCTAGCGGCGACACAGTGGTACAACTCTTCACAGTCAGACTCTGTTTAAAGGCGAAAATGATCTAACCGGGCAAATCTCTGGATTCCTCCTCTAACCGACAGACCAAAAAATCAAAAATACTGCTTTGGATTAAATTTATATGAAGTTATGTCACATATAAATCAGCAAAACTAATTCGTAATGCCATTGTAATTTCATGTGAGGCTTCCGGTCTTATCAGTTTCCAGTTATTTTAGCTGGGAAAGCTGTTCGTTGTTCTGCTTGATATTGCAAGCTGTTATTTGTAATCATATTATTTTAATGTATTATTTTATTTGATTAATTTTTCCGTTTCCTACATTTTGGTATTCTTCCAGTTATTTACCAGAGGCTAGTGAATCGGAAGTGCCTGCCCTACACAAGTGCAGAAAATAGCTTTTATTGATTTCTGTCGCCATCTAGTGGAGATACACGGCAAGTGCTATATATATCACAAGAGAACCACTAAGGCTTAATACTGGCTGATTTAGTCACAGAGATAGTACACACTTACGTTAGAATATGGATACTGTCTTTTACAAATATTATTACTTTTTCTTTTTAATATTTAGCAAAATTAAACCTTGAGCAAAAGTAACACAAACACCTCTGCTATATATGATTATTAATTTTTATCTATGTGAAACAAAAGTTGTCAAGAAAATAAAATAGATAGAAGTGCAAATATTCACTATCACACAGAAGTCTGTTTACATTATATGTTTTCTATTTTACAACAAATTAGCTATTGTGTCAGAAGGGTTCTTTGTAGTATCAATCAACTTTTTCTCTTCAACCAGGGTCTGCTTTTTAATTATTTATCATTATTTATTACCTTCTCCAAATCTCAAGAAAGAGCAATCAGTGTGCACTGTGCAGTGAGAAAATAGATGATATACACCAATCGGGCATAACATTATGACAGGTGAAGTGATTAACACTGATTATCTCTTCATCACGGCACCTGTTAGTGGGTGGGATATATTAGGCAGCAAGTGAACATTTTGTCCTCAAAGTTGATGTGTTAGAAGCAGGAAAAATGGGCAAGAGTAAGGATTTGAGTGAGTTTGACAAGTGCCAAATTGTGATGGCTAGATGACTGGGTCAGAGCATCTCCAAAACTGTAGCTCTTGTGGGGTGTTCCCGGTCTGCAGTGCTCAGGATCTATCAAAAGTGCTCCAAGGAAGGAACAGTGGTGAACCGGTGACAGGGTCATGGGCGGCCAAGGCTCATTGATGCACGTGGGGAGAGAAGGCTGGCCCGTGTGGTCCAATCAAACAGTCGAGCTACTGGAGCTCAAATTGCTCAAGAAGTTAATGCTGGTTCTAATAGAAAGGTGTCAGAATACACAGTGCATCACAGTTTGATGCGCATAGGGCTGCATAGCCACAGACCAGTCAGGGTGCCCATGCTGACCCCTGTCCACCGCCGAAAGTGCCAACAGTGGCAGGGTCGCTGCTGGCCAAATGGGTGCCCTAAGTCAAGTCAAGTCACCTTTATTTATATAGCGCTTTTTACGATACCAATTGTTTCAAAGTAGCTTCACAGTGTTAACAGGAAAATAATGCAACATAATGTGATTCGGCTGTATAGCCGTTCTGGTGAAACGATGATGTTATCCGGCTAATTTCAAGTATCACCGTCAATGCGGGTAGATCAGTAATATAGATGAAATTTAGGTGTCCCCAACTGAGCAAGCCAAAAGCCAAAGGCAACAGTGGCAAGGAACCAAAACTCCTTCAGGGCCAGAATGGAGAAAAAAACCTTGGAGAAACCAGGCTCAGTCGGGGTGCCAGTTCTCCTCTGGCCGACGAACAAACAGTGTATGATTATAATTCTGGCAACATTACAGATCAGAAATCACATTAGATCAATATTAGATTCTTTTGCAACATTATAAATGTCTATACTGTCACTTGATCAATTTAATGCATCCTTGCTGAATAAACGTATTAATTTCTTTAAGTTCTTTCCCCCCAAAAAAAACTCTTACCGACCCAAAACTTTTGAACGGTAGTACAATATTACAAAAGAGCATTCATCAAAGAATCCTCCTTTCAAATGTTTCTTGATCATCAAATCCTCATATCAGAATGATTTCTGAAGGATCATGTAGACTGGAGTAATAATGCTGAAAATACAGCTTTGATCACAGGAATACATTACATTTTAACATATATTACAATAGAAAATTGTTCAGATTAATTGAATAGATTAATTCACAAGCTTAATGCCAGACTGCCAGGACGCACTTTCATGCAAATGTAAATACTTGCATGAATTAGTAACATTTACAGATGAGGATATAACCTGTAATTAAAAAAAAAAAAAATGTTGTCTGTCAAAAAGCGCATGACAGGGTATGTTAAACGCTAAGGCTTGAGTTTGAAGCCTTGAAGGCAGCCACAAACAGTGGGCCGGGCATGTATGTGGGAGTGGCGCGTCGTGTAGCCTATGCTTACTGCCTAGGGCATTCAATGCAAAATGCATTTTTTATATTATAATTATGTTTATATTTATTTTTATGTTAATATTTATATAGAATAAAATAATTAATGTAGAATATAAATCTGCAACCTAAGTGTGGCGAGGCGAGGGACCATTCGCCGGTGGCGAATGATAATGAGCGTCAGCTGCGTGCCACACCGTTCTCGTCTCATGGAGGAGTGACGGGAGTATAAAAGGAGGAGCGACGACAGTGCAAGACGAGAGAGGACCAGGCCTCGACTTTATGTTGTGTTTTGTTTTGTGTATGTAGGCGGCAGTCAGCCGTGAGGGGCTGCCGCCGGCATTGTATTTAGTTTATTTTTGATTAAAGTTGTTAAATGTTCGCCGGTTCCCGCCTCCTTCTTCCCTGATCCTTCATTACCTTACACTAAGCATTGTTGCAGACCATGTACACCCTTTCATGGAAACGGTATTCCCTGGTATCGGTGGCTCTTTCAGCAGGATAATGTGCCCTGCCACAAAGCAAAAATGGTTCAGGAATGGTTTGAGAAGCACAACAACGAGTTTGAGGTGTTGACTTGGCCTCCAAATTCCCCAGATCTCAATCCAATCGAGTATCTGTGGGATGGGCTGAACAAACAAGTCCGATCCATGGAGGCCCCACCTTACAACTTACAGGACTTAAAGGATCTGCTCCTAACATCTTGGTGCCAGATACAACAGCACACCTTCAGGGGTCTAGTGGAGTCCATGCCTCGACGGGTCAGGGCTGTTCTGGCAGCAAAAGGGGGACCAACACAATATTAGGAAGGTGGTCATAATGTTATGCCTGATCGGTGTATAATATAATTATATTATACTATGGGGCTGTTGAATGCTTGAATCTGGTTGGATGACGAACGTTCTAAGGTGTGTAATTATTTTTAGGGAAATGCAGCTCCTGGCAGGTCTTGACCGCATTACAGTTCCATATCACTACGCCAAATGATGACACTGACCAAGCAAATAAACAGTAAACAATAGGAAAACAAACACAAATTATTTCTGTTTTTTTTTTGTTTTTTTTACAAAAGTACATTTTATTATGTACGGACAACACATTGCCCACTCTCTTTCTCCCACGCTCTCTCCCACTCATACAGTGCTTGAAATACATCATCTGAACAATGTTTTGAGGTGTAGTAACCGTAGTATAAGCGGAATAAATGACTATTTTTCTAATAATTCAACGGCCCATTGTCAATTATTCCTTACATATATACTGTGTTATTGAATAGAATTAATTCTGGTAATCTCTGTCATGTTCTGTCATGTTCATCTTGAGCCTCTTGGAGGTCAGAGAAACATTTACTCTCTCATCCTCTGAAAATCACACCTCACATCAGACCAGACCTGCTGTCACTGAACTGACTTCTTGCAGATCATGCAAAATGTTATATCTGTGATATCTCTATCAAGCAAATTGACCAAAACAAATTTATATATATATATATATATATATATATATATATATATATATATATATATATATATATATATATATATATATATATAAAGCTCTGATATGATGTTGCATGACTTTTGATTACAGATTCCAATATAGCGCACAACAGCAACCACACTTTTTCAGCTTTGGTTCTGTAAATATTTTTCTCCATTCAATTCCTCCAATTTAAATGATTCTTAAGAGCTCTAAACTGATTAATAACTCTGATTATCTCTTCATCACGGCACCTGTTAGTGGGTGGGATATATTAGGCAGCAAGTGAACATTTTGTCCTCAAAGTTGATGTGTTAGAAGCAGGGAAAATGGGCAAGCGTAAGGATTTGAGTGAGTTTGACAAGTGCCAAATTGTGATGGCTAGATGACTGGGTCAAAGCATCTCCAAAACTGCAGCTCTTGTGGGGTGTTCCCGGTCTGCAGTGCTCAGTATCTATCAAAATGCTCCAAGGAAGGAACAGTGGTGAACCGGTGACAGGGTCATGGGCGACCAAGGCTCATTGATGCACGTGGGGATAGAAGGCTGGTCCGTGTGGTCCAATCAAACAGACGAGCTACTGTAGCTCAAATTGCTCAAGAAGTTAATGCTGGTTCTGATAGAAAGGTGTCAGAATACACAGTGCATCGCAGTTTGTTGCGTATGGGGCTGCATAGACACAGACCAGACAGGGTGCCCATGCTGACCCCTGTCCACCGCCGAAAGCACCAACAGTGGGAACGTGAGCACTAGAACTGGACCACTGGAAGAAGGTGGCCTGGTCTGATGAATCACGTTTTCTTTTACATCACGTGGATGGCCGGGTGCGTGTGCATCACTTACCTGGGGAACACGTGGCACCGGGATGCACTATGGGAAGAAGGCAAGCCGGCGGAGGCAGTGTGATGCTTTGGGCAATGTTCTGCTGGGAAACCTTGGGTCCTGCCATCCATGTGGATGTTACTTTGACACGTACCACCTACCTAAGCATTTTTGCAGACCATGTAAACCCTTTCATGGAAACGGTATTCACTGGTGTCTGTGGCCTCTTTCAGTAGGATAATGCGCAAAAGGGGGACCAACACAATATCAAGTGGTCATAATGTTATGCCTGATCGGTGCAAGTAGCTTGAGAGTGTAATGGCACTACGTCATTATTCATAATGCTTTATAGAACTTATGTTGCTCTTCCCCTTTTCAGCACCGCTGATTAACTAATTGACTAATTAGTCATAATTAACTTCCATTTGGCAGTTATTAGCGACACATGATTTTGAATAATTAGGCACAGCTGAATTTATCTCTTTGAATCTGGAATAATAATATATTGGTAGTTTGGGTCTTTTTTTGTTACCTTAAATTAATAATTTAGCCCAGTATTATATAAACACTGGATAATTTAGGCCAACAAATGCGTGTCCTTAAAGTCTGAACTAAGACTAGATAGTCTATTCTTCCCTATTGTGCACGTATGAGTGAAACGGCTTCTCAAACAAGAACAAATGTAGGGCGGGGCTTGATTTTGTCCATGGTGAATTGATCAGATGGTTGTGGTTTGCCATTGGTGGATCTCATGTGAGTGACAGGTTGCCCCGCCCTCACGCCAGTAAACACATCATCAGAGAAGAGCTGCAAGGGGAAGATACTTTGATTAAAGATTACGAGAACACATGAATACACAGATAAATAATTTATAATAAACACTGCAATATTCCATAAAAAAAAGAAAAAGAAAAAAAAGAATAGTTACAAATGACTAATTTAAGCATTATAAATTTTGACTGTGAATTCTACCAAAGAAAGAAAAAAATGCAGTTCTTGTATTTGAATAAATAGGACTATAATTTCTTTTTTCAATTGGTTGCAAATTCACCCTTGGGGCTGATGGCACATGTAAATGTAGCTCATAAGTAATATTAATCAAAAACTACAAAATCAAACCACCTGTCTGTCTGATGAATATGCATGACCCGTTTACATGATTTGTATATTCATTTGCCACAGTCACACAGCATGTGCGCTCCAAATCAGACCCTCAAAACCCATTCATACTAGATTCACTAATTCAGCTCTTCAAAATAACAATCCTTGTGAAACGTAATCCGTACTAGACAGGGAAATCCACTGCCCTGCTAAAGTAATTTAGATCTTATATTGGAAAATGCAATTATAGGGGGAGCAGGGCTGCATATTGCTAATGACCTTTATGAATGACATGTAGATAGAGACATTTCAATTTCAATCCTAAATGGAAAGAGTCGAAAGCACGGTGAGATCTAATACAAGTCTCTTTCAGCACACCCTTCTGTGCGAAATATCAGCTTTGAGAGTTTGGATATTGCAGGTATAGAGCTTTTTAATTTCAGAGGAAAGGTGAAAAAGGCTTTTTCCCTTTGAAATGCAACCTGCTATTTAGCAATAGGGGATGAATACAGCATCGACATCTCAGTTTTGTTTACATGTGAGACATTGGCTCACAGTGAGCCACAAGCTGTTGCCTGGAGACAGCAGTTGGCCCTTCCGTCATCTTGCAGTCTAATCCATTCGGCGGGACACAGGTTTAGAGGGGTCCGTTTCAGGACATGAAACGCCTCCTTCTATACTCCTCACATGAAAGGCTGAGGATGATTTGGCTTTGTGAAGGAATAACTAAGCCGAAACAACAGCATCTGTGTACGCTTTAAAACATTTCAAACAGTAAGAAAAAAGCCTGGAATTTTTCATATGACATCCTATAGCGTTGTGCATCAAATAATGGTGTGCTACAATAATACAGCATACAGCATACGTCAGTACAACAGTGGTACTGCCACCCAGTGGTCAAGTAATAGATTGCATGTCCTGCTGCTTCTGATGGATTATAGGCCTGGTTTCACAGACAGGGCTTAGAATAAGGATTAGGCCTTAGTTCAATTAGGGCATTTAAGTAGCTTTAAGAAACATGCCTCAGAAAAAAGAAAAGAAAAAAAAAAAACATTACTGGTGTGCATCTTGAGACAAAACAACAACACTGATATATTTTAAGATATATCAGTGCAAGCTGCTTTCAGTTAAAACAGCTCAAACATGCATTTTAGTCTGGGAAACCAGGGAATAGAGGCCTAAATTTAAGATTTATGTATTTGAATTGCATATTTGTCAATCATGCATAAATGAAACAGGTAGGATATCTGTAATAGTACTAATAAACTGAGTGTGTTTTAAATACACAATAACCAGGTTTCATATATCAATCAATCAATCAATCAATCAATCAATCAATCAATCAATCAATCAATCAATCAATCAATCAATCAATCAATCAATCAATCAATCAATCAATCAATCAATCAATCAATCAATCAATCAATCAATCAATCAATCCAATTTCTTTCAGTCTAATACATTTTGACCTAATGAATCTTGCTTGTTCCTCAGTCTAAGCTATTTTAATCAATGCATTTTGAAAAAATATGTGAAAAATGTAATAATAAAATACGCCATGATTTTGTGAGTGCAAAAACCTGTTTTTCAACTTCATTTACAGTGTTGGGGTAATTTATTAATAATTTGTTACATTTATATAGCGCTTTTCTAGGCACTCAAAGCACTTTACATGGAAGGGGGACCTCATCATCCACCACCAATGTGCAGCATCCACCTGGATGATGCGACGGCAGCCATATTGCGCCAGAACACCCACCACACACCAGCTGATTGGTGGAGAGGAGACAGAGTGATGAAGCCAATTGTATATATACAGGTGCTGGTCATATAATTAGAATATCATCAAAAAGTTGATTTATTTCACTAATTCCATTCAAAAAGTGAAACTTGTATATTATATTCATTCATTACACACAGACTGATATATTTCAAATGTTTATTTATTTTCATTTTGATGATTATAACTGTGATAATTAGGATAAGAAAATCCCAAATTCAGTATCTCAGAAAATTAGAATATTACTTAAGACCAATACAAAGAAAGGATTTTTAGAAATCTTGGCCAACTGAAAAGTATGAGCATGTACAGCACTCAACACTTAGTTGGGGCTCCTTTTGCCTGAATTACTGCAGCAATGCGGCGTGGCTTGGAGTCGATCAGTCTGTGGCCATGCTCAGGTGTTATGAGAGCCCAGGTTGCTCTGATAGTGGCCTTCAGCTCTTCTGCATTGTTGGGTCTGGCATATCGCATCTTCCTCTTCACAATACCCTGTAGATTTTCTATGGGGTTAAGGTCAGGTGTATTTGCTGGCCAATTAAGAACAGGGATACCGTGGTCCTTAAACCAGGTACTGGTTGCTTTGGCACTGTGTGCAGGTGCCAAGTCCTGTTGGAAAATGAAATCTGCATCTCCATAAAGTTGGTCAGCAGCAGGAAGCATGAAGCACTCTAAAACTTCCTGGTATACGGCTGTGTTGACCTTGGACCTCAGAAAACACAGTGGACCAACACCAGCAGATGACATGGCACCCCAAACCATCACTGACTGTGGAAACTTTACACTGGACCTCAAGCAACGTGGATTGTGTGCCTCTCCTCTCTTCCTCCAGACTCTGGGACCCTGATTTACTTTCATCAGAGAACATAACTGGAGCTCTCAGCAGCAGTCCAGTCCTTTTTGTCTTTAGCCCAGGCGAGACGCTTCTGACGCTGTCTGTTGGTCAAGAGTGGCTTGACTCAAGGAATGCGACAGCTGAAGCCCATGTCTTGCATACGTCTGTGTGTAGTGGTTCTTGGAGCACTGACTCCAGCTGCAGTCCACTCTTTGTGAATCTCCCCCACATTTTTGAATGGGTTTTGTTTCACAATCCTCTCCAGGGTGCGGTTATCCCTATTGCTTGTACACTTCTTTCTACCACATCTTTTCCTGCCCTTCACCTCTCTATTAATGTGCTTGGACACAGAGCTCTGTGAACAGCCAGCCTCTTTTGCAATGAGCTTTTGTGTCTTGCCCTCCTTGTGCAAGGTGTCAATGGTCGTCTTTTGGACAACTGTCAGGTCAGCAGTCTTCCCCATGATTGTGCAGCCTACAGAACTAGACTGAGAGCCCATTTAAAGGCCTTTGCAGGTGTTTTGAGTTCATCAGCTGATCAGAGTGTGGCACCAGGTGTCTTCAATATTCAACCTTTTCACAATATTCTAATTTTCTGAGATACTGAATTTGGGATTTTCCTTAGTTGTCAGTTATAATCATCAAAATTAAAAGAAATAAGCATTTGAAATATATCAGTCTGTGTGTAATGAATGAATATAATATACAAGTTTCACTTTTTGAATGGAATAAATCAACTTTTTGATATATTCTAATTATATGAGCAGCACCTTTATGTGTGTGTATATATATATATATATATATATATATATATATATATATATATATATATATGTATATATATATATATATATATATATATATATATATATATATATATATATGTATATATATATGTATATGTATATATATATATATATATATATATATATATATATATATATATATATATATATATATATATATATATATATATATATATATATATATATATATATATATATATATATATATATATATATATATATATATATATATATATATATATATATATATATATATATATGGGGATGATTAGGAGGCCATGATGGACAGGGGCCAATGGGCAAATTTGGGACGCATTAGTAACAGCAGTTACGTAAACAGATTACTTTTTTTCAAGTAACTAGTAAAGTAATGCATTACTTTTACATTTACACATTTGGCAGACACTTTTATCCAAAGCAACATACATTGCATTCAAAGTACACATTTTTTACATTTTGTCAGTTCTTGCTTTCCCTGGGAATCAAACCCATGACCTTGGTGTTGCTAGCGCCACGCTCTTATTGTTTGAGCTACAGGAAAACTTTTAAATTTACAAAATATCAGAGTTACTTTTACAAACAAGTAATGCAAGTTATTTTGTTTTTCCATGACGGCTCTCTTGTCCCCACATTGAGTAAAAATCATGATGCTTGTTCTAGACTAAATGTGAGCAGGCATTTACTTATCTCACTTGCACAAAAACAGATTCAGTATTCCTCAAAATGAATAAAAACATAATTAAAGATGTAAAGATTGTTTAAAAAACAAACAAAAAAAAAACAATATTTAAATAACACAAAAATACTTTATAGGTTTAATCTCACTTTATTAACAAATGTCTTTGCCGCTGACCTTTGATGATCCATATTCAACCTTTAGTTAAATATCACATTTGTGTTTCATATTGCTGTAAGAGTAAGAGTGTTGAACTTTCTTCTCTTGCGTCCTATTCTTCTGCGGTCCAAAACAGCAGGTTTTTTTGAGCGGCGCCCTCTACTGTACATTTCCTTCAGCCTGAGGCTTATTCACTTTTGGTATGAAAGTGCCTTTACATTTGCCAAAAATATACCTTAACGCAAAAGTAATGTAATGTATTACTCCATACAAAGTTACAAAGTAGCTAAGTAACGCAATTAGTTACTTTTTTAGGTAAATAACATAATATTATAATGCATTACTTTTAAAAGTAACTTTCCCCAACACTGTTCAGTTATGTATGACTGACAAATACACTCATAATTAGTTAAACTTTGTAATGTAAACTATTAAACTTGTGATGTAAATGTAATTGGATGGAAATTCAATGCAATTCAAATATATGTTTACAACTAAAAACTGAAAAGGTTTTAATGCGTTTTGGGACTTTAAAACTGTTTTTGGGACTTGAAGAATTTTGAATACAGGTTTCAAAGTTTTTGAATATGATACTGTTATTATATTTGATAGTTTTCACGGATCCTGGTGAACGGGGGTCAGTTTGACAATGTTGTCGCCTGTACGTGAAAAACTTGTTTTGGTGCATTGTTGTTGTGTAAACGTAACATTAAAGGGATAGTTCACCCAAAAGTGAAAATTCTGTAATCATTTACTCACCCTCAAGTTGGTCCAAACCCATATGAATTTCTTTCTTCTGTTGAACGCAAAAGGAGATATTTTGAAGAATCCCAGTAACCAAACAGTGGTCTCCACAGTCCTTCATAGTATGGAAAAAAACTATGGAAGTCAGTGGGGTATATGTAGTGTACTGGAGATATTTCAGGTTGCTTTTTTTTTTTTTTTTTTTGTGACATTTAAAATTATCAAAAATTATCAAATGGTGACAGACACCAACTGATGTAATTGCAGACTTGAACTCCATCTCTGGTGCCGACAGGAAGGTTTTTATTTTAAGGTCACAGTGACATTTCTGCGTGTCCTGTATCTGCCTCAGCATGTGAATGATTATAACGTAATATTAGTGAAAATAGCAGGATATGGGTGTGAGAGATAGAGGGTTTATGGATTAGAAGGGTATTATGCATCGGCTCTAAATGTACGTCTGTATATGACCTGGCAGAGTGTCAGAGGAAGAGAGCAGCTGCTCATATCTGAAGAAGCACAGAGCTGATACATCTGCCTGCTTTCAGGGTTCTATTTACAGATATAGTCCAGTGGTTGTGAGTTTAAGGCATGCAGCCACAATCTTCATAGACTTCACTTGAGATAAAGGTACAGGCTCGATACAAGTTAAGCTCTAGTACCACAGACAGTGCCTCAGTTTGTAAAAACAAACAAAAATGTATTTTCTGAAATGCATTTACAATGGAAGTCTATGGAGCAATTAAAATGACACTACAAAAAATCACTTACTGGCATTATCTGACACAATGCCTGGCTTAACTTGTGTTGAACCCGGAACGTTCATTTAAGTTTTTGATCTTTTACAATCTGTATCTGCTTTGCGTTTACACATAAAAGAGTTTGACAACATAGCTTCATTTATTGCACACTTTTATCATTTTGCAAACAGATCTTCACAGTAACAATGCTTAAGAGATGAAAAGAAAACTGAAGCAATTTTGCTCCAAAAACAGCCTCTTGGATCAACGTATCGTATTTACAGATATTTACAGAAACACTGAGAGTATTGGGAACGTATTTGATTCTGTTTGGCTAATATAAGCATTGACAATCCCATAATTCCTCACTGCCCACTAAAAAAACAAACAAACAAAAAAACCACCTCTGAGACCAGGCCATGGGCCACTGAAAGGTCAGTTTGTGAATAATCCCAAAACATTCAAGTTTCTTGAGCATTGCACAGGCACTGGGGTTAAACACAAAACACACGTGGCCCCTCTTAAAAGATTCAGCCGTATTGTCACACTTTACGCAGAGCAGTCAGATTATCATCTTTACAATGTCTGCGAGGAACAGGGACTTCATTTAAAGCACGGGAATAATCTCAAAAGAACAAATGTACTCTCTCTTAATAAATAGCAATGTGAGCTTTTAACATACAACACACATGACTGACTACTTCAAAAAGGTTTCATTTAGAGACCAACTCAAATTTCTTTACAATGTTATGGCATGAATATGAGTGAATGAATGAGACTGGAAGTGGCAATTACCACTGCTAGAATGATTAAAGGCACTCTATTGCCTTTTTGGCTGTAGTTTACACAATACAAAATAAGAGAGCATTGAAAACCTGTTTTATACAGAACAATGCAATAGTAACTTCTGTTGAAAAGCCAGTATATGTGACTAATGCTGAAAAATAAAATGATCTATCACCAATTCCCAGCAGCAAGTAATTTGCTATTCAAGGGCCAACTTCCAACTTTTTTAATTTTTTTTTACTTCTAAGCAAAGAGCAAAAGAGAACTTCGGCATGAGAATATTGAATCACGTTCAGTATCTTGTGTATATGTGTGCACGAGTGCGAGCAAGAGCAATAAGTTGCTGCAGTTCACTTAACGGCCACCGGTGTCACTAATAACAAGGCTTTCCCAATTCAACATAGAGCTTGTTTAAGAATGTTCTTTATTTTTTTCTTAAGATTGTTCTAAAGGGAAAACTTGAAGAATCTGAATTCCTGAATATAAAACTCTTCTTAAAAATCCTTGTAAATAATCTTTCCCCGCCAGCGTTTTTGAAAAAGTTGCCAGTGCCAACATTTTTGATAATTTTCAAAAAGGTTTTATGACCCCAGAATATTTTCTTATATGAATATCTGAAAAAGAACTGACCCTCTGCTCTGAAAAAACAAACAACAAACAAACAAAAAAGTTTTATTCTAGCTTCATGCATTTTTTTGTAATCAACACTTGAATGTGGGTGTTTCATAAAACAAAAACATAAAAAAACATAACATAAGACATAAAAAAAATGTGTTTTTGTGAAACACAAAAAAACATTCAGGTTTCAGATTCACAACGATAATCAAAATGGAGTAGATGGAGTCCATCAACACCCCCAAAGCTTCACAGTCCTAGAGCTCGTCCTGGGTCTACATTTCATTCAGTAACATTAGGCAATTTTGATTTATATGCTGTTTAATGTTAAAGATCACGTTATTTTACATATGCATAAGATCACATATGACATCGCTTGTGTCTGCATCTTGTTCTCCTGTGTTTTGATCAGGAGATTCAGTACTGTTTCAGAAGATGCGTAATAGTGCCCCTACCGGATAACAGTGAAAACACACAGAAAGCCGAAAATTTCCGTCAATGGAGGGGAAAGAGCCAAGATAACCTCCAACTTGTCTTAAATGCCCAAAGGTAAGATGTTAATTTTTTTTTTATTTTTTATATTAAGCATTAAAACATAACACTAACTACATATAATACATATGTGACCCTGGACCACAAAACCAGTCATAAGTCGCACAGGTATATTTGTGGCAATAGCCAACAATACATAGCATGGGTCAAAATGATACATTTTTCTTTTATGCTAAAAATCATTAGGGTATTAAGTAAAGATCATGTTCCATGAACATATTTTGTAAATTCCCTACCGTAAATATATAAAAAATGGATTATTAGTAGTAATATACATTGCTAAGAACTTCATTTGGACAACTTTAAAGGCAATTTTGCACCCTCAGATTCCAGATTTTCAAATAGTATCTCAACCAAATATTGTCCTAACAAACCATACATCAGTGGAAAGCTTATTTATTCAGCTTTCAGATGATGTATACATTTCAAACAAATGTATCCTTATGACTAGGGATGTGCACAACTACTCTGAGGAGACACCACTGATCGACAATGTAAACAATGATTGATCAGCAATTTTTCAGCAAACACAAGCCGATAACACCAAAGTCTGTGGTTTACTTAAAGAAAGAACAAGAAAATAATTGAGAACTTCACAAGAATTTTTCAAGAATTGCACATTCTCACAAACTTAGAATTGATCTATTTCTTGTTATGGATCATCTGAAATAGTACAGCATCTCCGGATTAAAAAATTAGCGATATAACTGCAATTTTTCCAGCTTTTTGTTTGAAATGTACAGGCTGGTAACTTTTTTATTAAATGCTGGTGGGGAATTCCTTCTTTATTAAAACATATTTGTGAATCCGGCCCCAGAACATATATGAATTCCCTTCAACCCGCAAAGTCGAAAATTCCAATGTCTTGCCAATGTGCAATAGAACGGCACTTCCAATTTCTAACTTAAGAAGATTTTGTGCACATAGATATGGGTGTATGATCACACAAGCATGGTGGCACACAGTTAATGCTAAACATTCAGTTATAAGTTACTAAAACCAATGAGTCAAAGTTCCCAGGTTCTCAGGTTCAACAGGTGTATAAAACACTGATTGATCATCTCTGTCAACATTCGCAGAACAGCAAATGCTTGCAATACGTATCATCATGTAACCTCACCAATTTTATTTTCAAGGGCACATCTTCATAGACCATGCAACACCTGCAAAAGGAGATATCCAGTACCAATATCCCACATTTGACTTTGGATGGAACGCAGCATAATACACAGTTGTGGAGCAATATTTAAGGACCAGTGAGAGTTCACTAAAAGGAACAGACTTAAAAGAAACACAAACCGACCAAACTCGTGTTCTCAACTGGTTGTTTTCGTCAATCTGATCAGTTGACGACTCTAAATACAGGTGTAAACGGGGTCTGAAATCTTTTGAGCTTGTCCAATTTTGACCACTTCCAGAGGTAGTCGAAAAATCATTCGCCCGAACAGCTTTCATAGTGTAGATACTCGTGGTTGAATGCATTCGAACAGCCACAAAATACCGCCTACTCTCTGTCTACTGACCTAATGCGTAAACATTATGGGGAGTGTTGTTGAAGCCAGATAGGATTTAAACTTCGCTGTCTGAAATCATAAGGTGAAAAAATGCAAAAAGCACTGATTCCTGATTCTAACACAATCCCACAGCGTTCTGCATATTTTTGCGGCTATCAGAGTACAAACGAAAGCTGCTGTCTGTATTGTTTTACTGTATTGTATTAGTAAATTGCGAGTGCATATTTTGCAATATTAGAACGAAAGATCAGACAAACACATACACCTGCCCCTCAAAGGAGATGGATTAAAACACAAGGGTTGCGTCCAAAATCGCATACTCTCTTGAATAGGTACTTATTTTGAGTAAGTAATTACATCATAGCCACTAAAAAAGTATGTTCTATATAGTATGGATGTGTGTAGTGTGAATGTAATCTGGACGTACTACATTTGCCATGTTGTCAATATCATGTGACCAACCAGTGTCAGTTACATCGTTACACTGCCATTCACAAATCCTCTCCCGTGGCCTCATGGGATAGTAAAGTGTCCATCGTATGCACACTTCAGAATATCACCGAAAGAAGTAGGTCGTCAGGGTACTTTTTGCCTACTCTTTTATGAGTACTGTGAATTGGGACATACTTCTTTTGTCACATACTGTTTTTTGCCTACTATATAGTAGGAAGTATGCAATTTCGCATGCAGCCCGGATGTAAACAAGAATGTCTCCCTCGTCTACTTGTGATCCGATCGACCAAAACGCATCTTAGTTCCAGGTGTAAACAGGGCCATAGTTAGGACACTGTCAGTTCCCCTACAGTACATGTTTGATTGGTTTGTTTCATTCCCTTAAGCCTGTACTCTATAATCAACCGCTGAAAATGCTCTGCCAGATGAGACACAAGATAGGTGCAGCGTGAAGTACGACTAACAACATTATAAACTTCCGCTAAGGTTCTGATTAAGAGAGAGCAGGTGTATTCAGCATGAGGCCTGAGATGGGAAACACTGACTGGGTAAAGGACACCTGAACAACCAATCAGCATCATTCTCTCTTTCTCCATGGAGATGTTTAAACACGTGCTTCACCACTGAATAACCTTAAATGAAGCGTGCACTTCACCTCTGAATTCCCCTAAATAATGTGCCGAATGACTGAAGGCTTGATGGCACGATGCGAGATTTAAACGATGGCTTAGTTCAGATGGCAGGAAATGATGTTGAATTGTGAACATACAGAGGAGGATGTGTTTAAGTGTCCTTGCACAGTAGTACTGCACTGCAGCACTGTCATTAAAGCTCGTTTACGTGCCCTTATGTCAAAGACCTAAATGAGCAAAGTAAATAACAGTTGTGTACTTGAATATATAGATCTCTGTTCCAACTTTGGTCCCTTCTGTAAAGTCTTCTGTACACTCGGCAACTCAATATGTATTAAATTATAGAAGCAGACTTGTCAAACAAATCAGGATGCAACAGAAAAGTATATACTTCAGCACCGAGCACAGCTCAAACAACAGCCTCGGCCAGAAGCCAGAAACCAAATAACTTTTTCATCCCAGCATTCCTCTGATAGCTGTGTCTCTGTACATCCATATCACAAATCTACACACAGGATAGGTTGGCTCCTCAGAGGCATTGGTGGCTAGTCGTGGAATTCACTGAATTCAGAGTGTGACTCGTGCACAAGCCTCGGTGGGGCTCATGGTGGGGGACTGACTGACAGGGGCCGAGGTTCAGGCCTCACTACCTCCCTCCGTGTGCCTGGTGGTGGTGCGAAGAGGGCTGTCCATTCAGGTCATTCTCCACCACAGATGAGAAGCCTTCTTTCTCCATGCAGTCGGCCAGCACCTTGAGCACCAGGCGCAAGCGACGGTCCATGGCTTCCAGGTGGGGCTGGATGAGGATGGGCGCCAGTTGGTCCTGCAGTAGCGATTCCTCCATCAGTGAACTCAGCTGGAACTCCTCTTTAGCCAGCAGCTGTAGCCGCAGGTATGTCGACCTCTTCACTCTGTGTGTGAGAGAGAGGTAATAGGTACAACTATGGTGAAGTTACGGCATTTTAATTTGTTTAGTATGTAGAGCTTTACACAGACAGAACTCAATCCAGTCGGGAAAAAAAAGGAATTTACTAGGGCTGCCCTTGACTAAATATTTTTCTAGTCGACTATTAGTCATTCATTTAAGTGATTAGACGACTAATCACACGTGTATTTTAATAAGCCAAATCTTAATAATGAGCCTTTAATTGCCTATACATAGCCTAATCAGCACTCAAACGCAGGCATAAAGCTTGCCACAGTGCTCCGGCAAAAGTAGTGGTTATGAATGTGTCATGAAAAAACAGCAAGGAGACTCTCTCTTTTTTACATTTCACTGCCGGTTGTATATTCTGTATATAACTGTGTATGTGACAAATAAAACTCTTGAAAAATCTTGAATCTTGAACATTTTAATAATTTATTGATATCGTCTTTTCGTCTGCAGAGATTAAGGGCCAGATTTATTAAACAGGGCAAATTAGCGTGAGATCGCAATTCCAAAAAAATGCTGATCGGAGTGGACAGTTCAGCGCATGATCTACTGACGACTCGCAAATGAAAGAACACAGACGCAGCAGGATCATTCCCATAATGACCAACACAATCTATCAGTTAGCGTCTGGTTTAAAATGTGCTTTTTTTGGGTGGTAAATAAGGGCGGAAACTCCAGTAAATTGACAAGCACAAACCTTATTAAATTACCTTGCGTGATTCATTTAAATACTCTCCTCCCATAAATTTTGAATCTGAAAGGGAAACTCAGACAAATGCATATGCAATAAGGTCAGCCGCAAAAATAACTGTCCTTTTCAGCGCTAATTTTTCACTGCATGTCGTTAATAAATCCTAACAGTATTTTTTTTTTTATGCCAAAAGAGGGTTTGCGCTGGTGCAAGCTGTTAGTGAATCTGGCCCTAAGTTGACGATGCTGACTTACACAATCGGAGAATATTTGTTTTCCATTTAAATTGGTTGACAATTGCTTGACATTTCAAGCTTTCTATAGATATATGTCTAATGTCTGTAAGACAAGTATACAGACTGGTTTATTTTATGACGCACTCAAGTTCACAGAATGCACGTCAAAAAATGCAAGTGTTCGTGCCGGCGCCTCCACGTCATGCAGTAATGCACGCTATACTTCAGCTTTCACCCTCCGCACAAACACTTGGATATGCGCCAAATAATAGCGCACACTTATCTATTTTATATTAATCAACCAAATAAATCATAATAATGAGCCTTAATTCCCTATACATAGTAGGGGTGTTTAAATAAATAGTTTCCACGACGCATCACAATGCAGACGATTCTGCATTGATGCTGTAATAGACCATAATCGATTATAGCATACTGACTTTTCTCTGACATCATTCATCGCAAATGCGCTTTTTGCGCTAGTGTAAAATGGCGAAGGGAGGCGGAACAAAAGTGAGTAATAAAAATGCACCCATTATTTGAACATTTTACAGTGTGTGTGCGTGCGAGTGTGTGTGAGGCTGTGAGCGTTATTGTAACATAAGTACATTACTTGACAGTTTCATGCTCTTTTGGTATTTACTAGTGTTTATTAGTTCTAATAAATGGAGCATATAAAATAAAAAAGGGAGTTCATGTATCTGACTGCTTGTATTTACTGACAAAAATGTAATTTGAATCGGTCCATTTAAAAACAGACATTTCAAGCTTTACTTTTTGACGATTAATGATAATTAATGTGAGAGCGAGCAGCCATGTAAAGTTGCTACTATTTACATGTTAAGCCATATTTAAGATCAATGGATAAGCAAACGTTTGGATTTTCTGTCCAACATACTGTAATTACCACAAGGACATGCCTTTAACAATCTGTCCTTCATGGAGTGCGTGACTTCACCAAGAGTATTTTGGTGAATCTGCAAACTTACACTTTAATCAAATCGCAGAATGGACTAGTGTCTGTGAATATTAAAGCACAAAAACACAGCTATTTAAATATGAAGTCTGCATGTTCTGCGTGTCTCTGTGTGAATGAATGGTTTTGTTACTATACATATTGAAGCACACCGTCTCACTAAATGAGGACATGAACACATGAACTTCAGAGCTGCTCTGAGTCACTTCACCAGCATTACATTACATTTCATAAAAACTATCGTCAGATACACACAGAAACGTCTCGGTTACGTATGTAACCCTCTTTCCTGAGGAGGGAACGGAGACGTAACGTCAGTGACTGACGAATGGGGGTTTCGCCTAGAAGCCTATCATCTTCGAGATCTAGAAAACGCCCAATGGCAGTGCCAATGCCATGGGCATGCAGAATTTGCATAGCGTAACTCCGCCCCACAGCGTGGGTATATAAGGAAGTACACTGGCACATTGCATTATGTTTACCTGCTGAGGAGCCAAGACTGAACTCCCGGCCATTCCAGCGGTACAGCGGAAGTGGCAGAGGGACATTACGTCTCCGTTCCCTCCTCAGGGAACAAGGGTTACATATGTAACCGAGACATTCCCTTTTGTTCAGTCACTCCGAGTAACGTCAGTGACTGACGAATGGGGGTCCCAATATAATCACGCCACTTGGCTGTCATTCAGTGCGAGTTCCCTGTCGTAAGACTAGTACGGACGAAGGACTCACACTTATCACAGGAATACCAAGGTACACTGGGAAGGATATTCCAGGTGGAAACATTCGCCAAAATACGTAGCAAGGCTTGCCAAGGGAAAGACACCAGCTCAAGGAGGCTTACGGTGGAAATACACGTGTGGGGGTCGCCCAGAGGGGGAACCATGCACACGGAGGCACCTAGCCTGACACGAGGGTCTGAGCGAAAACACACACAGCTGTTGCAGATCACTGCACAGATCAGCAGGCAGGCAATGCGAGATCGCTGGAACGCGCCATCACACCAACACCCTGGAGAACTCAAAGAACTGAGAGAGAACTCTGAATTCAGGCTTGCAGGAGTGAAGAGATGCTCTTGGCTCCGAAGCAGAAACATAATGTGATGTTGCCAGTGTACTTCCTTATATACCCATGCTGTGGGGCGGAGTTACGCTATGCAAATTCCGCATGCCCATGGCATTGGCACTGCCATTGGGCGTTTGCTAGATCTCGAAGATAATAGGCTTCTAGGCGAAACCCCCATTCGTCAGTCACTGACGTTACTCAGAGTAACTGAATGAAAGGGAACTCAAGTGTCTTCAGTAAAACCAAATTAAAAGTTTGGTTTCACTTGAAGGGATTACAACAGAAATATACAGTATTACTATGGTGCTGTAAAATGTACTTATCAAACTAATAATAATAACAACAACACTAATATTAATACAATTATTAAATCTTTATTTTTATGGAATATCACAATTTTTCTTTTAATTTTAACAGTAAAGCTTAGTTGTGTAGGCACTTTTGCAAAAAAAGGTTTCATTACATTTTAGAGAAAAAAAGCAAGGTCTCAAGATGCTTTTTTAAGTTCAAAGATGCATTTTTTAAAAGGTCAAAGACATCCATCTAGTGCATGTTTACATAGAAAATCAATGAAAAATGTAGTGTAGTGTAATGCAAAATCTTGTTCTGTGTGAACAGCCTCTTAGAATAATCAATTTAACTACATGCAAACAGTGACAAAAGCAACAAATTGGTCTATACTATGACCAGCTTACATAGCATGCATTAATGTGTTTTTTTGCAACCATCCATATAGATCGTTCTATAGCAAGAAAACATCAGCCACAGGAAATAAATGTAAATGTTCAATAAAGGATATAGCCGCAATAACACTAGCACAGCAGACAGCAGGATGTGTTTGCGTCAGTGCTATAGTGAATTACTGCACTGCAGTCACTCTCTTAGTTGGGAGGCCATTGCCTCAATTCAAGAGATGTCTCAAAGAGGAGAAAAAAATAATCGTACCTGCAGCACTGAGTCAACGGGACCAGGATGGACATTTCATCATGTGAATGCTTTCCAAATCTGAGGGGTTAGAAAGAAACAGAAGTTGAATGTCTGATATTTTATATTTTTAAATGGAGATTAATTGTATTGAATGTGTGCTTGTAGTGTATTTCAAATCTTAAAAGTATATATTTAAACAAAAAAAAAAAAAAAAATACTTGCAGATAATATTAGTGAAATAAAAGGCCATTTAAGTGCACTTAAAGAGAGCACACTTTTATGACTATTTTTCTTAATAAATTTAACTGCACTTTAAAAAAGTGACATTTTTAAAGTCAAATTAAAGGTGATGCATGTAATTTTTGAAAAAAACAACAACAAAAAAACAAGTTGGGACACTGTACAAATTGTGAATAAAAACAGAATGCAATGATGTGGAAGTTTCAAATTTCAATATTTTATTCAGAATACAAAATAGATGACATATCAAATGTTTAAACTGAGAAAATGTATCATTTTAAGGGAAAAATAAGTTGATTTTAAATTTCATGGCATCAACACATCTCAAAAAAGTTGGGACAAGGCCATGTTTCCCACTGTGTGGCATCCCCTCTTCTTTTTATAACAGTCTGCAAACGTCTGGGGACTGAGGAGACAAGTTGCTCAAGTTTAGGAATAGGAATGTTGTCCCATTCTTGTCTAATACAGGCTTCTAGTTGCTCAACTGTCTTAGGTCTTCTTTGTCGATCTTCCTCTTTATGATGCACCAAATGTTTTCTATGGGTGAAAGATCTGGACTGCAGGCTGGCCATTTCAGTACCCGGATCCTTCTACGCAGCCATGATGTTGTAATTGATGCAGTATGTGGTCTGGCATTGTCATGTTGGAAAATGCAAGGTCTTCCCTGAAAGAGACGACGTCTGGATGGGAGCATATGTTGTTCTAGAACTTGGATATACCTTTCAGCATTGATGGTGCCTTTCCAGATGTGTAAGCTGCCCATGCCACACGCACTCATGCAACCCCATACCATCAGAGATGCAGGCTTCTGAACGGAGCGCTGAGAACAACTTGGGTTGTCCTTGTCCTCTTTAGTCCGGATGACATGGCGTCCCAGTTTTCCAAAAAGAACTTCAATTTTTGATTCGT
Organism: Paracanthobrama guichenoti; assembly: GCA_018749465.1. Taxonomy (NCBI): domain Eukaryota; kingdom Metazoa; phylum Chordata; class Actinopteri; order Cypriniformes; family Gobionidae; genus Paracanthobrama; species Paracanthobrama guichenoti. The sequence goes on along the minus strand of CM031945.1, from coordinate 21,696,540 downwards.
CTGACCACAGAACAGTTTTCCACTTTGCCACAGTCCATTTTAAATGAGCCTTGGCCCAGAGAAAACGCCTGAATGGCACGGTGGATTGTGTTCACCGAAAATGTTTTCTGGAAGTATTCCTGAGCCCATGTTGTGATTTCCATTACAGTAGCATTCCTGTATGTGATGCAGTGCCGTCTAAGGGCCCGAAGATCACGGGCATCCAGTATGGTTTTCTGGCCTTGACCCTTACGCACAGAGATTGTTCCAGATTCTTTGAATCTTTGGATGATATTATGCACTGTAGATGATGATAACTTCAAAGTCTTTGCAATTTTTCTCTGAGAAACTCCGTTCTGATATTGCTCCACTATTTTTGTCCGCAGCATTGGGGGAATTGGTGATCCTTTCTTCTGAGAGACACTGCCACTCTGAGAGGCTCTTTTTATACCCAATCATGTTGCCAATTGACCTAATAAGTTGCAAATTGGTCCTCCAGCTGTTCCTTATATGTACATTTAACTTTTCTGGCCTCTTATTGCTACCTGTCCCAACTTTTTTGGAATGTGTAGCTCTCATGAAATCCAAAATGAGCCAATATTGGGCATGACATTTCAAAATGTCTCACTTTGAACATTTGATATGTTATCTATAATCTATTGTGAATAAAATATAAGTTTATGAGATTTGTAAATTATTGCATTCCTTTTTTATTCACAATTTGTACAACGTTTTTTGGAATCGGGTTATATTAGTGGAGTAATGTAGGAAATAGTGAATTTACGAACACAGCATCTGTTTTTGTTTTGGTCTGTGTGATCCCGCCCACTGCTAAATTACCCAATAGTATTTCCACACCCCGGGTTGCCAGTTGGCGTAAAATACAGCGTATTTCAAACAAACTGGGTCAGAGATCGCAGATTCTACCCAAACTAAAAAGCCAGAGGCATATTAAAACACAGATAAATCAACTCATCAACTTGCAGTAATTATGACTTATACACCTATCAGACGTAACATTATGACAGGTGAAGTGAATAACACTGATTATCTCTTCATCACGACACCTGTTAGTGGGTGGGATATATTAGGCAGCAAGTGAACATTTTGTCCTCAAAGTTGATGTGTTAGAAGCAGGAAAAATGGGCAAGCGTAAGGATTTGAGTGAGTTTGACAAGTGCCAAATTGTGATGGCTAGACGACTGGGTCAGAGCATCTTCAAAACTGCAGCTCTTGTGGGGTGTTCCCGGTCTGCAGTGGTCAGTATCTATCAAAAGTGGTCCAAGGAAAGAACAGTGGTGAACCGGCAACGGGGTCATGAACGGCCAAGGCTCATTGATGCATGTGGGGAGAGAAGGCTGGTCCATGTGGTCTGGTCAAATGGACAAGCTACTGTAGCTAAAATTGCTCACGAAGTTAATGCTGGTTCTTATAGAAAGGTGTCAGAATACACAGTGCATCACAGTTTGCTGCGCATGGGGCTGCATAGCCGCAGACCAGTCAGGGTGCCCATGCTGACCCCTGTCCACCGCCAAAAGTGCCAACAGTGGGCACATGAGTATCAGAATTGGACCACAGAGCAATGGAAGAAGGTGGAATGGTCTGATGAATCACATTTTCTTTTACATCACATGGATGGTTAGGTGCGTGTGTGTTGCTTACCTGGGGAACACATGGCACCAGGATGCACTATGGGAAGAAGGCAAGCCGGCAGAGGCAGTGTGATGCTTTGGGCAATGTTCTGCTGGGAAACCTTGGGTCCTGCCATCCATGTGGATGTTACTTTGACACGTACCACCTACCTAAGCACTGCTGCAGACCATGTACACCCTTTCATGGAAACAGTATTCACTGGTGGCTGTGCTCTGCCACAAAGCAAAAATGGTTCAGGAATGGTTTGAGGAGCACAACAACGAGTTTGAGGTGTTGACTTGGCCTCCAAATTCCCCAGCTCTCAATCCAATCAAGCATCTGTGGGATGTGCTGAACAAACAAGTCCGAACCATGGAGGCCCCACCTCGCAACTTACAGGACTTAAATGATCTGCTGTTAACATCTTGGTGCCAGATACCACAGCACACCTTCAGGGGTCTTGTGGAGTCCATGCCTCGACGGGTCAGGGCTGTTTTGGCAGCAAAATGGGGACCAACACAATATTAGGGTAATAATATTTATATAATGTTATGCCTGATCGGTGTATAAAGATTTAATTAAGTCCTACTTAAGTGGGTTACAAAAGTTTAACTATTGCAATTAACATGCAATTAAGTGTTCATTCAGTTCACACACAAGTATCTTCTCTTCCTTAATATATTTTATCCATACAAAGTACTTGTTTTAAAAGTATTCTATATTTCTTTTTCACAGTGGTAAAGATGCTAAAAACCTCAAAAGCCAATTTCCAACATACTAGTAAGTCCAGTATGATGTTCAAAGGATTCTGGGAAATCACACATCAACTTTTAGTCATAAAAGTTTTATTTTAACATAAAAGTTAATAAAAGTTAACATTTTAGTCATAAAAGTTAGAATATGAAGAACAGATCTTCATTAAAGACCAACGTAAACACAGTTAATAACATGAAAAATTAATCACCTATATTCAATTTTCGCTATTACTTTCATAATGGTGTGCCAAATTGTATACATTGCTTGTGCGGTTCAGTGGGGTTGAAATGTGTTTTTCGAAGGCCATAACTTACATTAACTGTTAAAGTCTTATTTCTGTTCTGCAAAACTCTATATGTAATAAGTAATGACAGAACAGTAGCTTCAACAAAAATACTGGCAAATAAAGAGTAGCCCTTTATATAACCTCACGACAAGAACTTTGCAACATATTTGTAGCAGTAAAACCCCATCAGAAATTCAGTTCAGTAAATTTAAGACAGGCTTACATTAATCTGGCATTGAGAAACCTATGGTGCTTACACAGTGGCCTACTTCAGCAACAAATGTAGAGAATGAAAAAGCTGCCACTTCAGTCAAGCAGAATGTCAGTTTAATCAAAATCCTTTATCTGTGCGAGCACCTGTGTGACTTCTACCCACTGTGAGCCCTTCAACTGCACACATATTACACCCTGAGACACGACACCATATCAGCCTGACCTTCCTCTACACATCTACATATTCACACCTCTTAAGATAGAAACACTCTGTTTCCATGGTTTCAGTGTAAAAAGGAAGTGCCTGTGGAGTCATGTGGAGCTTTGAGGAGCGTGGTGTGAAGGATGGACAGGGCGTTACACATTAATAAAGATGGCTTACCCTCTGCCGTTGTCCAAATGAATAATGAAAGTCTCATTTCCAAACTTCTCAAAAGTCTCGTAATGGTGACGATCCATGTTGCCTGTTCAATTTAAAAACAGAGAGTAAAATAGGGGAGGACTGACTTGGGATGTACAACTAAAATAATAATAAATTAAAAAATATATAAATGCTAAAGAGCAAAGGACCGAGAATTGAGCCCTGGTCCAACCTCTGATCTGTGACCATCCATAAAAACAAATTAACACATTTTGGTTCCACTTTATATTAGGTGGCCTTAACTACTATGTACTTACATACAAAATAAGTACAATGTTCTTATTGTGTTCATATTGTATTGCAAAACACTTTTGCTGATATTGAGGTGGGATACAAGTAAAGTTAGGGACAGGTGTGGTGGTATGGGTAAGTTTAAGGGTAAAGTTAGGGACAGGTGTGGTGGTATGGGTAAGTTTGAAGGTAGGGTTAGGCACATCTGCACCAAATTGCATATTTTTGCTCAGTTTGGCGTTCTGAGGTGTTTTTTCCTCCTTGCGTTTGAGCTTCATATTCTCACTATATCATACATATATATATGAGCCATAAAAGCCTAAGGGGTTAAATTATATTCTAGTTCTACTAGTTCTACAGTTGATCATTTTATTTGTCTTCATGACTTATGAGTTAAAGGCACAGTATGCAAGTTTCGCCGCTAGAGGTCGCTTATTCAAAACAAAGGCGTAGCTTGATGATGCTCTGAATGAGTGTGGTATCATGGGAGTTGTAGTCTTGACTCTTCACCTCCACAACCGATGGAAAGGAATCCGACAGACTCGGACAAAAATCATGTTCATGAATGAGCGAATGTATTCATTTTATTAACGTTACGGTGGTATAAAGCAGGACACGCTGAGAGCCATTGGGAGCGAATGCTAATGAGAGAGACCCTGCGTGAAGCACCGTCTCTGAGCCCGTCTCTGAGCTTTTATTCTGCTTATGCTGCAGTCTCCGCTTCCACTCTTTTTACATTGTATATGTGGTGTAACGCATCGCTGTCACAATCACACTAAATACATTTGTGTTGAATGTTATGTTAACGTTACTCTGTGTTCGTTGAGACACTTGCACAGTAATCTAGACTGATATTAGAATATCATATTAATGAAAACAGGATGACTAAATGACTGTTGCTAAATAGCGTGCAATTAATTAAAAAATATATTGTATGATGGAAAAAGCTCTCTCTGATTATGTTATTCACTTGACAAAATAGCGTTATCTCTGAGGTAAAAACATTAAACGAGATTCAAACAATAAGACTAACCGTGTTGTGCTGTATAACAGTGATCAGTTTTCTGTTGATGTTTATCCAAAAAGTTGCTCACCTGTCTAATAAAATACATACTATATTATAGCGTCTTTGGTGTTTCCATGGTTTCTACGGAAATCAAGGGTAGCGTCATTGACAGGCGACGCAAGGACGCGGTCCGTAACACTGGTTACAATAGCTGATTTCTCTGGATTTAAACAATGTTGGAGACGTTTGGGATAATTTAAGTATCGGACAGCCAAATATATAACATTGTTTTAGTGGTTTTTGGATATTTTAATCTAAAAATCGTACATATTGTGCCTTTAACACTCATTAGTCAAAAATCTATGGGTGCATCTGAAACAGCTCCCAATCTCGTGAATCAGTACATCTATGATATATATCCTATGTACATGAATCCAGGCACTGATAAGGAACACATTGCATTGTGGGATTTTTCAGGGAGCGAGCGTCCCAGTGCACTGGAAGGATTGCAATTGTGACAGCTCTTAAAATGGCCGACTCCCTGATCAGTGGCCTGACTACTGAACTAGGGAGCTGATTGAGACGCACCCAGTATTTATCCACACACAACAAGGGCTGTTTGTTTCCATAATGATCACACAATACCCCATAGAAAAGCAGCAGAGACTTATGATGAAAAGGGGAAATCCCATCAGATGATGACGGGATCAAAATACTCTCAACCTCAGACGACACCCAGAGACCACCCACAGTCTGATCACTACTGAAGCCTTACATCCCTCAATTCTGACTTACCTTGAAATTGTAATTTCTTTGTATAAAGTGTACTTAAGTGTATAATTACACTGTAACAAGGACATCTTAAAGTCACACTGAAAGATATTAAATAAAGTTACAACTGCGAGATACAGAGTAATATTAATTAACAACATGCACTTACTAAAGGGTTAGGGTTATTATTAGAGTTATGTTTAGGTTATTTGCATATTATGTTTTCATAATTTACTACAGCAAGTACATGTAACAAGGGCTCTAAACTTTACTAGACTTTATATCTCAAATTTGTGACCTTATTTTTGAGACATTATAGTTTATATATTTGTGACTTTACATCTTACAATCTTACTTCATATACACGTTTATCTTGTAATGTGGCCATATCTCTCAGTGCGACTTTTTTTAATTTTGCAGTGACTTCTTTATCTCACAATGTGACTTTATACACATATTTATCTCACTATGCAACTTTTTCTATTTTGCAACATGACTTCATATCTCACAATGTGACTTTATATCTGCCAAATGTATATATGTTTTTTTATCTTGAGACGTGACTTTATAAAGCTCACAATGTGACTGTGCACTTCCCAAATGTGATTTTTTTAATCTCACAATGTGACTTTTTGTTATCATACAGTTTGACTGTTTACAAAAATTTGCCTATTCTGCCTTCAATTTTTCAACAATCAACGTCCAAGAGACACAATGCACAGGTTATCATCAGGGGCATGTTGTCACAAAATGTGTTCAATGAACTGTGTCTTTTTCCTGCATGGAAGTCAATTCAATTTTAACCAAGACTTCACGAGTTTATACAAATATTCAATTGAAATCTGCAACAATTTAAAACACTTACCCATTAGAAAGTCAAAGATAGTCATGTCCATGATGTCCAGAAGTCTCGAGCCTCGGTCATACGGAGGAGTCTGTTTGACTTCATCACAATAATCCGGATCCACTTCCCACCTTATAACAGAGAAAACGACTAAGAAACTCACTTCACCTTTGAATTTGAGCTGCATTTTGCCCCTTCTCATATATAACCCTACTAGAGTACAACTGCCATCTCAAACAGGATGGCCCATTGTTTTACTGCTCAGATAGGATTTCTCTGAGAGTAAGTGAGAACCACAGTAGTCTTTTTTTGCTGATAAAGCCAGACTGTAGTTTAATGAAGATATGGGGTGGTGCGTGGAGACCTGAGATAAAGCGGAGAAAAAGAGCTTACTCAGCTTTCTTGCGTTTGTGGTAGGAACGGCGCCAGGGGTTCCGCCAGGTCTTGCGCTTAGCTAGTGCCAAGTCAGGAAGAAATGCAGCCAGGGAGCCCTCGATCTGGTCAGGCTTCCCACACAGGGCATGTTCTGTAGAGCAGTAGTAGGAGCACTCGCCGTAGAAGCAGATGTTGTTGGCTGCAGAGGTGAGGAAGAAAGGGTCTTAAGAAAGAGAAAAACTGTTCTCGGGAACAGAAATGGACCATTAGTGAGACAAAGAGGAGGAAAGTGAAAGTCCCTCTAGAGTAACATGGGGTTAAGTGTCTTCAAGTACACAATGGTAATAGCTTATTGACCACCCATTACGGGGTTTGAACCTACAACCTTTCACACTCCCCAGGTATTTAACTCAACTTTTATATAATGTGAAGCAGCTGTTTCTCACTGATGCATTGATTTGTAATGAATAAATAATCTTATCTATAAGATCCATCAAATTTAGAAAAAAAAGAAATTAATCTAGTAGGCCTAAATCATATTTCAAATCATGAATGAACCATTTTTCATTGATTTTGTAGGACAATAACTATATTGTGATACATACTGTATTAATGATTCATTTAAGTGTTAGTACATAGTAGTTAAAGCCACTAAGTGGGACCCCGTGATATATGATTACTAATTTCCCACCTATTAGTAATGTGGCAAAGTGTTAAACACAGACTGAAAACAGTACATGTGCTCTCTGTAACACTTTATTTTCCAATGTTACACATGTTACATGTAGTTACTGTAGTAATAACTATAGATTATCCATACTCTATCTACAAGTCCTAATTCCTATAGTAAGTACATGTAGTTCATTATTATTACTCAGTACTTAAATATATAATTACACTGTAACAAGGAGTCTTTGTCTTTTAAGTGCTGAGTAATAATAAGCAACTACATGTACTTACTGTAGGGTTAGGTAGGATTGGTTTTTGAGTGAAATCTACACTTTGCAGCTGGAAGTGACCCGACGGCCTATTCTCACGTTCTGAGAGCGGGTGAGAAGTCCTGAATCCTGATAGAGTGGAGCAGGAGCTTTGGGTTAGTTGCATGTAATTATGCAAAATTCATAGTTATTACTATAGTAACTACATGTAACATGTAACAATGACACTGTAAAATAAAGTCCACCAAATAAAGTGTAACCCCATACCCTTGTGAAAAGAAGTTCGCTCATTTGGGTAACTTTATTTTACAGCATGCTTGTTACCCGTTACATGTACTTACTATAGTAATTTCTTGTAACTTGGGTTAGAGTTTGGGGTTGCACTTTATTTTAAGGTGTCATTGTTACAATGTAATTGTATATTTAAGTACTGAGTAATATTAATTAACAACATGTACTTACTGTAGGGTTAGGGTAGGATTAGGATTTGTTTGAGGGTTAGTTGCATGTAATTATGCATCATTTATAATTGTTGCTATAGTAACTACATGTAACAATGACACTGTAAAATAATGTGTCACCAAGTAAAGTGTAACCATACCCTTGTGAAAAAGAAGTGCACTTAATTGGGTAACACTTTATTTTAGTGTGCTTGTTATACATGTTACATGTACTTACTATAGTAATAACAAAGGGTTAGAATTTGGTTTAGGTTTAGAGCATGTACTTATGCATAATTGACTGTTATTTCTACAGTAAGTACATGTAACGTGTAACGCACACGTTGTTACCAAAATGCACTTTGTAATAATCAAATTTAAAGTTTACGCCATTTTAAATTATTATGCTTTAATACTTCTTTATCATGCTTTAAATAACTTATTTTGATGTCTTGAATAAGATACTAAAGCACAATTTTAAAATAAAACAGTAGTGTAATATTTGATAGTACATTTAAAGCGGATAAATTAATTTTAAATGTACTAAATACAGCTTCATAATTACAAATGTGAAATTACAAATATATTTAAATACATGACATACATGTTTGTATATTCAAGTATATTCAGTTTACCATAAATTCTTACATTCAGCAGTCCACTTTAACCATATTTAAACAGCAAAAGCCGTAATTATGAAATTACTTATACAGATGTCAAAAAAGCACTCTTAAGTTCAGCTAATTGCATGTAATATGAATGTTAAATGTAATGCATTTTCATTTAATTGCAATTAACATGCAATTAAGTGTCCCAAAACATTACATTCAGTTCGTACTATGTTGTTTTAAAGTATATTATTTCTGTAATAATTAAAAGAATCCTAAAGTTCTAATACTTCTTTTACACAAGGGTAGTATTATGAATTCTGTTTGGAGGAGCAACATTTTGTTATAAAATAGCCAATATACACACAACACACAACAGTTGAATTGCTCAGATTTTCTTTTTCTTCATCAGTCTTATATGTAAACAACGGAAAGCAGCCGCCCCCAGTAACAGCCACATAAATGTATCCACCGTGGTAGGAAAAAAATTGTTGACACATACATTTATACCATCATACCGCCTGGCCCTACCCCCATCATCATGACGGTAAACACATTTGAAAGCAACTATGTCAACCTTTTGTGCAGAACCTTGTTTATAGTGTTAATACAGTTTGTAGAGCATGCTTTTGAAATAGGTGACTTCTCCAGATGTGCCTTTATGTGATGAAGGATGTCAGTGATCTAAAATGTTCAGAATCACCAAGGGCTCATTAAACGCTGCTGTTTAGCCAATGATGAATCATTGTGTATAACGCCTTTTTCAAATGTTTCCTGACACGGCTCCCCGGGGGAAGAGGAGCCCTTTCACTCCTTCCCACAAAAACACATTTGTCATGAAAAGTGGAGGCAGAATGCTAATGATAGCCCTGCAGAGAAAGAATATGGCCAATCTGTGTGCCTCATCCGAACACTTACTACATCATCTAAATGTCGGTAATTTAGTTGCCAAACTTGCTGCACGTGTGTTATTGCATGCTTGTTACTCCCCAATTAAAGGCTGTAATTAGCCTAGCATCTTGGCTGGGTGTCGCTAATATTGGCCGGAGTTGTTTGTGATGGTTCTCTGTGGATTTTTTAAGCTGTTTAAAAAAGGAATATGCAGTTATAAATATGTAAAGCAAGATGCTAACATTGACACTATGTAGGCTGTGCAACAAATTTAGCTAAATGCTAATGCTTCTACACAACATAGGCACCTGGAAGTTTGTCATAAATCTGGCTTACTTCGTGCTCAGAAGTGCAGATTATTTTGTGGATTTGGCAGCGAACTGCATACTTTTAGCACGTAGTGATGCAGTTTCTGTCTGAACTCTATATGCGTGAGAAGCCAACAATCAGGAGGGGGGAAGCATGGCCTGATGGGATAGAAAAAAAGGCCATGTGGAAGCGACTCATACCTGGGGAAACGAAGAATGTCCGCCAGAGCTTTTTGTCACGGGTCACATCTCGGATCTCCCGTGTCATGTTCACCAACCTGCCGGCCACCGGGGGAACTCTCCGGAAATCCAGGATTCTGTGCGCCACAAACACACAATAGTGTCAATTATTCATTTGCAATGCATTATCAGATGTAACACCTGCGGTGTTTCTTCATCCAGACATTGCACAGTTCATAGGCTGCTTTATGAGAACAGTGACACCAAACATTCAATCTTCTGCCGCATTCAATAATGAGGAAGCAAACAATAAAGAGTGCAGAAAATCCATAGAATAAAGCAATTTCTAAAGTGGCTGGATAACGATTTTTTCTTCAAGGTGCTACTGCTAAGCAACTGAGCCCACTCTTTACTCACTGGCTTTATGACACTTCTGTGATTGTTCTTTATTAGCTATTTAAAGACTTTTATTGGCATTTTAGCATCTTGGCCACACATTGCAGGATATAAATGCCCTCTCTCATTTCATCTTTCTTGTGTACTTATCTTGTGCAAAAGTCACAATTGGCTCCTTTTCAATTATTTCAGAGTGTGCATTTTTTATTAATTTAGCCACACGCTCCACAAGAAGGGGAATTCACAGATTTAAATTTAAAGAAATTCAACAAAGGAATTTCATTAACCTAACAAGATTTGCAGTATTGAGGTGGGATACGGGTAAAGTTAGAGACAGGTGTGGTGGTATGGTATGGGTAAGTTTAGGGGTAATGTTAGGGACAGGTGTGGTGGTATGGGCAAGTTTAAGGGTAAAGTTAGGGACAGGTGTGGTGGTATGGGCAAGTTTAAGGGTAAAGTTAGAGACAGGTGTGGTGGTATGGGTAAGTTTAAGGGTAAAGTTAGGGACAGGTGTGGTGGTATGGGTAAGTTTAAGGGTAAAGTTAGGGACAGGTGTGGTGATATGGGTAAGTTTAAGGGTAAAGTTAGGGACAGGTGTGGTGGTATGGGTAAGTTTAAGGGTAAAAGTTAGGGACAGGTGTGGTATGGGTAAGTTTAAGGGTAAGTTAAAAGTTAGGGACAGGTATGGTGGTATGGGTAAGTTTAAGGGTAGGGTTAGGGACAGGTGTGGTGGTATGGGTAAGTTTAAGGGTAGGGTTAGGGACAGGTGTGGTGATGTGGGTTAGTTTAAAGGTAAAGTTAGGGACAGGTGTGGTGATGTGGGTTAGTTTAAAGGTAAAGTTAGGGACAGGTGTGGTGGTGTGGGTAAGTTTAAGGGTAAAGTTAGGGACAGGTGTGGTGGTACGGGTAAGTTTAAGGGTAAAGTTAGGGACAGGTGTGGTGGTACGGGTAAGTTTAAGGGTAAAGTTAGGGACAGGTGTGGTGGTGTGGGTAAGTTTAAGGGTAAAGTTAGGGACAGGTGTGGTGGTATGGGTAAGTTTAAGGGTAGGGTTAGGGACAGGTGTGGTGGTATGGGTAAGTTTAAGGGTAGGGTTAGGGAAAAGTGTGGTGGTATGGGTAGGGTTAGGTGTAAGGGAAGGGTTCACTGATCAACTGATTTTGACAACAACCAAAAAAAAAAAAAAAAAAAAAAAAAAAAGATTCAAAGTAATTTTTAAAATTTAATTAATTAAATGTACATACAAATTACATATAAAATTAATTATAAAAATTATAAAATTATAAAAATTTTTGCCCATAGAGATGATAATAAATAGAGTTTAGCCAATTTGGTGGGTTACTTATTGTTTACTCACTCTGCTGGGGAAGTTTGTGTAAGCCAAATCTGCACAGATTTAGCGCAAATACTCAACTTGTGAGTCATCATGATGCAATAAATACAGCATATTTCACAGAATCTGCGCATATCTGGCTTACTTGAACATACACATCACTACACAACAAATAGTGGCACACTTAACGGCTTTTTGTTTTTTGGCTAGTATAAGTTCTGAATGGCCGGTAACTTAAAAATTTAGTAGTAAAAATTGGCAGATGAATGAAAGTAAATTTTAAACCCTGATAATAAATTTTAGAATTTGTATTTACATTTATTAGCTTATTGTCCATTTTAATTACAAATCTGCATCTTGTTTTTTCCTCAACTGATTAGAGATATTTTTCAAAATTACGGTCAATAATGTCAAAACAACTGCCAAACATACAAAAACACATTTCAGTTTTGCCATACAGCATCAAAAGTAAAATTAAAATATTAATGAAATTTAACTTAAAAAATATAAAATATTTAAAATCTTACCATAGTCAGCTAATATTAATTTAATTAACACACTAAATATAAATGTCTACAGGATGTTTATTATTAATACAGTATGTTAATGTTTCTGGAAATATACTCCACATGTTGTGTGTATGACAATATGTTTAGACGTAATCAAACATAAAATTAATAACTACATTCAGTTAGGGTTAGAACAGTTTCTTTCAGTTTCATTCCATTAATTTTAACTTTCTTATATTCAAACTTGAATCAACGGTTATGTACTGTTTAGTTCTGTTTGATTATCATGGTGTTTAGGTTTGCCTGTTTGCCTGCCTGTGTTCCCTATTAGTTTCCATAATTCCTAATTATGCACCTGTTTCTATTCAGTTCATTACCACTTCTTGTGTATTTAAGCCCTTGGTTTCCCCAGTTCTGTGTTCTGTGCCATTTTAGTATTATGTGGTTGTTATTCTGTGAAGATTATTATTGAAAGATATTGAAAGATTTACATATATTTTGTACTCCTCATCTTTGTGTGCTCATTACTACAGGTGATGTCACATGGCCACGACATAAGGATGTTGTTACCTTGACAAAATGATCTTGTGGCCACAACTTATCATGTTCCCACAACTGCCAAAAGTATTGGGACACCCCTCCAAATCATTGAATTCAGGTGTTCCAGTCACATCCATGGCCACAGGTGTATAAAATCAAGCACCTAGGCATGCAGACGCTTCTACAAACATTTGTGAAATAATGGGTCACTCTCAGGAGCTCAGTGAATTCAAGAGTGGTACTGTGATAGTTTGCCACCTGTGCAATAAGTCCATTCGTGAAATTTCCTCACTACTAAACATTCCACGGTCAACTGTTAGTGGTATTATAACAAAGTGGAAGCAATTGGGAACAACAGCAACTCAGTCACGAAGTCGTAGGCAACGTAAAATCACAGAGCGGGGTCAGCACATGCTGAGGCGCACAGTGTGCAGAAATCGGCAACTTTCTGCAGTCAATAGCTACAGACCTCTAAACTTCATGTGGTCTTCAGATTAGCACAAGAATGTGTAGAGAGCTTCATGGAATGGGTTTCCATGGCCGAATGCATCCAAGCCTTTCATCACCAAGTGCAATGCAAAGTGTCGGATGCAGTGGTGTAAAGCACGCCGCCACTGGACTCTAGAGCAGTGGAGATGTGTTCTCTGGCAATCCGATGGACGAGTCTGGGTTTGGCGGTTGCCAGGAGAACGGTACTTCCCTGACTGCATTGTGCCAAGTGTAAAGTTTGGTGGAGGGAGGATTATGGTGTGGGGTTGTTTTTCATGGGTTGGGTTGGCCCCTTTGTTCCAGTGAAAGGAACTCTTGATGCTTCAGCATACCAAGACATTTTGGACAATTTCTTGCTCCCAACTTTGTGGGAACAGTTTGGGGATGGCCCCTTCCTGTTCCAACAAGACTGCGCACCAGTGGACAAAGCAAGGTCCATAAAGACATGGATGAGTGAGTTTGGTGTGGAGGAACTTGACTGACCTGCACAGAGTCCTGACCTCAACCCGATAGAACACCTTTGGGATGAATTAGAGCAGAGACTGCAAGTCAGGCCTTCTCGTCCAACATCAGTGCCAGAAATGTGCTTCTAGAAGAATGGTCAAAAATTCCCATAAACACACTCCTAAACCTTGTGGAAAGCCTTCCCAGAAGAGTTGAAGCTGTTATAACTGCAAAGGGTGGGCCAACTCTATATTAAACCCTACGGATTAGGAATGGGATGTCATTAAAGTTTATGTGCACCTCCTGGTCACTGTACATTACAGCCACATAGTGTGACATACAATTTGAATTTGCATCCTGTTTGCCATTCCAATTCAAATAGAGGTATCAAATTGTAATGTAAAAGTCTTTCAGAATTCAACTCTGACTGGTGCACAACCCTGGTGGAGGGTTTGTTCAGCTCTCAGTCTTTGTCTGCGTGTGCAGTGGGCCATCTCGGAGAACAGCTCACATCGTGTGGTGTGAGCGCTTTCAACATTCAACCTCCAACAACGTATAGGCTCCTGGCCCCTGAGAGACAGAAACCCAAGCCTTTGAGATGAAACCACTCAGGGGTTGCGAGTTGCAAAGTCACTCTGGACGCAGGTGACAAAGAGCCCAGTGTGAAAACACTGCAATCTAGAAAAAGACATTTGTGGAAATAAGCTATAACAGCGAGGAAGCGGGCATTGGAATTGGTTTACGCACTGTAAACATGCAGTACAATGTTTCTTGTCAAATTCAATTATTTCCACATCCTCTCACACTAATGGAATATCAATATAATATTTCACTAGCAAACATCCTCTCAGTGTTATCACTCAGCCGACAATAAATTGGCATATCATACTGCGCTTTTTCTCTCCTAAATAAAATACATCATGGACATGACAACAACAACAACGTTCTTAAGGAAATCAAGTGGGTCTCACAAGCTCAATTAGCTCTCTGACTCCACAAAGCCTCTCTCTGTGGGGCTTCTTGTTAAAGTCAGCGGGGAGTTTCTTCAGACTTCTGCCTGCACTCTCATGCACCTTGTTACTCTCGGAGTAACTGTAAGGTGTATCGACTCTATCGCACTAAGTGCTTTTCAGGCTGTTGTCCAAAAGTCTTGAGTGACATGCACAGAGCGCGGGAATATAATAAGAGTTGGTTTGGCTTTCTGACATCACAACGGTGCGAGTGCTCTCGTGCATAAATGTGAGATGTGGAGATGTGTTTGTGTGTGTGTGGTTATGGTTTTGTTTCCCCTGCCCATGTCCATTCCAGAGCAGTATCGGAGCCCTACAGGTGTTTTCAGTGAAATAACTGGGATGAAGCCAAACTGAAGGTCTCTGTGAGGGGAATTTCCTCTTAAAGGCTACTGGCTGAATGGAGTTTGAATGAGCCTAGATTGTAAGACTACCAGACTTGTTGGGTTTACACTATAATGTCCAAGGATTTCTTTCAAATAACTAATGGACTCTATTCATTTTAATTTATTTGCTGAACAACAGTGCTTCACTGGAATTGAGATGTGCTCATTATTCATATAACAAAATAACAGAATCTAGGTACTGTTTGTGGAATTGATCAGCATGTGTCGCCTTTTCTGTTGGTTGTGCATAATAATAATAATAATAATAATAATAATAATAATAATAATAATGGTAGCACTTTACTATAAGGTTCCATTTTTTAATCTGATAATATTATTTAATGGACCTGAGCTAACATGAACTAACAATGAACAGATTATTATTATTATTATTTTTTAAATAATGTTAACAAAGAATAATAAACAATGTAACACATTATTTGCTGATTTTAGTAAATGCATTAACTAACATTAACTAATAAAACCATATTGCAATGTGTTATAAAAAATAATAAAAAATAATCATAATCATAAATATAGCTGCAAGCAGCACTTAAGAGGCCAAGCACAAATGAGGCAAAATGAGGAGTTATTACTTCAACAATGAGTAATTAATGGAGTTTTAGATTATTTTAGGCGGAACAATCATAAATACAACCACTAATAATAATATTTAACTGCTTATCACCTTTGACCAATAGGTGGCGCTGTTACCAAATTGATGTTGTGGGGTCAGTGTAATGAGACAGTGACACATACAAAGTTTGGTGTCTATATGCCAAAGGCTTGCAGAGTTACAGCCTCAGAATCAGCTTGGCAACATGCCATCAATGTTGTTTATGTGTTATTCGAGAATGGTTTGGTCAATCAAAAAGCTTTTAATATATTTTTGTTGGCATGGTCTCACAATAATCTGAGCCAATTTTTGGTAAAATCGGACCAACGATTAGGATTTAAAAAAAGTAGGTTTTCAAAAAAGTTCAAAATAGCGGACAGCAATTTAGACAGAATGTGGCATAATTGGTAACACTGAGTTTACACTAGTTTCATTACAATAGACTAAATTAATTCAAAGCCATTCACATTTTTGGAAATTGCATGGTTCCGCTGTCTCAAAACTTTTTGAGTACCTTTAGGGAATGGTGCTGATGACACACATCAAGTTTCGTAACTATGTATGTAAACATACAGCTTTTTACAACATAATTCAAAATGGCTGACGACCAAAATGGCAGAAGGGTTGGGTTCATCAAAAAGCCTTTAATAACTTTTGCCAGCAAAATGGAGGAAAATTTTTCATGACGGAATCGGTGTGCAATCGAATTAAATTCATTTGATTCTAGCCAAGAGAGTCAGTGAGTAACAAAGTTCCTTAAAAAATAACTATGTAACAATTAGTTTATTAGGTTATATATTTTTTAAACCCATAACCATATGTATGAGCAAAAAGCAGTAGTAATAGCGATGCTTGTCTGTGCAAACTAATAATTATAAATCTAAGAAAAATGTGGGGAAAAATAATAATGAGAAATACAAGTTTGAAGTTCAGACAATACTGATGACATTGTCAGATTCATTGGCAATCTGATATTATCTCTTCCAACCTTATCATTAATGTCATACACCTTAAAACAAAATCACAGACCCGTCATATCTAAATGCCTCCAAACATTTCTGTCAGACTAAGATAAAGGCAGAGTAAACAAAAAGTAAACACAGTGGGAAGCTAAGCATAAATTCTTGGCAATGCTTAAGGTCACATGATCTCATTGTTATTCAGATGGTACCAGTTTGTCTCTGAAACAGTCAAATATACAAGAAAATAAGGAATACACCTGACAAAAACATTGGATCAGCTATTTATGTGGACCCACTTTATATTAAGTGTCTTTAACTTCTATGAAACATTCACAATTAATCATGTATTGCAATACTCTTGTGCTGCTATTGAGGTTGGATACAGGTGGGGTTAGAGACAGGTTTGGTGGAATGGGTAGCTTTAAGGGTAAGGTGCAAGGGAATACTCAACAGTGTCATTAAGCAGTGTTAGCACTGCTTTTACCTGGGTTATGAAACTCTGCTCTGGAGCAGGGATAGCACTGCTTTTCCCCAGGTTATGAAATCCTGATCTGGAGCAGGGTTATCACCGCTGTTACCCGGATTATGAAACCCTGATCTGGAGCAGGGTTATCACCACTGTTACCCGGGTTATGAAACCCTGCTCTGGAGAAGGGTTAGCACCGCTTTTACCCGGGTTATGAAACCCTGATCTGGAGCAGTGTTATCATCCCTGTTACCCGGGTTATGAAACCCTGATCTGGAGAAGGGCTAGCACCACTTTTACCCTGGTTATGAAACCCTGCTCTGGAGAAGGGTTAGCACCACTTTTTCCCAGGTTATGAAACCCTGATCTGGGGAATGGTTAGCACAGCTTTTTCCCGCATTATGAAACCCTGATCTGGAGCAGGGTTATCACCACTGTTACCCGGGTTATGAAACCCTGATCTGGAGCAGGGTTATCACCACTGTTACCCGGGTTATGAAACCCTGATCTGGAGCAGGGTTATCACCACTGTTACCCGGGTTATGAAACCCTGATCTGGAGAAGGGTTAGCACCGCTTTTTCATGGGTTATGAAACCCTGATCTGGAGCAGGGTTATCACCACTGTTACCCGGGTTATGAAACCCTGATCTGGAGCAGGGTTATCACCACTGTTACCCGGGTTATGAAACCCTGCTCTGGAGAAGGGTTAGCACCGCTTTTTCCCGGGCTATGAAACCCTGATCTGAAGCAGGGTTATCACCGCTGTTACCCGGGTTATGAAACCCTGATCTGGAGAAGGGTTAGCACCACTTTTACCCTGGTTATGAAACCCTGCTCTGGAGAAGGGTTAGCACCGCTTTTACCCGGGTTATGAAACCCTGATCTGGGGAATGGTTAGCACCGCTTTTTCCCGGGTTATGAAACCCTGATCTGGAGCAGGGTTATCACCACTGTTACCCGGGTTATGAAACCCTGATCTGAAGCAGGGTTATCACCACTGTTACCCGGGTTATGAAACCCTGATCTGGAGCAGGGTTATCACCACTGTTACCCGGGTTATGAAACCCTGATCTGAAGCAGGGTTATCACCACTGTTACCCGGGTTATGAAACCCTGATCTGGAGCAGGGTTATCACCACTGTTACCCGGGTTATGAAACCCAGATCTGGAGAAGGGTTAGCACCGCTTTTACCCGGGTTATGAAACCCTGATCTGGGGAATGGTTAGCACCGCTTTTTCCTGGGTTATGAAACCCTGATCTGGAGCAGGGTTATCACCACTGTTACCCGGGTTATGAAACCCTGATCTGGAGAAGGGTTAGCACCACTTTTACCCTGGTTATGAAACCCTGCTCTGGAGAAGGGTTAGCACCGCTTTTACCCGGGTTATGAAACCCTGATCTAGGGAATGGTTAGCACCGCTTTTTCCCAGGTTATGAAACCCTGATCTGGAGCAGGGTTATCACCACTGTTAACCAGGTTATGAAACCCAGATCTGGAGAAGGGTTATCACCACTGTTACCCGGGTTATGAAACCCTGATCTGGAGAAGGGCTAGCACCACTTTTACCCTGGTTATGAAACCCTGATCTGGGACAGGGTTAGCACCGCTTTTACCCAGGTTATGAAAACCTGATCTGGGACAGGGTTAGCACCGCTTTTACCCAGGTTATGAAAACCTGATCTGGGGAAGGGTTAGCACTGCTTTTACCCAGGTTATGTAACCTTGCTCTGGAGAAGGGTTAGCACTGCTTTTACCCGGGTTATGAAACCCTGATTTGGAACAGGGATAGCACCACTTTTACCTGGGGTTATGAAACCCTGCTCTGGAACAGGGTTAGTGCCGCTTTTACCTGGGGTTATGAAACCCTGCTCTGGAACAGGGTTAGCACTGCTTTTACCCTGGTTATGAAACCCTGATCTGGAGCAGGGTTAGCACCGCTTTTATCTGGGGTTATGAAACCCTGCTCTGGAACAGGGTTAGCGTCACTTTAACCCGGGTTATGAAACCCTGACCTGGAGCAGGATTAGGACCGCTTTTAGCACCGCTTTCACCTGGGGTTATGAAACCCTGATCTGAAGTGCAATGCTAGAGCCTTTATATAAACATGTGCTTCATGTGCTGTGTTAGACCAGTCAGTGATACTGGCGCTGTGAATATGCAAATAAGGACGTTGTCCCAGGGTTTAAGAATGTACAGTGTGAAACGTCACCTTATGAAACCTAGGATTAATTGTTAACCCCGGGTAAATTATGAACAGTGTGAAATGTGAAACGAGATAACTCAGGATTCAGATTAACCGGGGTTTAGAATGACCCAGGGTTAATTATTTCAAGTGTGAAAAGCCCTTCTTTCTCTCTGCAGGTGTTTTAGACTTACCTGTCCAGATGAAATGCAGCGATCTCTGCATTGTGTCGCTCAAAGTCAGAGAAGTAGAAGAAGTCTGGGGGTGTTTCCTGTTCTCTGGTTTGTCTAGAGGAAAATAATAGAAACAAACAAGGTTGATGTTAGTTAGTGCTTGTTAGGCAATGACCTGCTGGCAGAATCAGAGGTATAGTTAGCACATGAACTACAGCAAAAACATTTGTTTTCCAACTAACAGCTTCAGAATGCAAAACTAGAGTATTGATTACGGTGTGCAGCTCATACTGTACACTTCATTCTAGACATTATGGCTTATTTTATCGCATACTGTTTTCCGTCTACTACATAGTAGGGAAGTATGCGATTTTGGATGCAGCCTGTGTGAAACGCTATGCAATATTACACATTTCAAAGACATTACACATTTAACTTCACCGCTGCAGGTTTAAGAAATTTTTTTTGCATTTGTAATCAAATTTTGTTTAAAACTGTTCCAACTTTTATCAGTCAAATCGTAAGTATGAAATTTGTACAGTAGTGGCAAGTAGTTACAAAAGTGATGTCCGGAGGGGATGTTTGTTTGTATGACCCTACAAGTTAATATTTTTGAAATATGTTAAATATTAAGGAAAAACAAAACAGTAAACTTGGTTAAGGTATTTTCTGACAAAATTATTTGTCAAACTGCCAAAAAAAAAGAAAAAAGAAATGCCTAGAAAAACAAAAAGCTCACAAGAAAAAGCATGCATTGATTACAACATAATCTGTTATTAATATTTAATTGGTTCTCTTTTGCTTTTGCATGTTTTATTGCGCTTGTTACGTCCCCAGGGACGTAAGAGTGTTTTTGGGGGTTTTCTTTCCCCTGTTTCTTTTGTGAGTTTTTTTTCTGTCTCTTGCACTATCACTTTAACAAGTGGTGATTGGCTGTCTGACCTGTCAATCGTTCCTGCTGACGTGATTGGCTGTGCTGCCATGAGGGCGTGCTCTTCTCATCGCGTCTGAAGCTCAACACCTGTGGAGTACCCTTCTTAAGGGACGTGCTGCTGCAAAGCGGGGGAACGCTTTTTCTTCTGATTCTGACTTGTTATGGTTGTTTTCGTTATCTTTTGTTTGAACTTAGTTTGTGTATTGCCTTTTTGTGTTTTGTCATGTTGATTGCCTTGTCGAGTTTACCCTTTAAAATTTAAATGAGAGATTTTAAGTCTTTGAACAGCGTTAAAGTGAAGTCCATCTGGATGGAGAAAAGGGACTAGGTAAGATGTCACGTGACATACATGGGAACACACGCAGGTCAATGATTGATTAGACACACTAGGTTAGTGGGTTTGTGTCATACCCGTTTGGCAGATAGTGTAGGGAAGTTTAAGGTGTCACGGGCGCTGACGACTTTTTCTTTTCTTAGTTTAGGATTAGTTTGAAACCGTTTAGTAACACTCTTTTGACTTGTAGTATTTTTGTTTTTTTGGCACAATCCAGTTTTCCCCAGATCCTATATTTATGTACGTTTGTTTATTTATCCTGGGTTTATTCGTTTGTGGTTTAATTATTGGGTTCAATATTGATTAAATAATTGTTTAATCAACATTATTTGTGTGGTCTCGTTATTCTCATCTCACACACAGTGGTCATTATTGGTAGTAATGGGAAATGGGTTTAAAATGTTACCCTTCTCAATTGTTAGTTTGTTAACAGCCAAAGGAGGGTCGTAACAGCGCTATTATTACAAATAAAACCATCGACTCCAATCACAACTATGTAATACGATTATGAAATCTTTAATAATTTTTAACAACTCAAAAAACCTAGAGTAAACGTACCCATTAAGCACAATACTATCTTTGAGCTCAGATTATAAAAATAAAACATTAATTTATCATCCAACTTGATGTCTTAACCAATTGATGTATTTGTTACCATATACCTCCTGTAATTTCAAGCTAATCAGACCATAGCACACTGAGTTATGGGTATGTGTTCACACTGTCTGGCGGCCATTTTGAAAGCTGTCTGAAAACTTTCACCAAAAGAGTAGCCCCTTAAATGTGTCTTTTATTTATTTTTAGATGTTTAAGCCTTTATTTTTGATAAGTATAACGTCTTACTGCAAAATTAAGAGATTCATATTTAGACTTGCATCTTATAACCTGGATGTGGGAAATGATTACAGTTAGATTCAAAAGACAGTTTTAGCAACATAGCGCAGATGCTACAGGACATTGTTAGCTTACTAGCTGTATAAGACTGTGTGCTACACTAATATATTACTTCACAGGCATTACTGGCTTGTACTTTTAAATCCATTATATTACACATTTACAGGTTATTGATGTTTTGTTGTTTTACACTTCTATAATTTTTAAAGATTTCATATTTTAATGTGAGCTTAAAGTGTGCACTACTATGAAAATCACAGCTTCAGTGTGACATCAATAAGAAAAAGTGTAATTTCATAGATATTTTTCTATAATAGCTGTTCATATTAAAATATGTATGAACTTAATACATGACCTAGATTATTTATTTAGCAAAACTGTCCTTTTAAATGTATAAATTTAATATTTATTAAATGGTTCATAAACAGACTTTAAATATTAACTGATGGTTGTCACTTCAAGTTAATCTTTATAAAATTATTCTTTAAAAATTTAAGAATTTTCCCAAACATGTTGTGAGCTTAAAGGGTACAAACATGTACCCATTAAGCACAGCCAGACTTTTTGCATTTAATGATGCATATCTTGTCATTTAAAATAAAATATTATTGTGTGAGAGATTAATATTTTATTTTAACATAACTTCTTGTACTGAAACCAATAACCTGTGCACTAAAATGTCTCAATGTAGATTTTGGTGAGCTTAATAGGTACGTTTACCTATATTCATTCTTAAACTGATCAAATATTACCCTGACAGTGAACATCATCACTGTATACCTGTATGTATAAAATATGTAAAAATCATAGCTGACATTGCGTCCATGTCATTAATCACATAGGCTATATTTAGAATAACATACTCCCATGCTTTGCTTGCTATTTCTGCGTTATGCAGTAGGCTATATATAGCTGTACTGTATATATTCTGCATTCATGAAACAGCTGGGTGATCTACTATACCATAATGTTCAGTATAAAACAGTGCAGCTTTTTCTTGACTAATTATTTGGACCGAAAAAAAACACAAACTGGATTATTAGGGGCCAAGCACAGAAGTTGCATATGCACGTATTGTAATCATTGGCGTTCTTATTATTCGTCTTCCTCCGCTCTGGGAGTCTATGGCAGCCCATAGAACTGCTTGCGGGAAAGTTATACAATTTGGCACACAAACAGAGGACAGTCACCAGAGCAAATATGAAGTCTCTAACTCAATCCCTCTAACGCCACCACCTGTCCAAAGTTGCACTCTATGCATGCTACTAACTTTTGAACCATAAGGGCTGGATTCTTTTTTTCCTCTGATTCCTTGGCTCAAGGTGATTTGAATGCAATCAGTCATGAAAAATGTTCCACTATTTTGAATTTTCATGAAAAATAAACCAGATCATCTTCAGACCATGTCAACAAAAAGTTACGGAATTCAAGTTGATTTGTCGAATCATTCTAGAATAACATGCGAACGAATTTGACGAAGAGCACGCCAAAATGGACGTGAGGCTATATCTCCACAACACTTCAGCATATTCTGACCAACCTTGGTGTGTGTTATGATAACCATGACCTGAGGTTACCTGCACAGTTTCAGCGAAGTGCCACCTAGTGGTCAGGAGATATGAACAATGTATCTTTTTGCTTATAACTTCTGAATGGTTTGGCCAAAAAATCACAAAACTGGTCTCTTTAGATTTGGTGCAACATACTCAAATGATACCCATATAAAATTCCAACATCGGTTATTTTGGGGGTCGGCCATTTTAAATGTCGTAAAATGTATACCACTTTGTGGTCCACTTTGTGGTGAAAAGTTATAATGAAATTTACAAAAATACTAATAACTTTTGATTAAATTAGCCTATTGTAATGAAACTGGTTTTAATGATTCCTTGGGTAATGCCGAGAACATAGATACCAATCAGCCAAATCTCCTTCCCACCATTTTGATTTTCTTCGAACTCCTCCTAGATCGTCTGTCTGATTTTCCCAGCCATGTTGGCATGACATATAATGTTCTTTGTGCTTGGCCCTGATAATTGCTGCTTGCAGCTATATTATTTTAGTTGTTATTGTATTCACTTTTTTAAATTTTATTTCAATCACACTGTGTTATATATTACAAATGTAAATGCAAGTATTCGGCTTGTCAATCAAGAGTGCTTTGCCTGCAAAAAAGGGAAAGCGCTTCCAGAGGTCTGTTTTGTCAGGTAGTGCTATGCTAGTTTCAGTAAGTGAAAAGACAACATGGACGTCAGCCGAGTGGCCCGCATGGCTGGATCAGCAACTAAAGGGATGTTTGTGTGTGTGTACAGAACAGATTTTGGCAGGAAACAAACTGCAGGTGCATGTTCTCTCCACATGCCTATGCATTCAGACAGACAGATTACAAGACGCAGACAGACACGCGCAGGAAAAAAAGCCATAGAATCCAGCCAGACATGCACTAAACCACAGATCTTAACTGTCAACCACCTACAATGATATCGTTCTCAACAGCTCATGGTGTCTCTTACATGCTGGTTCCCTGAAACAACTGTAAGATCTTTCCAGGAAGTATTATGAAGTGATCTGGCAAATCAGAGCTAGCTATGCTAAGCTAATCTTAGCCCACAACACTTCAGTTTTTAGTGGACTAACAAACGCAGAGGGAAAAGGGTACTGCCTAAAGGTCACTCATAACTGAATAGAGTTTCATTTAAGTATTAACTTTGTCTCAACCAGCACTGTTCTTTTTGGACGAAATTAAATTGTTTATAGTTGTCTAAAATGAATGTGGATATTAGCCTGACGTTGTCATACTCAATTCTAGTCTGATACTGCTCCATTGGACTGTGATTATGGGGCGTTTCAACCGAATCAGGAAAGAAAATGCCTCTGTACTCAGTTGGATAGACCTACAGCTAATCAGAGCAACGGAGTAAGTGACGTATGTTAAGCAACGCATTTCGTTACTTTCAGCAGAATATGATTAAAATGCCACGTTAAATTCCCCAACACTTCTAGAACTTATGCAAACGTTGATCACATTTGGAATAAAAATAAATTATAAGCTAATGCAGCCAAGGCCAAACTTTAAGAAAGAAATGATTCATGTTTAGTTGGGTCTTCAGGCTATGCAGTCTGTTAGTTAACTTCGCCTCCGAATCTGAGTCGTTCTTTCTTTTGTCACTTCACATTTAATCACGTCTGTTCCCTGGAAAGATTAGTACACCTCTCCTGTCTTCGGGTTCGAGTCGCTAGTTCCGTCATCAATGTCTGACCCGGGCCATGACAGCCCCATATGCAATGCATGCAGTCCGAAAACAGAATCGATTAGTTCACCTCTCGAGTCTTCGGGTTCGAGTCATTCGTTCACCAACTCACAGCCCCATCAGCTGAATCAGAAGATCCTGAACAGAACCGATGGCATGTAGCGCATGCACGGTCAACACAAAACGAACAAATCACTCTCTGAGACAACTCGTGGTTCCCGAGTCATATTTAAGATTAGTTCAAAAAGAACGAATTGATCATGAACGACGCATCACTAACGCATAGTTGTCAACAGAACTCAACTGCACGCACGCTGGAAGAAGTAGAAGAAGAAGATGAGTGTAAACGATCTTTGCCGGTGTTAAAATTATTTAAGGATACACGGACTACTTACCACCACGATCATCATTTTTGAGAGAAATAGTAAAGGTGAATGCATATACGAACAAGTTCTTCGTTTAGGATTGTAACAAATTCAACCCAAACGCTCTTTGGTGACGTGAAAGATTACCTTACTGTTGATCATCTGTCCATCATCGTATAAAGCCCGCCCTAACAATTTGATTGGTCTGAACAGCTCCTGTTCGGGCAGTTACTCCACAACGGATCAAGTCCAGACCGAACTTCCCAACCTCAAATGTTGTGGGCGGGGCTAAGTTCGGCTGGCATCCAGGCTATGTAGATATTGTTCTCGGATCAGGAATTCAGATCATTTGGTCTTGAGAAATCTTGATGTGAAATCTTTGATTTCTTTTAAAAATATGAATCCGAGCACAGTTTGAGTCATCGAGATCTCTTTTGAAACCCAGAGGAGAATAATGTTAGATTACTTTTACTCAGGAGATGAATCCATCCTCTTATAATCTCATAGCTGTCTAGGAAAACTAATTGAGATATTAAAGAGGTCATGATTTTTCTTTACTACAGGAAGCCCTGCTCTTTACAGAAATTCCAGCCACCAGACCTCAATATCATAAGATATTATATTAACATTTTAGTCCCCAAATTCCCATTCTCATTCAGCCATTAACTCTAAGTGCTGCTTATATCTTCTTCCCTCGGCACTGTCAAAACACTAGTGGAAAAGACTTTCTGTGACTTCATATATTTTCATTTGAAATCCTCCTCCACCATTATGATCCACCCAATTTCCTGGATCAAAAGGGAACTAATGGATTTTTATTTGCCAGATGATGCCTAAAATGTACTGCTGATTCAGGCGACCTCTCTGGAGAGGGAATGGGGGGGGTAAAGCTTTTGGCCCAGAATGCAATGAGTCACACCGGAAGTGACTGAAGTGTCATGTACTACCACCCAAACCACAGAGTGGGATTTTATTCAGCCAGTGGGAGTCCATAAGCATTGTTGACTACTTAAAGAATGCACTACTAAAGTATTTACATTAACTCCGCCCACAGACATCTGATTGGGCCAGACAAAATTATGGAAGACGTTTGATTGTCAACAGCAGCAATAGTGTATTTGTAAGGTGCATGGCAGAAAGTTCAAATCTGCCTTTTGCCAAACTCGCTCTACTACTGTTTTACATCACATATCAGACCGGAAATCCATTTATTGTCAATAAAAATTAAGAAAATATTTGAAAAGTGGAAATAAAGTGTCTAAGGTGTTTTTAATAATAAAGTGTTTATCACTTAGGGTTAGGGATTGGTGTATGGTGTAGGTTGGTGAGGGCTTTATTGTCCATCCATTTAATAATTTTAATAAATATAATAATTTACACTGTTATTATTGCATACCATGTAATGTGCAACAACACTGAGGTGCAAATAGTACCTGCCACTATTTATAAGCATATATAGCATCTAACTAGGCCTACTATTTACACTTATTGCAAAGAAAATACTGCTATTTTTACATAGTGTAAATAACATATCGCTAAGAAAATGCTGCTATTTTCACTTAGTATAAATATAATCTATTATTATACATACTATTATGTATACTATTATGCATTTTAATAAAAATTTTAACTAAAATAAATTTTCATTTAATTGCAATTAAAGGGATAGTTCACCCAAAAATGAAAATTAGCCCATGATTTACTCACCCCAAGCCATCCTAAGTGTATATGGCATTCTTCTTTCAGACGAATACAATCAGAGTTATATAAAAAAATGTCCTGGCTCTTAATAAAGAGGGGGTTAATAAAGTCCTTCTGAAGTGAATCGATGGGTTTTGTAAGAAAAATATACATATTTAACACGTTATTAAGGAAAATATCTAGCTTCCACCAGACCGCCTTCCGTATTCAATGTACGGAAAAAAGTGTAACTGGCGCGACGATGATGTCGGACGTAGCGTAAGCGTTTTGAACAGCAAGAGGCTTTACACTTTCTTCATAAGTTGAATACGGAAGGCGGTCCACCGGAAGCCAAATATTTTACTTACATGTTAAATATGGATATTCAAGATTCAAGATTCAAGATTCAAGAGTTTTATTTGTCACATACACAGTTATATACAGAATATACAACCGGCAGTGAAATGTAAACAGGTCCGCTCCATGGACAGTGCAAATTCACAGTTAAAACACAAGGAGGAAATTATATAGAAATAGGATAAAAAAAAACTATACTATATATATATATATATATATATATCTATATATATATATATATATATATATATATATATATATATATATATAAATATGTCTATATCTGTAGAATATATAGTCTATATCTGTCTATATATATATATATATATATATATATATATATATATATGTCTATATCTGTAGAATTATAAATAATCAAGTCAAGAGAAAAAAAGGTAAAAATAAGGATAAAGTGGAATAAAATAATTGAAGTAGACTGTGCAGTGAGTAAACTGTAGACTTATAAATATGTGGTTAACAAATGTATAAAGAGTATAATGTGCAAACAGGTTTATAACAGGTTGTTACACAGTAACAACGAGAACAGAAAGTGCAGTGCAATGTCAGTGTATCGATGTTTATCCTGACGTGAAGTCACGTGATGTTAAGTGACTGAGTTCAGGAGTCTGATGGCCTGGGGGAAGAAGCTCCTCCTGAGTCTCTCAGTTTTGGCCATCAGGCTTGGAGCGCTTACCAGATGGCAGCAGCGTGAAATGAGGGTTTGCAGGGTGATTAGAGTCCTTGATGATCTTGGTAGCTCTACCTTTGCAGCGTTTGGTGTAGACGTCCTGCAGAGATGGGAGAGCTGACCAGAGCTGGATATGTTTCTTACAAAAACCCATCGATTCGCTTCAGAAGGCCTTTATTAACCTCCTGGAGCCGTATGGATTACTTTTATAATGGATGGATGCACTTTTCTGGGCTTCAAATTTTGGGCTGCCATTCACTGTCATTATAAATTTTGGATTAGCCAGGACATTTTTTATATAACTCTGATTTTATTCGTCTGAAAGAAGAATGTCATGTACACTTAGGATGACTTGAGGGTGAGTAAATCATGGGCTAATTTTCATTTTTGGGTGAACTATCCCTTTAACATGCAATTAAGTGTCTGAAATGATTACATTTATTTTGCACTTAAGTATATTTAAAAAAAAAAAAAAAAAAAAAAAAAAAAAAATTCTTCTATAATAAGAAGTGTACTTCTTTTTAATAAGGGTCAATGAGTTCCCACTGACTTTCAGTTGAAACTGTATCTTCTTTTGTATTCCACAGAAGAAACCTGAAGAAAGTGATGTTTTATTATCCTATTTTTAGCGTTTTAACCATCTTCATTAGCAGCAGTCAAGAGAAGACAGGAAATGATTCAAGGATGGAGAAAAGGGTAATAAAACAGGTCAGATTTGCAACACCACAGCATGTGTCAGAACAAGTGTGTTAGGCATGACTCTGAAACATAAAATGACTCTGAGATGTATATTAATGTATATCTGTATATCTATGAAAATTGTGCAAATGTAGCAGAGGGTAATATAATGATAAGTGACTCAATTTCATACCTAACATGCAAAATAGATGAATAAAAGATGCTTTTTGTTTCTCATTATGTCTTCACATCCCCCATAACAAAACACAAATGACGTTTTTTTCAAATGTTCTTGACATAGTATGTCTCCAGCACCTTGTACTATGGCTAAAAAGCGCTCGGAGCACTTTTCTGGATGCGCTGTTGTCTCTTACTGGGCTGTGATTGGCAGAATGGTTGCCACGGTCACCCTGACCCTGCGTGCAGGCTCCAGTTTGGGAAGAAGTTCTGGCAGTTTGACATGTGACAGCTCATGGCTCTAGGGGCTGGTGGGTGTATCGCTCAGCGGTCGAGCCATATTAATGTGCTTTTTCTGCTGAAGAACGGGCAGATCAATTATGTTGATATAAATCTCATTGCCAATAAAAGCAGGAGACAGCCTGCGTATTTGTCGTTTGCCAAGCGGCAGCAATATGTGTGTCACTCAAAACTAATACATGAGTCCCCGTCCGCACAGGTAAACAAAGAGAGGTCACCTCACAGTTAAACAGCAGCCTGCTGAAAACCCTTCAAGGATAATCTGTGACAATACTGACATGACACATATCACCACATAGCAGAACAGTCTAATTGATATTGCAGCCAAGATTTTTTTAAACCCCTGTCATGCAGAAAAACTGATGTTAAATACATTACAAACAACAAATGAATGGCAAGCGAATTAACAAACAAATGCAAACACAACATGCTTTATTTTCAGGCAGATGGCTTTGACGAACACACGATTGAGATGACAAATCATCACGGCAGCCGCCTGAAACTGTCACATGACGCATACATCGTCTGAACAGCAATCACGTTAAGGGCTTGCTGAGTCCGAGCCAGCAAACACAAACATGTGCCATGTTCCACCATGTGTGGCATGTGTAAAAGGCGGTTACTATATATCAGTGGCATGCAGTGGTGTTCTAAAATAAGAGTGTAAATTCATGTCACAGTTACACTTAATGTTGTCACGTTTTCCTGGTTAAATAAGCATTACATAAAAAAGAGAAACCAAATACACTTCTATTTTGTATTAATTTACTATACTAGGTAATTAATGTTCTTTTTATTAAATCCAAGTATAAATCTCATCAAGTTAGTGTTTTTAAGAATTTTTTAAGCATATTGGTTGCCGTTGCATCCGCGGCCAATGAGCTGTGGCTCAACAACAAAAAAAAAAAAAAAATACCGGTAGTGTTGCTGTAGCAGTCTGCACTGTAGCAGTCTGCACTGGAGCGCGCTTTCAGAAACCCTCCACCTTCCCCAGCTCCACCTCTATGAATCTGCTACGGGGGTTAATTCATGTGTGTTACATGTGCAGCAGTGAGTGAATGTATTGTGAATGTAGCCAGTCTTGCTTTGCAGCAGCGTAGATCTAAGACCAAATACATTAACATTATCATATTCATTACCATGCCAATCTCTATTAACATACCAATCTCCAGAGAGTTGTCATGACAGAATATATTTTATTTGTAAACTGATGTTCATCCGTTCTTTTTAATAGTCAAATTATCAACAAGCTTGCAGACACGTACCTTTGATTTCACCAAGCTGTTTGCTCACTAAAAATCCCACATTCATCACGTTTTCAGGCCATTTCAAGTTTGATTTTGGCATGATTTAAAGTTGTAATATCTAAATGGCTTATTGAGTTATTTACTTTTTTTATTTACTTTTTAATGAGTCTTACCTTTAACACCATCATTTTGTTCATTTAGAACAATTTGCGAATGCGCATGAAAACAAGAGGCAGGATTTATCACACAAACCAATCATATCCAATCATAACCAATCATATCAATCATAGCACGATGGAGGCAGTGCCTCCTCTCACGTGACTTTCCCCATTCATATATATATATATATATATATATATATATATATATATATATATATATATATATATATGTTAGTATGTTGTTGGTCCTCTACTGCTGCCAAAACAGCACCGACCCACCGAGGCATGGACTCTACAAGACCGCTCAAGGTGTCTTGTGGTTTCTGGCACTAAGATGTTAGCAGCAGATCCTTCAAGTTCTGCGAGATGGAGCTGCTGTAGATCTAACTTGTTGGTCCAGCACATCCCACAGATGCTCAATTGGATTTGGAGACCAGGGAAATACCTTGAACTCTTCATCATGTTCCTCAAATCATTCCCGAACAATATGTGGCAGCGTGCATTATCCTGCTGAAAGAGGCCACTTCAACCAGGGAACACCACTGTCATGAAGGGGTGTATCTGGTCTGCAACAATGTTTAGGTAAGTGACACGTCAAATCGACGTCCACATGAATGGCCGGACCCAGGGTGCCCCAGCAGAACATTGTCCAGAACATTACACTCGCTCCACTGGCATGTCGTCATCCCACAGTGCATCCTGGTGCCATGTGTTCCCCAGGTAAACACTGAACACATAAACAGCCGTCCATGTGATATAAAACAAAATGGGACTCATCAGACCAGACGACCTTCTTGTACTGCTCCAAGGTCCAGTTTCGTCGCTGACGTGGGCAGGGGTCATAGGCACTCTGATTGGTCTGCGGCTACACAGCCCCATATGCAGCTGAGTGCAATGCACTGTGTTGTGACGCATTCCTCCCAAAACCATCATTAACATTTTGTGTGACTTGTGCCACAATAGACGGGATAGCCTTCGTTGCCCTTGTGCATTGATGGGCCTTGGGCACCCAACAGCCTGTTGCCCCTCCTCGGACCACTGTCGGTAAATTCTAATCACTGCTGACATTGCCATATCAATTTGGCCCTGATCAAAGTCACTCAGATCATCATTCTTGCCTATTTCTCCACATCCAACACATTGATTATGAGAACTGATTGTTTGCTTAATCAGATTGTTTGTTTGATCTAATATACTCAGACCTTAATATGTGGCCTTGTTAGGAGATGATCAACAATATTCGCTTCACCTGTGACTTCTCATAATGTTTTGGCAATGCTGACAGTGTTTAGGTAGAGAGAGAGAGAGAGAGAGAGAGAGAGAGAGAGAGAGAGAGAGAGAGAGAGAGAGAGAGAGAGAGAGAGAGAGAATTGTATTATACCCAGATTACAACTATCTACTAAAACTTTTAGCTCTTTCCCCACCACCCAAGTTTTTTCACTGTTGTTCAGTAGGGGGTACTATTACCGATCTTCCGAGAGAATACATCATCTTGTTCATTAATGTTATTGTCTTTTTATAATTATAAATATTATTATCCACATTCAAGTGTTGCTAATAAAAACAAACAAACCAACAATGCTGGTGTTAGCCATTGCTTACTATTGTTCCGTAAATTTTCACCTGCGAAATCCAGTCATTTCAATAGGAATTCATGTGATTGTGGATTTTGTGCAAAGGTGAAAAATTTCCCAATGCAGATTTTGCGACGGGTTCAAGTTGGTCACGCAAATTCACTGTACAGAAAGCTGCTCGGTTTGAAAGTGTAAGCTTTCATGATGCGTCATGCATCGCTACTCTACTGACAATAGACTGGATATTTTTTGCCCAAAAACATTTGCTGCAAATGTGGCCACATGTTAACTAATCCTCATGTTGATTCGTCAAATTTACTTTTAGGGTCTCATTTTTGGTCACCGTCTTGTGTGGAGAACAACAGACTGAGCATTCTTCAAAATATATTTTTGTATTCCACAGAAGAAAGAAAGTTATACAGGTTTGTAGCAACATGAGGGTGAGTAAATGATGACAGAATTTTCATTATTGGGTGAACTATCCCTTTAAGAAAAAAAAAGCATTAAGCAATTAATCCTCTTTTGAAGTCCTTTTATTTCGATGGGGAAATCTCTTGATGTGGGAGAGACAGACAGAAGGGAGGCCAGGTCAATCAGACAAACAAAAACCACGTGGACAGAACATGCTGAACTGGCCATAAACTAAAATACTAATAAAATCTCTGGTCTGGAAACAAGCCTTCTAATAAAACAATAAGGAATATGGAAGGGAAGTCATAAACAGTATTGATTTTTAACTAAATATTAGATTTTTGCAGTGTCACTAAGTTGACTGAGACAGCTAAAATGTAATTTAAGAAAATAAATGTATGAATCATCTTTTTGCAACTGAGGTTTTGGACAGTAATGCATGCGAGATCTGAATATAACATCATCAGCAAACAGAGATGCTAACTTAAGTATGAAATTTCCCCTCTTCTTCTACTCCACAAAATATATTTTCAAAGAAAAAAACAATTATTTTTGAAATTGCTTTTACCACTTTTCAGGAGAAATATATTGGCATTAGATGTCTAACTCACGGTTTCACAGACTAAAATGTATGTTTGAGCTGTTTAAACTGAAAGAAACGCACACTTATGTGGCAAGCATAAAGCCTAAGAGCCCTAAGAGTCTATGCAATTTATTTACTTTAATAATATTTAGAAATTGTTTGCACTCCAAAACCCTGTAATCTGTACATCTCATTTAACGAATTCAATAATTTGACAAATATTCTCTAAAATATGTGAAAAGGTAACAGTTTAAGAAATAGCACTAGTTCAGCTTAGTTTAGTTTCTGATCATCAACAGTAGACCAATCAGAGCAGATTAATCACAACAGACTGGGCCATCTGACCAATTAGAGCAAAGTATACCAATCACAACAGACTGGGCCATCTAACCAATCAGAGCAAAGTATACTAATCACAACAGACTGGGCCATCTGACCAATCAGAGCAAAGTATACCAATCACAACAGACTGGGCCATCTAACCAATCAGAGCAAAGTATACTAATCACAACAGACTGGGCCATCTGACCAATCAGAGCAGAGTAGACCAATCACACATAGACCAATCAGAGCAGAGTAGACCAATCACAACAGACTGGGCCATCTAACCAATCAGAGCAAAGTATACTAATCACAACAGACTGGGCCATCTGATCAATCAGAGCAAAGTATACCAATCACAACAGACTGGGCCATCTGACCAATCAGATCAGAGTAGACCAATCACAACAGACTAAGCCATCTGACCAATCAGAGCAGAGTAGACCAATCACACATAGACCAATCAGAGCAGAGTAGACCAATCACAACAGACTGGGCCATCTGACACATCAGAACAGAGTAGACCAATCACAACAGACTGGGCCACCTGACCAATCAGAGCAAAGTATACCAATCACAACAGACTGGGCCATCTGACCAATCAGAGCAGAGTAGACCAATCACAACAAACTGGGTCATCTGACCAATCAGAGCAGAGTAGACCAATCACAACAGACTGGGCCATCTGACCAATCAGAGCATAGTAGACCAATCACAACAGACTGGACGATCTGACCAATCAGAGCAGAGTAGACCAATCACAACAGACTGGGCCATCTGACACATCAGAACAGAGTAGACCAATCACAGCAGACTGGACCATCTGACCAATCAGACCAGAGTAGACCAATCACAACAGACTGGGCCATCTGACCAATCAGAGCATAGTAGACCAATCACAACAGACTGGACCATCTGACCAATCAGAGCAGAGTAGATCAATTACAATAGACTATTTTTTTTTCTTTAATTTGATGGCATATTTCCAGATTAAAGTAAAAAAGGCATTTACAACCAATTTTACTTTCAAAATGCAATGTACTTCTGAGTAAAACATGATAAACAACAACTAAAAATGTACGACAGGACTCGATTTTATCCACTGGAATTGACTGGATTGTGGAAGTGGTTTCTATGACAGATGGTTGGAGAGGAGAGGTTGAAAAAGGAGAGATGGTGGCTGAAAAGATAAGCTATTACATTTTGAAATATATGAAGGCAATATTTATTTATTTATTTATTTATTTTTGAATAACACACTGATGAATAATCATAAACAGGCCATGAATGTGTATTAAAAAGTATCACATATAAGCAGACTGACGACTGCATCTAGATAATTCATCTAGAAATCACAAAACGATTCACTCCTTGCCAATGCATACGTGTTTTAGAGAAACCTAACTAGGAAGTTAGCAGGGTTATGAGTGCGCATCCTAAAATAATGATGGCATTTCAACAAGGAGCAGTGACAGCTGTCAGTCAGCTAAATCAGCAACACACGAAAGCACATCCAGATGGTTTTATCCCGCCACAGATGTCCCAAACCAAGCATTGAGAGTGCCAGAGCTTCAACCCACCAATTTTTTTCTATCTATCCTGTTTTTTGCTCTTCTGCAGTGTCCTCACAGCATTTCCCACAGGTATTAAGAAGTCAGTGCCACCTGCTCAAACTCAGTGACCCATGGTGCTGTCTGTGCTGGAGGGGCCGAGGGCAACACCTCAACACTGTAACCAACACCTGAAACCTTTAAGCAGGTCGTGAATTCTCCCCGAGCTCTCAAACACAGAACTGAACTCGGCCCACCTACGCAGAACCTCCTTGAATCCTGCCCTTACTCATGCAAGCAGATCCAGAGGAGGGATCCATCATTCGGACGTAATCCAGGATATCGTTACTGCTTCAATGACAGGACTGATTGTTAGAGCCCTCGTGTAGACTGTGCTGGAGGGGGCAGGTTAGCAACTCATGCTTGACCTGAGCTCACCATCTTTCACGTCAAGAGAGAAAGAGAGATACAGCAGAACACAAGCATAAAGGAAACCTAGAGAAAGTATAGGTATAGATCAAGTATGAAAAAAGACGGCCAGATCAAACGATTCAGAAACCAAAAGAAAAGAAAACCTCAATACAATAACAGCTTTTTTTTTTTTTTTTGTTCAAAACATTTAGTGTCTTCAGAAGGCTTACCCAGGGCTTACACAAGCCAGCGCAAAGCATATTATACAGTTTTATCAGCTTATGAGGTTCTCATCCTAATTCAGACAAACAAATCTTTCATTCCTAGTGTATAACAGTTTTGTGTGCCTATCGCCGTTTATGTTCAGTGAATTATGCATGACTAATGTTTTAACTTATTGATAAACAAGACATTTGGAACCATCTAAACCTAGTTGCATATGTCGGTCGGAAAGAAAAGCTACATGAAAAAAAAAAAAAAAAAGTTCGGAATAAGTTTACGCCTGCCATATGTTCGAGTAACTGGGCACGTTTGGAAATCAATGAAACTTGACATATTTTCATAAGCAGTGTAATTAATGCAGCAATGATTTTTATAGTCTAATTTAGCTCTGAGATGCAATTAAGTTTCGTAAACGTGTAAGGCTCTGACCTTAAAGTGGGATTAATAAATAGTGAAGAGGTTAGTACAGAGTTAATACAGGATGTTTCTACTGACAGTTTTGTCGCAAACACTTTGCTTCACGACTTTAACATGCAGTAAGACACATATGATAATAATTAGAAGCAGTGCAATTTACTGCAGTAATTATAATCCAGGGTTAAGAGAATTAAGGGTCATTGTGATTTTTAATTTGAATTGCCCAAGGGCACCCTAGGAAGATTATAGTGCATTGATTTAATTTCTCTCTCTCTTGCCGTACTAAACCTATTTCTCACAGAATATAATTGACATTTTCCCCAGGCTGCAGCTTCCTGATGGGCGGAGATTCAAGCTTCTGTCAGTGTTTTCTGCATGTCGCAGTTCCCACCCAGCATGCCTTGAGGTGTTTCCTTCTGTCACCTTCAACAAGTCCTTCAACACTGATGCAAGTCTTTCGTGTTCTCTCTAAGGCTGTGTTCACACTTAGCAGGTTTGGTTCGATTAAAACGAACCCTGGTGTGATTGCTCTGTTAGTTTGAATAAGTGTGAACGCTGCCATTGGAACGCTGGTGTGCACCCAACAAACGTACCAAGACCCGCCTTTTCAGGATGTCCACTTTGAACTCTGGTGAAGTTTGCGACATGGACCAAAGACATCAAAACGAAACAAAACAGGAAGTGATGTCACAAGATTCAAGCATAAAAAGGACAGGATGCTCAAGCACACCTGTTTTTTCTCGTCATAGTCGTGATGTTGCCCATCACATTTCGGTACAGGCGTCAGAACCGCGTCTCCTCGCAGCGGATCCTGGTTTGTGTGTGTGACGGAGGGATTCCTGACGCTGTTTTGACTCCTTTACACATTTTATAAGCTCTTCATGAGCTCTCAGCTGGTCAAAATACCATAATCTGTACGCACATACAATGAGCGTGTTTATCCTATAGGACACAGCTTTGGTTCGGATTTTCGGTAAGTTCCGATGCAAAATATACATCATAAGCTGCTTTGTATCTTAAGTTTCGGTGTTAAAAATGACAGTGTGAACACTAAGTGAACCAGGACTAAATGTATAATTTTCTTTGGTCCAGACAAATAGAACCAAGAGAACCAAACTACAAGTGTGAACACACCCTACGTCTTCTGTACTTTAGGAACCAAACCAGCAGACTATAAGGATCAGTGTAAACAAACCAATCCAACTAGTGGCTGCCCTGCTGTAAATTGGAGCGGCCCCAGACATCCCAGCATCCTCTCTGACCCCCTGAGAGGAGTGTGAAGCCTGGACATATGTCAGTAGGCTCTTGTTCTGCTAGTGTGCCACTGTGAGAGCACATATGGGCGACATGCTTCTCAAGGTCTCTTTAATTAAGAGAGAGAATGAATACTTGCTGAGAATCTGAGAGGAGAAAATGAATGAGGTGACAGAGCCAGACTCTGCTCAGCACTGGAGACCCCTGAGGCTCAACACGCTAATTGCAATTCACAGACAGATTCAGAAATACCTCTAAAAACAGACTGGCCATTGTCTATACCATAAAAGATGGCCTTCACTTTCTTCCGTTGACGTAAGTGAAGCCGCCAGTGTTCAAATATGGCGTTGACATCTTGGGTCTCGAGTCTGCACAGTAGCGACTTGGAGCCTGAGTCTGCACAGTAGTGAGCGTGAAGTTGAGCCACGATATCAAGGTCCCGCCCACACTCCCGCCTAATCAACGACTTTTTGTGAAATTAATAAAAATTTAGAGATTAAAGTTAAAGCTCCAATCTCTTCCCGAAGTTCCCGAAAAATGTCCGTTTGCGCCTCAATGACTACTACATCAGCATTTCTTGCACCAAATTGATGTTTTCATTATATTTTTCTATAATTTCTGCACTACTGAACAGGCTGTGTAGCTACTGTATCTTTAAGAGGTCTATATGCAAATAACCTCTGTTTAGGGGTGTAACGGTACACAAAACTGACGGTTTGGTACATACCCGCTTTTGAAGTCACGGTTCGGTATGGGCTCGGTACAGCAGAGGAGAGAAAACGAAATATAAAATAGCTTTTTATGTATTTTTATTAAACAGTGGTTTACTGAACAAATTTTGTCTGTCCTTAAATGAATTCAACTATAACTAAAAGTTTCTTAAAGATAATGCTGTAACCTGTTATGACTGTGTGGCGAGGCGGGGGACCGTGAGAGCGGGCCGGTGGCGAATGTTAATGAGCGTCAGCTGTGCGCCACACCGGCCTTGCTTCATGGAGGAGTGACGGGAGTATAAAAGGAGGAGCGACGACATGGCAAGACGAGAGAGGACCAGGCCTGGATTTTATATTGTGTTTTGTTTTTAGGCGGCAGTCGTCCGTGAGGGGCTGCCGCCGACGTTATGGGTTGTTTTATTTTTGATTAAAGTTTTTAAATGTTCGCCGGTTCCCGCCTCCTTCTTCCCTGATCGTTTCATTGTTGTTACATTGGTGCCGAAGCCCGGGAGGAAGGAGGGACATGCTGTCGGAGAGCCCTCGCTGCTGAGGGGGATCGCGGTGCTGAGGAGTTCGGGCAGCGCGGATGAAGGAAGACCGCGAGTGGCTGCCCGAGGCGGTGGTGCTGGAGCGAGTGAAGATCGGGGTGGGACGGAGAACTCGCTGCCGTGCCCCTGGTCCGAGAGGGAGCGGAGGAGTTGCCGGCCGAAGCCTGCTGCTGTCCGCTGCATAGGGGAGGAGCAGGGGGCGCGGGACTCGCTGCCGACTCCCTCAGTAGGAGGAGCCACCGCCGGCCGCCAGGGGGCGGAGGAGGATCGAGCCGTCCACCAAGCGTCCAGTGCCATCGCATGGCACCGCGAGGAAGAGCCTCTCGGCGGGCTGAGGACCGAGCGACAGTGTGTCCGGGAACCGGAGCAGATTTTTTTTTTTCCTCTCTCTCTCTCTCTCTCTCGTTCTGTCGCTCCTCATGCTCCCCACTCTGTTTCTCTCGCCTCTGTGTTACCCCCAGGTGCCGCGGGGAGTAGAGCGCAGTCTCAGGAGTGCCCCCCGGCCTGCGAAGGGCGTTGGGGGTATGTGGCGAGGCGGGGGACCGTGAGAGCGGGCTGGTGGCGAATGTTAATGAGCGTCAGCTGTGCGCCACACCGGCCTTGCCTCATGGAGGAGTGACGGGAGTATAAAAGGAGGAGCGACGACATGGCAAGACGAGAGAGGACCAGGCCTGGATTTTATATTGTGTTTTGTTTTTAGGCGGCAGTCGTCCGTGAGGGGCTGCCGCCGACGTTATGGGTTGTTTTATTTTTGATTAAAGTTTTTAAATGTTCGCCGGTTCCCGCCTCCTTCTTCCCTGATCGTTCATTGTTGTTACAGACTGTAACCTATATAGGAAGATCGAACAGATCGAAACAGATCGAAGAATAGTCCGAATGGTAAAGATTCAGCCAATCATCACTTCCAGGAAAATTACCTGTAAGTACTGTTACATTCAGAAGATGTTTGATTGAAGCTAAGCTATCTATCTTTAATGAGTCCCTCGCTACATCTGTGGTCCCCACCTCCTTCAAAAAATCCACCATCATCCCTGTCCCTAAGAACAGTAAACCCTCTTGCCTAAATGACTATCGTCCAGTGGCTCTCACGTCTATAGTCATGAAGGTCTTTGAGAGACTCATTAAAAACACCATTTGCGCCTTCATTCCTGACACTTTGGACCCTCTTCAGTTTGCCTATCGTCCCAATAGATCGACTGAAGATGCCATCTCTCATGTCCTCCACTCCTCCCTCACTCACATCGACAGCAAAAGTGGGAACTACGTAAGACTGCTATTTATTGACTATAGCTCAGCCTTTAACACCATAGTTCCCACCAAGCTAACCTCCAAACTCCTGGATCTCGGCCTGAATCCTTCTCTCTGCCACTGGATTGAGGACTTCCTCACTGGCAGGCCTCAGGTGGTGAGAATAGGCCAGTCCACCTCCACCTCCATCACCCTGAGTGTGGGAGCTCCACAGGGCTGTGTCCTGAGCCCCCTGCTCTACTCTCTCTACACGCATGACTGTTTGTCCACACACAGCTCCACCTCTATCATCAAATTTGCTGATGATACTGTTGTCCTGGGCCTCATTTCCAACAACAATGAGACGGCATACTTGGACGAGGTGGAGCATCTAACATCATGGTGCCAGGACAACTGTCTCTCTCTGAATGTTGGCAAGACCAAAGAAATGATTGTGGACTTCAGGAAGAGACAGCAACGGACATACTCCCCCTCATGATCAGCGGGTCACCAGTAGAGAGAGTGAGCAGCTTCAAGTACCTGGGAGTAAACATCTCCGAGGACCTGACCTGGACTGCTCACATTCAGACACAGGTGAAAAAGCCAGGCAAAGACTGTACCACCTGCGCCAGCTGAGGAAATTCAGGGTTTCACCAGCTATCCTGAAAACTTTCTATTTAGGGGCGATAGAAAGTGTTTTAACTCAGTGCATCACAGCGTGGTATGGGAACAGCACCAGTCATGACCGCAAAGCCCTGCAAAGAGTCGTCGTGGCGCTTATCCGGCGCGTATCTCAGGGTCAGCTCTCCCGCCTCTGCAGGACGTCTACACCAAACGCTGCAAAGGTAGAGCTACCAAGATCATCAAGGACTCTAATCACCCTGCAAACCCTCATTTCACGCTGCTACCATCTGGTAGCGCTTCCGAAGCCTGATGGCCAAAACTGAGAGACTCAGGAGGAGCTTCTTCCCCAGGCCATCAGACTCCTGAACTTAACATCACGTGACTTCACGTCCAGGATAAACATCGATACACTGACATTGCACTGCACTTTCTGTTCTCGTTGTTACTGTGTAACAACCTGTCATAAACCTGTTTGCACATTATACTTCTTTATACATTTGTTAACCACATATTTATAAGTCTACAGTTTACTCACTGCAAAGTCTACTTCAATTATTTTATTCCACTTTATCCTTATTTGTTACCTTTTTTTTCTCTTGACTTGATTATTTATAATTCTACAGATATAGACATATATATATATATATATATAGTACTTTTTTTTATATCCTATTTCTATTATAATTTCTTCCTTGTGTTTTTAACTGTGAATTTGCACTGTCCATGGAGCGGACCTGTTTACATTTCACTGCCGGTTGTATATTCTGTATATAACTGTGTATGTGACAAATAAAACTCTTGAATCTTGAATCTTGAATCTAACAGCAAGAAGCCCCCGTAAAAGCACCATTGCTGAAAAAACAGCAAGTGCATAATTGGTTCAAATTTACCAAGGAACACATTGATTGGCCCAAAGATAAATGCCATAACATTCTGTGGGCTAATGAAAATTGTTCTTTTTCGGGTCTAGTGGTCATCGACAGTAAGGTAGGCGACCCCAGGTACTGAATTCATGCCACAGTACACTGTGAAGAAAGTGCAGCAAAAAAATGATGGTATGGGGATATTTTTATACTATGGTGTTAGACCTATTTATCGCATACTAAGGATTGTAGATCAGGTTGAATACACAACAATACTTGAAGAGATTATGTTGCCCTATGTCGAAGAGGAAATGCCCCTGAAATGGGTCTTTCAACAAGACAACTCTAGAAACACGAGTAAGTGAGCAACATCTTGGTTCCAGATGATAAGGATTGAGGTAATGGAGTAGCCTGCTCAATCCCCGGACTCAACCCCATTGAAAACTTAAAAATGCAGTTTCTGAAGCAAAACCTCAAAATTCACAGGAGCTCTGGAATGTAGTTTGCTCATCCTGGGCTGAAATGCCTGTTTCTACAGTAGGTGCCAGAAGTTGATGCAACGCAGATGCGCAGCAGGTATCAAAAACAATGGTTATGCAACTAAATATTAGTTCAGCAATTTAAAGTGAAGTTTTAACAGCTTAATATTGCTTTCGTTTTTGTAACACATTGCTACAACTGTACATAGTATATATTGCATTATGTAAGTATGCTGTATGTAAGGATGGATATACTTGTAGTAGTTGTACAATTTCTTATTAATTATTAATTAGGGTTCATAACACACAGTTTCTGCCAGTTTCATGTTAATCTGGAGTACCTATAGAGTAGTGTTGCATCCTTCATATCTCCGAAGAGTTTTTAGTTTTATCAGATTTATAAAAGACAGATACGCTGTACAGATTCTTTCTAAAAGCACCCGAGCTCGTGCAGGTGTGCAGTGGGCGGAGTTAAAGAGTCACGAGCATACACACACATGAAATACATCATGGCATTATCCCTGGATAACTTTTGAT
The DNA here is from genome assembly GCA_018749465.1 of Paracanthobrama guichenoti. NCBI lineage: Eukaryota > Metazoa > Chordata > Actinopteri > Cypriniformes > Gobionidae > Paracanthobrama > Paracanthobrama guichenoti. Next base: position 21,654,354 of record CM031945.1, on the reverse strand, counting down.
TCTCTATACGTTCATGTCGTTTACATTATATGCACTTACGTGCCGATTGCCAACAAAACAGACTTTTGATGCAGTTTCACTCACCGCCTGCGGTTTTGACTCATGACCTGGAACAAACAAACACACTTGGAGAACTCTGTTGCTGCTCCGGAAAAAAAACAAACTGCATCCACTGTTTCCTTAATGCTGGATTATTTGGGAAGCTGAACAAGGTTATCTTTCCCTCACAACCAAAAACACACTTCTTTAGTGACATTGTTGATTTTGTGGTCTAAAAACAAAATGACATCGCTTATTTGAATCCGAAAGGAGTGTATTTGGCACAGAAATACTCCGTCATATGTCCAACGTTTTTTTATTTTTTACATTTTGGCCATGTTTAGCATGAGAATCCAACTCTTTAACAGAGTAAATAAGTCAGAATGCATGAAATAGCATTAGACCCCCCTTTAATTAATTAAAGTGGTGATATTAAGACTTGTGAAATGTGAGGGTTTTGTTCCATTTACAACAATTTGGTGTAGTGACAAGCCTACATGACAAGCCTGGTTAATGCCCAGCACACATTGTACGATTTTGGGCTGTGCCAGATGAAAGACAACCAATTGTGGTGATGTCTGTGGCTCTTAAATGGTGGTCATACGTTGCACAGTGAGAGAGGTTCAAAGATGGTTGTTGGCATGTCTTGTGACCAAAGGTAGCCTGCGATCATTTTCTACAGTGTCAGATATTTAGCATGATCATCTCTCAGTGTGTTTGTAGCTATAATCTATGTCTACTGACTAGCCAATTAAAATGCAACACGAAATGGTGTATTGATCAACACGACATGATGCTAAAAATGGGTCCATTTACAAAATTGGCATGCCAAGTTGGCTTCTTTTCCTTAACCATGACCGTCCATATTCTCCTCTTTTTTTCAGCACACATAAAAACCACAATTGCCAAAGTGTGATTCATCTTTCTCTATTTGTTTAACACTAGCACATGCTGATGATCGTACAGTCTGCATAAATGTCGTACCCAAGTTTATTAGATCCATGTCGTACAGTGCGATTAGTAATGATCTTATAGGATTGCCCGAAATCACACAGTCTGTAGCAGGCATAAGCGATGCATATAAATGACAGGGCTAAAAATTTGCAGTTTAACGGTTTACCAGTGTAGCTCATCAGTGCAAGTCAATTGCTGAATACCGAATGTGATGAGACACACCTGAAGTTAATAGTGCCTTGTTACCATTAAATGCAGTGCGCAACCAATATCTTCCCCCTGCATGCACAATGGAAGGGAGTGTGTAGAGAGTCCTGTAAGATGGAAAAGCCACAAGACATTGAAAAACTTTGTAAGAGAAATAATTTTAACTAGTTCCATCCTGTGAGACTTGATGAATGGTTGCTTCAACTTTTTCAACAATGTCAAACTCAAGCACATTGCTTCACTCTGTTCACAAGGTTTGCTGGAGAATATCAAACCCTATGAAGGCTTCTTTGTAGCTCAGAAGTTCCTATTCACTACCACAGACCCTCTTCGATCTCTGAGGAAGTATTGTGCACCATATCTTCAGCGGAGACCTTTCCATAATTCATAATCCTCATCTTGAAATGGATTTCTTGGAAGGCAGCGGTGACATTCTTTTTTCCCCCTTTTGCTGGCAGCACACAGAGCAAAGAGAGGAAGCCAAGGTGGCCTTGAATGAGCTACCAACTGTTTCGACAAGTGCACGGAAATAAGAGTACAAACACATTCCACTTCATTGCAACCAATAAGTGAGGGATCAAATTAAAGTTGATTAAATTCTTTGTTTAGTAAATGCCAATCACTGTCAGCCCTTAGCATTGCTTTTAAAAACGGTGTGGTGGCAACAAACACACTTGAGGAGCATTATTGGTCTGTGGAGCTGATATAGTCAAATTACCTACTATTCTATATGACTTCTGTTGTACTATTGTACATCTGTGTTGTTCCCCTTTCCTCCAGTGAGATGTTAATATGAGAACTGCTGTGAGGTTGAGTTGATTTTTATCAAGTCTGTGAACCAGATCAGCTGGTTCATTTAAAAGAAGTAGCTTAAAAGAACAATTCATTGACTCGAGAACCGGTTGTAGTGGTTAATAGCTCACTGGAGAACAAGATAATCAATGAATTGGGTCAGTGATATGACGCTCAGTTTTTTTGTCTAGATATACTGTATTCATTTATTCAAACACTGAGGGGAAATGCACTACATTTTCAGTAAAAGCAACACTGCAGCCTCCCAGATCTTTACATTAAAATAAACCCAGGTGTTAACATTACTATGACTTGTTTATTTCTTAGATAATTTTTCTGCTGTGCATCTGTTATCACTCCACACTCCAACAACAAAGCCTCTCAACTGAGCGGCACTGCAAGAAAATAACTAACACCACTGGAAAGCTAATGGATGTGTATTGTCAGCCGTGCAGGGAAAAGCGGTGCATTGTAGATACAAACAAGCGAGCCATTACAGTAGGACCAGATAATGAAAGCTCGATCACGGTTTAAGAGCTCCACGGGCTGGTCATTTTTCCTCGTTCCTAAGCTTTTTGTGTGTAGAGCCCAGATTTACCGGAATAATGGGCAGCCGAGATCCAGAAGAATTCCTCTCCTGAGAGCCGCAGTCAAAGACCTCAATCCTTCACGGATTCAGACAGCACACAGAAGGATGGATGAGGTGTTAGAGGAGGAGAGGGCAGGCGGGGGGTTAGCTTAACTTCCCGGGATAACAGCCAGCTTTGGTATTAAAATTTAAGTGTGTGTTTCTGCCCAACAAAAGCAGAGAGAGGCGGTGAGCAGTGATCAGGAGCATTAATGATGACTAGCCCAACCACTTCCAGCTTCTTAACTCTGATAGCCATCTTAAGCACTTTTCCTGTGTCTTTCCCAGCACACAAAATCAATCTGTGTTTATCAAGCTCCTCTCTCTGGTAGTTGTGGTCTTTTAGCATGCAGTGTGCACCGGTCCAGGGATTGATGGCAAACCGAGTTGCTGTGCCTGGTGAAACTGCTGGATCTGCAAGAGGCTCATCTGAGAGCTTGACAGCCGCTGAGAATAAGTATAAAAAGCACCATGTTCTTCTACCTGAGGGCTGACTTCACATTCTAATTTTGCAAGCATTTTTGGTTAAATGAGAGAACACTACAGTCAAAACGCAGTCACACATCCATCACTCTTCCAATTTAATGGTGTCTTTGTTGCCAGGATCACGCAATTCTCAGGGGCTGATGGAATATCTCAAAAAAAGACATGTCTCAAACTGCCTCGCTGCCATAGATATCGGGCTACATTTCTTACTGGAAAGTACACAGATACTGTAGATGGAAAATCTACCTGCCTAGTTCATAGGGACAGAATGGACATATAGGAACAGAGAAACAGAATAACCATAACAATTTCCTTTCTTCATAAATGTCACTGGTCTTATTGTGCTAAAATCATCAGTGCATGCTATTCTTAAGAAAAAAATGTTTCTCATCTTTCATCAAAATGTAATAACTTTCTGCATCTGAAACAACGTTATGTTGATGTAACCACGGTCGTGCTGGAAAAAACATAATATGTAAGGGGAAATATACAGTCTGTAATAAATATTATTTCTTGCTGAATATTCAGTTTCCCTCAGAAATACACCACTTTGAGGAAATTTAGTGAATCACACATGCGGTTGCATGTTGTCTAATACTTCTGTAATATAGGATGGTTTTAAAGCAATACATTCAGCCGCAAAAAGCTGGACATTACACTACCAACTTACCAACTTGTAACTTGGTATGACCTGCTGGTAGCTGGTTGGTTTATGGTCTAATGACCAGCTAATGAAAATCTTAGAGCAGCTAATAATAATTGGGACAATTAATAACAATTTTAGACCAGCTATTGACCAGCTTGAACTAGCTAAGGATAATCTTAGGGTATGTTAATGCGATACGAAGCCCATGTGTTCATTTACACAATAACGGCATTTTGGGGGCCTGAAAAAGAACACTTTTGAAAAGTGCAAGGTTTTGAAAACGATACCTTTACCACAAATGTGTGAAAAGAGTGACGTCATGTACGTGTATTACATGTTTGCGGGGTGTCCCTTACGAAAAAATAACCATGGTTTTATTGTAGTAAAAGTGTAGTAACCATGTTTTTTTGGCTAATTGATTACCATTTATATAACCACAGTTTTACCACAAATACCATGGTTAAACTATGGTTAGAGTAGTAAAGCCATGGTTAATTTGTGGTTACCATGGTTTAACTACAATAACCATGGTTTTTTGGTTTTATTTGTAGTAAAACCATGGTTCATTTTCGTAAGGGGTTTCTTGACAAAGCAACATCTCCAACTGGCATAATACAGCTTTTTTAGTGATTTTTGCAGATTTGTGTGAATGGGGATCGTTTTGACAACACATTGTCTGTTTTAGTACATTGTTATCATGTAAACTGTCTTGGAGCAAAAAAACTACAACAACTAATACCAACTTGGACAAACTAATAGACATTTTATACCAGCTAATGACCAGCTTGAACTAGCTAATGATAAACTTAGAGCAGAAAGAAAAAAAACCCTGGATTGGACCAACTAATATCCATTTTAAACCGGCTAATGACCAGCTTGGACCAATTAATAACCATTTTAGAAAAGTTATCCCCATCCCAGAACAACTAGTGACCAACTTGAACTAGCTAATGATAAACTTAGAGCAGAAAGAAAAAAACACCCCGGCTTGGACCATCTAATAGCTATTATATACCAGCTAATGACCAGCTCGGACCAACTAGTGACTAGCTTGAGCTAGCTAATCACAATTTTGGAGCAATCAAAAAAAACAAACAGCTTGGACCAACTAATAACCATTTTATTCCAGCTAATGGCCAACTTGGACCAATAAGAACCATTTTAGACAATCCAATGACCAATGGCAGCTGTGAAGGCCATTCTTTGTGTTATTTTTGAAGAATTTTCGGTAACAAAAAACGCTCAATGTTACAGTCACTGCCCTTGCTGTCCAGAATAAAAGAGTGAAGGGATTTGTGGAAACTGTGGTTCCTAATTATTGTCATCCAACATTTGCCTCGCATTTCAGGATGAAAAGACAAACATCTTAATATCTTCAATTGTTGCATATACCGAGTTGCAGCGGACACATTTATAAACAACTTTACTACCCACTGTGCAAGCTGTCTCTTTAACACCGCACGGTTTATGTACATTTTTGACACACCCACCAAACAAGAGAAAACTCAAACCCCGTTCCACACAGTTTCCAGGAAACATGACATTCGACCCGGACACCGTAGAAAAAAACGTTGCGCAGATCGTGACCCAGATACCACGTTCCAAATCACAGCTATAATATCATAAGCTGAATTCTGCTTGTTGAGATGCAAAGATAAATAGGCCAATATTAATAGGAAATAATCTGAATCACTTTGGGCTTTTGAGTTACCAGGTGGACTCTTTTTTGCAACTCCTGTCTAAAGTTATCCTCTCAGACCAACTCCTCTTAATGTTTGACTCTTAAGATCTGACTAATGAATCTTAGCAGAGTTGTTCTTTTCCTACATGTACATGGCTTTCTGAAAGGCTTTATGTTTTGAACCAAGTTTTTAGGAGTTGGAAGACTTTAGATGAACAGTTTCTAGATGTACGAATCAGGCATCTGCTGAGGTCTGATCAACAAATCTAATGAGAACGAGAAAGACAAACGGCAACATAAAGAGAGAAAGAGGGAGAGAGAGAGAAAGAGATATTGAGAGCATATTCTGTCAACTCTCCATCTGTGTCTGCTTAAACAAACTGGATGTGCCACAGAAACGACCACAATAACAGTGTGGCTTTTCACAGCTTTCAATTTTGGGCTCTTTCCACAGAGTTCAACATCAACAACCTAAGAATACACCGCGCAACTGTCACCCTCTTAATTAAAATAGCCTGATGCTCATTAAAACGTCATTTACCAGTGCCACATGATTCATAATAGAATTGTTGTTGATTTAGAATCTTTTATTTGGCTGTCAAGTGAATGGCTATGAAGGGTATTTTTAAAATGCAGATGTTGTGTGTTGTGTAACATTTTATGTGCTCAATTTCAGACCCTCAATGAGCTTGTCAGTCACGTCCTCTATGGCATATATATATTTACTTGATTTACTTGACATTTACAGTATTTATGTGGGGTGTTTCCTGTAATTTTACACCTTCATTAAATGTGAAAAAAAAAAAAAAAACATCAGTGTTCAATATTACTTTTTAAGCACTTTCAATCTATCACTTCCAATAAAATTGTAATCTTTTTTATGTTTCTTTTCCAGTATATTGTTTAATATGATATATTAATATGATATATAATTATGATATATATACCCAAATATAGCTACTGTATATGAATACTTGGAAAACATCTGATATATGAACCTCTTTTTTATTCATCTTGTACAATGTTAGTGAACCCATCATCTTCTCTGTATGGTTTCTAAAACTGTATCTAATTCATAAATAGAACAAATGCATAAACAACATTTAGTGGATTGTGGTCATGCTGGAATGCGGGCGGATAGTGGTGGCTTTCCAGAGTAAAAGGATTTCAAAAAAAGACTAGGCTTGTTTTTCTCTTTAGGATACTGAGACCCGTTTACTGAATCTGGAGGTTCTTTCAGGCTCTTGCAGGTATCAATACTATACTTCTACATTAAGATCTCTGGAAGTCTTAGATCCTTGGAGTTCAAGAGGTTAAGATCTCTGGAAGGTCTTTTCAGTCTTGGCTCCAAATTCAAGTTACATTCTTAGGACTCCCAATGCCCTCTAAAAAAGAATTCAATGGCACAGTAAATATCACAGTAATAATTAACTTTATTAACTTAATAACATTTTAGAATATCATTTACTTGATGGTTTGAGTTGAACATACCAAAATAACTGACTAAAATTTTCGGCCCCACTTTATATTAGGTGGCCTTAACTACTATGTACTTACATCAAAAAATAAGTACAATATACGTATTGTGTTCATATTGTAATGCAAAACACTTTTGCTGATATTGAGGTGGGATACAGGTAAAGTTAGGGACAGGTGTGGTGGTATGGGCAAGTTTAAGGGTAAAGTTAGGGACAGCTGTGGTGGTATGGGTAAGTTTAAGGGTAAAGTTAGGCACAGGTGTGGTGGTGTCGGTAAGTTTAAGGGTAAAGTTAGGGACAGGTGTGGTGGTATGGGTAAGTTTAAGGGTAAAGTTAGGGACAGGTGTGGTGGTATGGGTAAGTTTAAGGGTAAAGTTAGGGACAGGTGTGGTGGTATGGGTAAGTTTAAGGGTACAGTTAGGGACAGGTGTGGTGGTATGGGTAAGTTTAAGGGTACAGTTAGGGACAGGTGTGGTGGTATGGGTAAGTTTATGGGTAAAGTTAGGCACAGGTGTGGTGGTGTCGGTAAGTTTATGGGTAAAGTTAGGGACAGGTGTGGTGGTGTGGGTAAGTTTAAGGGTAAAGTTAGGGACAGGTGTGGTGGTATGGGTAAGTTTATGGGTAAAGTTAGGCACAGGTGTGGTGGTGTCGGTAAGTTTATGGGTAAAGTTAGGGACAGGTGTGGTGGTGTGGGTAAGTTTATGGGTAAAGTTAGGGATAGGTGTGGTGGTATGGGTAAGTTTATGGGTAAAGTTAGGGACAGGTGTGGTGGTATGGGTAAGTTTATGGGTAAAGTTAGGGACAGGTGTGGTGGTGTGGGTAAGTTTATGAGTAAAGTTAGGGACAGGTGTGGTGGTGTGGGTAAGTTTATGGGTAAAGTTAGGGACAGGTGTGGTGGTGTGGGTAAGTTTATGAGTAAAGTTAGGGACAGGTGTGGTGGTGTGGGTAAGTTTAAGGGTAAAGTTAGGGACAGGTGTGGTGGTATGGGTAGGTTTAAGGGTAAAGTTAGGGACAGGTGTGGTGGTATGGGTAAGTTTAAGGGTAAAGTTAGGGACAGGTGTGGTGGTATGGGTAAATTTAAGGGTAAAGTTAGGGACAGGTGTGGTGGTATGGGTAAGTTTAAGGGTAAAGTTAGGGACAGGTGTGGTGGTATGGGTAAGTTTAAGGGTAAAGTTAGGCACAGGTGTGGTGGTATGGGTAAATTTAAGGGTAAAGTTAGGGACAGGTGTGGTGGTATGGGTAAGTTTAAGGGTAGGGTTAGGTGTAAGGGAAGGGTCAACAGTGTAATTATAAATGTAACTACAGAAATTAATTACAGATGTAATTACATGTGAAATTACTCTGTGAAATTCAGGTCTGTGTATGTTTTATTTGATCTATAAAATCATGACTGTGCTTGAAATAATTTTATTTAATGCAAAACAACATAATAGGATGCAATGTGAGTCACCTAAACGAGTGTTGAGTCTGTCTTTTCACCTGATGCCTTGCATACAACACACAACTTTATTCCTAAAGATAATGAATATAATTAATTTGTATGATAAAATCCAAAACACTGTGCACTGTTTGTTTATTGGCAGGTTATGGAGTCAGTCGCATAGCAGCATCTTATCAGCTATGAGTGAAATGCAAAACAGCATTCTGAAGTTCGAAGTTCACCCACGAGTGCGAGTCCATCTCAGGCACAAGAATACACAGCACTAATAGGATGGAAACTGGATAACAGACTGGCTGATTACACTTGAATTACTTTTAAATGTTTAATTTTCACTTCTTTCAAAATGTTTGTTACCTGAGTTTAAATGTAGGGAATATTGTATACATTTTAAAACAGTATAAAATATGCTGTATTGATGTAGTCATCAACAATAAAGGCCAATGTCATGTATACCTGTGGTTGTGTGTTAGTATTTAGTATTTTACAAAAGTTTAGAGGAAATTAAAAGTTAATATTACTAATAAGTGAAATAAACTGTTAATATTACTCATACATATTGTTTTTTAAAATGTTTTTATTAAAGACAACATCCAGATCAGATTCAGAGCGATGATCAAACACAGATGGAGTAGATGGAGTCCATCAACACCCCCAAAGCTTCACAGTCCTATAGCTCGTCCTGGGTCGACATTTCATTCATCAACATTTGATAGTTTTGATTTATATGCTGTTTAATGTTGATAATCACGTTATTTTACATATGCATCTGCTTACATATGATCGCTTGTTTGTTTTTTTTGTGTCTTCTTCGTCTGTGTTTTTATCTGGATTCTGTACTCATTCAGAGGATGTGTAATAGCGCCCCCTAGTGCATAACAGTGAAAACACAGCAACCCGGAAAATTCTGTGTTTGACGGGGAAAGAGTTAATGTACCAAATACAGTTACTCAGATTTTTTTTACTTACATTAACTTCATAAAGTATATGTAATTGATTTCACTGCTTTAAAATGTACTATTTTTAAAGGTGCAGTGTGTAGTATTTGCACCTTTAAGTGTAAAAATGTTTCACCAAAAAAATGTAATAAATCGTAGTACAAGTGTGGTGTTTGCTTAATTACGGCAAACCGTTCTGCTTTAGTTCCAAGAAAAAGCATAGTGTGCTTGGAGAACCTGTCAGCAATTGTGTGCAAGGACTGAAACACTTCTCAAATAAAACCCATTTAGGCAAGATTGCTGAGGGCCTTTAGGACCATTATAAAACATCATTGTGTTCCACCTCTAACTGTGAGCTAAGTTAGGAAGAAAAAGCATATCTGTCCATGGCAGTTCAGCTGTACCTGGAAGCATAACAGTTCATGACAAAGACAATGGCTAAATGTGCAGGAAAACTGCAGCTAGGGGTGTGTGGTATATTGAATATTCACACAATATTCACTTTGGTTGTTCTGATAATATAAAATATATAGTATTATATATTATGTTGGTGTTATACATATTTTATGTTTAAAATATTTATTTATATATAAATATTTTTGGGTAACCCTTCGTTATGAGTCTGTTAGACATGTTACATGTGCAAACCCGATTCCAAAAAAGTTGGCACACTGTACAAATTGTGAATAAAAAAGGAATGCAATAATTTACAAATCTCATAAACTTATATTTTATACACAATAGAATATAGATAACATATCAAATGTTGAAAGTGAGGCATTTTGAAATGTCATGCCAAATATTGGCTCATTTTGGATTTCATGAGAGCTACACATTCCCAAAAAGTTGGGACAGGTAGCAATAAGAGCCGGAAAAGTAAAATGTACATGTAAGGAACAGCTGGAGGACCAATTTGCAACTTATTAGGTCAATCGGCAACATGATTGGGTATAAAAAGAGCCTCTCAGAGTGGCAGTGTCTCTCAGAAGTCAAGATGGGCAGAGGATCACCAATTCCCCCAATGCTGCGGCCAAAAATACTGGAGCAATATCAGAAAGGAGTTTCTCAGAGAAAAATTGCAAAGAGTTTGAAGTTATCATCGTCTACAGTGCAAAATATCATCCAAAGATTCAGAGAATCTGGAACAATCTCTGTGCGTAAGGGTCAAGGCCGGAAAACCATACTGGATGCCCGTGATCTTCGGGCCCTTAGACGGCACTGCGTCACATACAGGAATGCTACTGTAATGGAAATCACAACATGGGCTCAGGAATACTTCCAGAAAACATTGTCGGTGAACACAATCCACCGTGTCATTCACCGTTGCCGGCTAAAACTCTATAGGTCAAAAAGAAGCCATATCTAAACATCAGAAGTGCAGGCGTTTTCTCTGGGCCAAGGCTCATTTAAAATGGACTGTGGCAAAGTGGAAAACTGTTCTGTGGTCAGACCAATCAAAATTTGAAGTTCTTTTTGGAAAATGGGGATGCCATGTCATCCGGACTGAAGAGGACAAGGACAACCCAAGTTGTTCTCAGCGCTCAGTTCAGAAGCCTGCATCTCTGATGGTATGGGGTTGCATGAGTGCGTGTGGCATGGGCAGCTTACACATCTGGAAAGGCACCATCAATGCTGAAAGATATATCCAAGTTCTAGAACAACATATGCTCCCATCCAGACGTCGTCTCTTTCAGGGAAGACCTTGCATTTTCCAACATGACAATGCCAGACCACATACTGCATCAATTACAACATCATGGCTGCGTAGAAGAAGGATCCGGGTACTGAAATGGCCAGCCTGCAGTCCAGATCTTTCACCCATAGAAAACATTTGGCGCATCATAAAGAGGAAATGCCACAAAGAAGACCTAAGACAGTTGAGCAACTAGAAGCCTGTATTAGACAAGAATGGGACAACATTCCTATTCCTAAACTTGAGCAACTTGTCTCCTCAGTCCCCAGACGTTTGCAGACTGTTATAAAAAGAAGAGGGGATGCCACACAGTGGGAAACATGGCCTTGTCCCAACTTTTTTGAGATGTGTTGATGCCATGAAATTTAAAATCAACTTATTTTTCCCCTAAAATGATACATTTTCTCAGTTTAAACATTTGATATGTCATCTATGTTGTATTCTGAATGAAATATTGAAATTTGAAACTTCCACATCATTGCATGCTGTTTTTATTCACAACTTATATATATATATATATATTTTAATCAACCATCACTAATTAGTGCTCTGCAGAAGCAGGGTTAAAAAGCCAAGCTGTAGGATTACATTTTTTCAGCTTCGACCAAGTGATACATGACCTGGTGATCTGAGATCTGACTATATCCTGGCTAGAATGAACAAGAAGAAAGGGTTTGTGTAGAGATAATGATTGCTACACTCCTTCATGCTTGAGAAAAAGGCATAATTAAGATGTAGTTGGAGCATTTCATTACTAGTGTAACTTTGAGAAGTCTTGGCCTCTCTTTACCTCTTCTTCTTCATTAAGACATCGCTCTTGGTTCACACTTGGTCCTTTTCAGGGGATCTGAGTGTGATTTTAGAGTTTGTTTCATTCATGCAGTGAAGTTTTACTTTTTCACTTGATTATTCCATTTCTTAAGGCTTGTGCACACCGGGACAATTATTGTGCGCGTTTATTGCCGACGTTTAATGCTTCGTGACTAAACAAAGGGCAGCAATGTGAATGTGCACACCGACATGCAAAATGGCAGACGTAAAAGCGTAATTTAAAAAAAAAAATGCCTCAGGTTACATTTTTTGGTTTGATGTGCTGCATTAAAGATAGAGGATCGAGATTGCCGTTTTTGTTCATGTGCCTGGAGCTGCTGAAGTTACAGTAAAACACGACTTGGTGGTGCTCAAGCAAAAAACGGTCTTGCCGAGCACACATTGACACCCAAGAAGAAGACGAAGAAGAAGATGCAACGAGGCAAGATGAATGTAGAACTGCTGTGAACTCTTTGATGTCTGAACACAAGTTCTGTGTGGCGGCGAGAGCATCAAAGTGGCCGGAAGTCATTCATTTTCAATGGGAGCCGATGGCAAGCTCCGGCGAGAGCGATTTGGGCGTCGAGGATAGTTGAAATCAGATCAATTTTATGGTAATGAGCTATGACGCGGTTCGGTGGCAACCAATCGGAATGTAGAAGTGCTCCGCTTAAGAGGATTCCAGAGAACGCAGTCCTGTTAACTTTGGTTCCGACCACATTAGTTCCCAAGCAAAATGGAGGAGAAGTTGATCATTGCTGTGGTGGGTTTGATACGAAGGCACACAACACTATTTATAGGCAGCATTTTCACTCTAGAACACTTGTTTTTCAGTGGGAATGCAATGAATTTGCTCAAAACAATACCGATTTGACCAATTGCATTAATGCTGCACTTCAACCGGGACAGTTATTGTAATGTAGGCTGCACACAAATCAATGTTAATGTTAATTAAAGACCACGGCTAGTAAACGTCTCCTATAAACTTTATTTTGGTTTATTTTGTTAGCAAACATGTAAGTTAACTATAATTAAGTTCTTTCCATCAATCTTTTTTCTTTTTTACTTTCACATTTAAATGATTTCATGAGGTTAACTTATACGGCCATAACTTACACTACTTGTGGTCAGTCAACACAAATGCCGATCAACATGATTGTTTGCTTTGGCCCCTTTAAATAAAGTTTAAAAAAAGACCAAGCATTCGATCTACGTCAGAGCATCAGCGCGTCCACTATAGCGTCATTGGCAGGGCAGCCAGAGCGAATTCACTGGCACTCTCACCGGCGGTGGTGTGAACACACAGTTATGGAGCGGAACTGCACATCAAATAGGATTCGATATTGAGTTTCCATCGAACCCTATTTGATCTGCAATCAAATCAAAAGCTCCATCTACTGTCAGGGGGTGAATTTGCACGTTCACTCAGTGAAAATTGATTGGGTATGAACACAAAGACACGTCGAAAAACATCTCAAAACTTTGGCGATAAGCGCCCCTTTTTCACTTGGTTCACCTCTTGGTCCACTTAAAGGAGTCTGAGTTCAGTTCTTTTAAAGAGGACTCAAGTGTGAAAACACTCTTAGTCCCTGTATTCCTTCATTTATTTAAAGCCGTACTTTGTCATTTTACTGGGAGGTACAACAGTGGTTTGAGATATTCAAATGCCTTTTCCTCTTGTAAATGGTGATTAGAAGTGAAATCTACCTACATGGCATGGAATTAATGATCACAAAGTGCAGGAATTAATTCTTTTTTTTTATCATGTGCTCTGAAATTTTCCTTGGCTAATTTAAATGTATTAATCTATAACATTTACCATAATTGAAGAAGCCACACATCTAAATAAATGTACCATTAGCATGAGTGGAAACACAAGTTACATTTATTTTAGCACCTATGCACCTATTACACAAACAGTGTGGCATAATCCCAGACATTAAATCACAATTAGGGGACAATTACTGTTTGAAATGTTGAATGGGACGATGTGAAGTGCCTCCACCTGAGTTGGTCTTAAAGATGTTCTGTCTCTTCTGTGAGATATTACTGGCAACACATTTCTGTTCTTTGTCTCCAACTTCTTCCTTTAGACTCTCGATCCTAAGACTGAACATGCAGGTTATTGCACATTTTCTGCACATCCCAGATTACTGGGGTTTGACATGCTGTCAGGGACGCTTTATCTGTTCTTTCCATTAACATGAGAGGATTAATGAACTTGTCTGGAGATAATCTCAACCTCAAAGCCGGGAGATCACCGGTTTGTCAGCTCGTGTGGGCCATTATTATATGCTCCATTCTTTCCTCATTCAGTTTCTTGAATCTGCTAATAATGCACACTCTTAAAAATAAAGGTTCTTTATTGGCATTGATGGTTCCACAATGAACCTTTAACATCCACGGAATCTTTCCATTCCACAAAATGTTCTTAATGTTGGAAAAAGGTTATTCAGAATTCAAAAAGCACTACAGTCGTATGGATTACTTATGATGCATTTTTTTTTTTTTTACCATTTTCTAATCTCCATTTGAATGAAAAGAAAGAAAATACATTCAGATTTGGAACAACATGGAGAGTAAGAATGACAGATTTTTGGGTGGACTGTTGTTATCGTCTTTATCAACATCTGCGCTATGCAGATGCCAACAAACAAGGAATGCATTGTCAGTTATGTACTTGCAGTGGAAGTATGCGGGTCAAAGCACAACTCTTCCCCATAGACCTCCAATGTAATGCATTTCTGTCAACATGTTTTTTGTTTGTACAAACTGAGGGATGAGTCAAAATAGTTTGTATCAAACCCGGAACAGTCTTTTAAGCCACCAGAAGCACTCTATGGCTTTACACTAGAACAATAGTCAAGTGTAAGCAGCTTTATGACATTGCGTTTTTTATAAACTAAACAACAAGGACTAGAATATATCTGGAAATCTTAAAAATAAAGACAGACATTCTGGAAATAGTTTAGAATGATGTGGACAAGGTGATATGTGATGTGTTGCTCATGTGGAGATGAAAACACAAGACAAGTTGACAAAAACTAGAGCCAGAACATGTCCTGTTTTTAATAGCACAGAAAGAAAAAAACAAGATGGAAGGGAATTTCAACTGATATTTTTTGGTAGCACAAGATGATTAGAACTGCAAGTTTGACTGGCGTCTGCTGTGATGAGAGAGGATGGACAGATCAATCTTAATGCAGCTATAATACACAATGGACCATCTGCTTTCTCAGACATCATCTATGATGGGCAGACACAGATGGATCAGGGTGGATGCTATAATGATATGACAAATATGCTTGAAACTTTTCAAAAACCTCTTTATAATGTCATGGAAACATTTTTGAAATGCATTTTGATGACTGGAGATGAGATTAAAAAGTCTGCACTGCTGTTTCTGTGCTTCAGTAGTTACTCAACTCGTCTGCAGGGGTGAGATTGCTGAGGTTTTTATTGTTCAAGTCCACTGATTAATTCTGACACACATTTCCCTTTGTCACATACAATTCAGCAGATCTGAGGGCAGAGAGCAATGAAGATATGAGACAGAAAAAGAGCTGAAGAGAAAGGAATAGAGAGAGAGAAAGAGGGTGAGAGAAAGAGGCAGGTACTGAGAGACAGACAGGCAGACAGGGAAGAAGAGAGGTAGTGAGAGACGACATATATAGAGGAAAGGAGATGGGTACAGAGGGAGGAAGAGAAAGACAGGTAGAATTGAATTGACTGGAAGGAGAGAAAGAGAGCCAGGTAAAGATGAATAGAGAGAGAGAGATGGCTAAAGTTTTTTTTTCTCAGGTAGAGAAAAAGGGACCGGTAGAGAGGAAGAAAGACAAGTAGACAGAGACAAAATAAATGGGTGTGAGAGATGGACAGGTAGAGAGTGAGGAAGAGAGACAGGAAGAGGGGTAGTGAGAGACAGACAGGAAGAGAGGAAGGAAGAGAGAGACAGATGGAAGCAGAGAGACAGGTAAAAGAGTAGAGTGGGAGAGAAACAGGTAGAGAGTGAGGAAGAGAGACAGGAAGAGGGGTAGTGAGAGACAGACAGGAAGAGAGGAAGGAAGAGAGAGACAGATGGAAGCAGAGAGACAGGTAAAAGAGTAGAGTGGGAGAGAAACAGGTAGAGAGTGAGGAAGAGAGACAGGAAGAGGGGTAGTGAGAGACAGACAGGAAGAGAGGAAGGAAGAGAGAGACAGATGGAAGCAGAGAGACAGGTAAAAGAGTAGAGTGGGAGAGAAACAGGTAGAGAGTGGAGAAAGAGATAGATAGAGGAAGAAATATCAGTAGAGAGACAAGCAGAGGGGGGAGGGAAGGAGAGATACAAAACAAGAGGGAGTGAGAAATGAATAGGTAGAGAGAGAGAGAGGAAGAAAGACAAGGAAGACAGGCATGTACAGAGGAAAGAAGAGAGAGACAGGTAGAGAAAAAGACACAAATAAAAAAGAATAGAGAGTGATAGGTAGAGTGGAAAGTTGAGGGCAGAGATAGAGAGGAAGAAAGACAAGTAGAGAAACGGACAAACAGTGAGATATACAGAGTGAGAGGGTGATAAAAACATCTGAAGAGGCAGGAAGACAAAGAAACGGGTAGAGTGAGAAAAATGTAGAGAGGGAAGATAAAAGAAATAGACAGGAGTATAGGGAAAGAGAGACAGGTAGAGAATCAGAGAAAAAGAGAAAGACGGGGAAGTGGGAAAGGATGTGAGCACAACAGGTAGAGAGGGAGGCAAGTCAAAAAGGAGGGAGAGATATGAAGGTGTGGGGACATGGAGGAAGTGGGCAAGGAAGCAAGACAGGTAGAGAGGGAGGAATTAAAGCAGGAAGCAAAAGATGAATCAAAAGGATAAGAGAGAGATAGAGAGACAAGTGACTGTCTCTAGAGAGACTGTCTACCTGTCTCTGGAGAGAGACAGGTAGACAGGGACAGAGTGAGACAGGAGGTTAGAGGAAAAGAGGAACGGAGTATTCAGTCATACAAAATCAGAGAGCGTATGCTCATGAGAGAGAGAGAGAGAGAGAGAGAGAGAGAGAGAGAGAGAGAGAGAGAGAGAGAGAGAGAGAGAGAGAGCTGTTATCTGAGCGTGTTTTGACTGCCTGCCATCTCACAGATGGAATCACAAAGAGGGGAATGAGAGATGAGGGGCTGGACCGAGGGTCACGTTCGCTGAGCAGCCCAAACTGAAACTAAAATACAATGCTGAGATTGTGAAGCAGGAACTGCTCAGCAGACGTGGTTCCCAGCATTACATGCGGTGTGTGAAGCATGACTCATGGGGAAGGGGTGAAGGAATCTGACCAAAATAAAATGCAACATGTGACCAACATGATTCAAACATCCAAACCAGCCATATCCAAGTTAATGGCATTTCATCTGAGGGCAGTAGTTTCACAAACATGACCATGAAACTTTTCCCTTTATAGATTCCCAGTATAACTATGAAGTAATCACACAACAGCCAGGAGGAGGAATTCAGAAAATAATCCACCACCCCCTCCCTTCGTGTTTCTGGCTCCAAGTGAGAAGATGAACCTTCATCAATCCCAGCTGATTCCCCAGAAGTCTTTGAACAAGTTTGTATTGCACCACAAAAGTCAGAACTAACAAATTGATTCCTGATGTGCCCAGAAAAGCCACAGTGAGCGACTAGTACCCTGACAGTAAGGTAAAAGCTCTCTAACGGGACAATCGTCTGTGAAATCTGACTCTGTGCTGTTTGATAGCATAGCTCCTGTTGGTTGGCTCCCTGGTGCCATTATATCAGGGATATATTGTACTGTGGTTGTTCTGGAGGAAGATGAGGTTGAACTGTAAGAACAAGGGCTAGTGCTCACAGAATTCAGAGCTAGCATCAGATTTCACCTTTGTCATTGCTAAACTGAGTCACCAAGCTGAGGGGCGCAAACAGTGACTGCCCACATTTACAACGGCATTGGTTTCATACGATATTTTCCCAGATTCATTTTCACAATTATTTGTTAAAAAAAAACGACTAATGATTCACTTAAGAAACAAAAAACAAAGACAAAGGTACAGTAGAAAACTGTGTACCTAACGTATTTCATGAGGCAATGAACCACTCATGAAGTACTGCAAATTATGTAATCAAATCAACAACAGTGATAGAGTATACCACAATTTGCTGTAAATAAAAATACGATAGTGACTATGTAACGGAGGCCAGCTAGGAAGAGCTGTGCAAGTAAACCTCACTTCACTACCCTAGAAACTGACACTAGTAGCTGTGGTCTTTTATAGTGTCCTTGTTATAGCACATCCCTCCCACGCTGGTTGATACTGGTATGAATCCCACTCATTACGGTGCAAGTAGGACCAGTTTTATTGGTGCCATGTCCCGGATGGGAGTAAGCTTTACGGGGCTGAGTGTAATGGAGGCCAGATAGTAAGCTGTGCAGGTAAACCTCACTACCCTGATCTCAAGAGGCATGCTAGAGGCTGCGTCCTTTAGTCTCCCATGCCGGTTTGATGCTAGTTCAAATTCAACACGTTACAGTGCAAGTAGGAGCAGTGTCGTTGCTGCCGTGACCTGGGTGGGAGTGAGGTTTAGGGGCGGAGTGTAACGGAGGCCAGATAGTAAGAGCTGTGCAGGTAAACCTCACTCCCCTTGTCTTAAGAGGCGTGCTAGTGACTGACGCTAGAGGCTGCGTCCTATAGTTTCCCATGCTGGTTGATGCTGGTTCAAATCCCATTCTTTACTGTGCGAATACTAATTTCTATGGTGCTGTGACCCGAATGGGAGTGAGCTTTAGGGGGGTAGGTGTAACAGAGGCCAGATAGTAAGAACAGGGCAGGTAAACCTCACTCTCATGTCATCAAGAGGCGTGCTTGCAACTAATGCTACAATCTGTGTCCTTTAGTCTTCTATGTCGGTTCGATGCTGGTTTTAATCCCAATAATTACAGTGAGAGTAGGACCAGTTTCAGTGGTGCCGTGACCCGGAGAGGAGTGAGCTTTCAGGGAGTGAGAGTAATGGAGCTGCTCTGGTAAACCTCACTCCCCTAGCACACTACCAACTGACGCTAGAGTCTGCATCCTCTCCAACCTCTTCCCATGCCGGTTGAATCTGGTTCAAATCCTGCAGAGTAGTCTAGTAGGACCAGTTATAACTACAGTTATTAAAACAACCATAAATCTTTGGTAACCAAGGGCTCAAGGTGGGGCAGGTTAGCATGACCCCATTAGCCCCTGCTGGTAGATTTTGTAACTACACTAGAAGCAAAAGCATCTTTATTGACAGCCATTCAAAAGTTCTTCTGATTAAATAAAAATGGAAAACAATGTATATTTTCATTGTAGAAACTACATTCATTGTAGATATGTAGATATTTCATTAAATAGTAGATCAGGGCCTGCTTTTTTCAGGCATAGCCTTTTCTAGATATTATAAGCCAATGCGTAATGACCAAAAAATATTGTATATTTAGTAACTATAGTTACCATTTTTTTTTGCAAAGGAAGTTCTTCAAATCCAATTGGACTATTAGCCTTGAGATCTCAACACTTGGAATTCACCACACACACGTACACACTCCAAGTCCCCATTCAGCTGAGCAGAGAAACAGACTTCCCTCTGTGCACAGACCCTGGATCAGAGCAGAAAGCCGTGCAGCTGTGCGAGACAGCTGTCAGGAATAAGGCAGACAATGCGTTTTGACATGTTGATTCACTGCTCGCTGGCTACAAGCAGCCTGCATCGCTTCAGAAATGCATGCATTAATGGAGGTTTCCTTCACCCTCCTCAGGGGCTCCAACATAAATGATTTCTGCTTGGAGGATTTGGAAATCATACAGACATGACTGGATGGCTTGGGTTTAACCAACAACTTTGGCGGGTTGTTCTTGTGGCAACTAGGCAAGCCAAAATAAACTGTCAAAACTGAAGCAAGAATAATCTAATAACAACATTTATCTTCCTTTTACAGATCATATGGCAGTTGTGTAAAAAAGAAAAAAAAAGAAGAAAAAAAAGCACAGGTTAATGTCACTAGTAAAACATACTACTATAAAATATTTTAGCGATTTTAATGTTGCTTGAAAAAAAACCCCTCAGAATACATGTATACATTTGAAAGGCCATCATTAGAGAAAAATACTAATGCTAACCATGCTAACCAAGAAAACTTTGACCCCCTTGATCCTTCATTTAAACATTTTGCACATTTCTCATTAGGGTTTACCAGCCTTTTTACAGTATGTTTTCTAGATCTGGTTACATCATCAACAATCTCTATTGAGTCAGATTTAATAATCCCTAAACATTGTTTCTTTTCAGCTGGTCCCACGTCTGCCACTCTTAAAAATCCAACCCTTCTCCACACACTACGCATAAATGCATCACTTCAGCTTAACTTCCCACTACGGCTGAGGGCTCAGACAGTGTGCGCTAAACATTACCCCAGTTGTCATATTTCATGGAGTTTGACATGTGAACTGCCGTAACAGGATTTGAACCTAAAATATTCTAAGCCTCTTTTACTACATCAGAATATTTCAATATGAGATCCAATGTAGTGCAGCAAATGTAGTTTTTATTTATTTATTTTAAATACGCTTATCCATTGACCATAAAACATGTTTTATCATGCATCTTTTTTTTTTTTATTCCTGCCCCCGACTTTCAATCAGCAAACTCTCTCCATTTTTTTTTGTTTTACAATTTACAAGACAAAATGCATCTGAAGCTTGGAATAAACCTGGATTTTTTAACTGGGATTTTATCAGCATTCCAAAACAACGCTGACTTTCTCTAAAAGTCCTCAGAGCAGGTTTTGACATGCATTGTGCTTTAGCAAAATGATTTCCCATGTCATAAATCAACCTGACATGCATCAATAATGTAAAGATACATCCAATCCAATATGTACCATGAAGACAATTGGTGTGCACATAGCCTACAACAGAACTTACTGGAAGCTGGTACCACAGAGATGCCACACAGTGACAGTGGCAATCATGGGGGTAACGGTATCTCCATGGTTGAGATGCATGCAATAATCTACATTACATGAACATATTCTACATTACAGCATTGAATGAACAACAGCTGTAGCTGAAAAGACTTTTGCTGTTGCTGCTGTGAGAGTTCATATCAAAGCACTGCAGCAATTTCAGAACCAATACGAGAAGAAAAAAATCATTAACATCAAAGGAGTGGAAAACTCAAACTTGGCTCTTAGCTTAAAGATCCACAAGCTATTTTGCTGTGTGTGAGTTTTTGCTCCTGTTGAGACACATCTAGCCTGGCACACACTTTAAAGAGCCGCTCACAGACCAAACTTCCAGCCTGTTCGTAAACGAGAACTGTTTGAGGGTTCATAACACAGTTTATCCAAGTAGGACATTTTCCTCAAGCAACACTCTTGATGGACCAGGAATATTCATATTAACCAATCTGTTACATGTCTATCTGTTTCTGTTGTTTTTTGCTGTCACATGTTCCTTTGTTCAGTTTTCCCGCCACTCCTGCGTTCCCATGGTCACCTTCATCTGTCCCAGCTGTGTATTGTTAATTAGTCTAGTCATCACCTTGTTTCCCCTGTGTTTCCTCTGTTTGCCTTTAGTGTTTGTTGGTTCTTGTTCATGTATGTTGGTGGTTTTCCCTGCCTGTTTCCTGAGTTTGTTATTAAAGTACCAGTTCCAAGTTCTCCTTTGAGTTTGATCTACACTGAATCCGTAACAGAAGAACTGACCGAAACGGTTTACTTTTTGTGATGTTTTCTCCTTTGTTTTGAGTTTTCCCTGTGTTCCCCATGGCCCTGCCCGCTGTTCGTCTTCTCTGCCTGGAGCAGGGAGACCACCTGCTGGAATCGCATACATGGGACTTCCTGGACCTTGCGTGGCAGACACACTTCCCTGACCACTCACTCACTGTTTTTACTATGCTGGCCTGAGTGAGCGGTTGAAGGAATGCGTTCCAGCGGGCGGTCCTATGGAGGATTTCGTCACATTTGTGGGTACTGGTCAATAACAACTCACCCTTTACCATCGGCCCTGCTGAGGAGGACAGTGTGACCAGTACCACTCCACCACCGCCAGAGACCAGCCATCCACCACCCACCACGACCGGCACGAGGGAGTTGCCTGTGCCCGCCGCAGACCGTGGAGACCGGCCTGCCATGATCTATAAGCTCAAACCCAGGCAGAGGTTCAGAGGAGTCCTCGCCCCGGAGCCCGGACCACAGCGAGGGTCTGACCAGGTGCGTGAGCCGGCAACATCGTGCGTCGAGGAGGGGATACTCGTGGAGCTTGAGGGCTGGGAAGGGAGCCCCGCCCACCACTAAGCCGGCCGCGGTGGAAGTAACAAGGACCTCTGGCGGTTACCTCGAGGAACTACAGGACATTTGAGGAAGATCTTATTGACCTATCCCCAGTTCCCCTGTGTCTCCAGCGCCCCCTGCGTCTCCTGTGCATCCTGTGGCTTCAGTGCTCCTTGTCTCTCCAGCATCCCAAGTATCTCCTGAATCTTCAAAACTCCCACCCAGCCTCCCTCTCCCACCTCCTCAGTCAGCCAGCTCCTCAGTCCTGCCTACACTGCTGTCCTTCATCCCCTCTGCTCCTCCCACATGCAGTGTCATCTCACCTCGGGTCTTCTGTCCAGCAGTTCCACCCCTACACAGATGATCCCCTGTCGTCACCGCCAGTCTCCTCACCCTGCAATCCACCGTGGCCCGTCGACACTTCGGCTACGCCATGGCTCCTCCCTCCCTCGGCTCCACTGGACACCTTCAGCCATACAGCTTCTCTGGGCTCCCTCGTCTCTCCGACTTCGCCTTGGTCAGTCGTTGACCTGCCTACACCGTTTCTGTCGTGTCTTTTCCTGTCACATGTTCCTTTGTCCAGTTTTCCCGCCATTCCTGCGTTCCCATGGTCACCCTCATTATGAGTTCATCTGTCCCAGCTGTGTATTGTTAATTAGTCATCCCCTTGTTTCCCCTGTGTATTTAAGCCTTCTGTTTGTCGGTTCTCGTTCACATATGTTGGTGTTTTTTCCTGCCTGTTTCCTGAGTTTGTTATTAAAGTACCAGTTCCAAGTTCTCCTTCATGAGTTTGAGCTAAACCGACTCCGTAACACAATCATTGGCCTCTGAATTTAGAGGTTAGGATAAGAACCTGAAGTGAGGAAGTGGACTATGGGTGGGAATCCTCATCAAAGATGGAATCCCCAATATAGGAAGTCAACAAAAAGTTGTTGCATCTTACATTCACCTTTAAAGGCATGTTTTATCAGTTCACATATCAAAATAAGCATTACAACATGCACACTGCAGAATTGAGAATAAAATGATTAACATCACTAGATGTAATATAAATAACCCTTTTTAACTCAAATACAGTGGTAAAGTTTTCCCTTATTTCTACAATGGATTTTGTGGCCAACGTACTTTGTTTTTGGACTCCTATTAAAGTGTGGTGAGACTCTGGTTTTTTTTTTTTTTTTTCACTCTGGGAATTGAGCCCAAGACTTTGGCATTGCTAAGATCACACTCTTCAATTTGAGGTATGGGAATGTATAAGTACATATTGCAAATTACATTTCAGTAACCACAAATGTATGATTACAAGTTGCTAATGCTGTCAGTCGTGTTTGGCTGATTTCTGTTCTGTTAGGATCTGTATATGACATAAGTCAACAAAGCAATACATTATCAGTTTATTAGATATTTATGTACATAGCAAAAGTGTTTGTTTAGCTATTTGTTGTTTGCGAGACAAATTCCAAACATACACTATATTGCCAAAATTGGAACACCCCTCCAAATCATTGAATTCAGGTTCTCCGATCACTTCCATTGTCACAGGTGTATAAAATCAAGCATCTACGCATGCAGACAAACATTTGTGAAAGAATGGGTCGCTCTCAGGAGCTCAGTGAAATCAAGCATGGTACCGTGATAGGTTGCCACCTGTGCAATAAGTCCATTTATGAAATGTCCTCACTACTAAATATTCCATGGTCAACTGTTAGTGGTATAACAAAATTGAAGCAATTGGGAACAACAGCAAGTCACCCACGAAGTGGTAGGCCACATAAAATCACAGAGCAGGGTCAGTGCATGCTGAGGTGCACAGTGCTCACAAATCAACAGTCAATTTACATTTACATTTATGCATTTGGCAGACACTTTAATCCAAAGCGACTTACATTGCATTCAAGGTACACATTTTTACATTTTGTCAGTTCTTGCTTTCCCTGGGAATCGAACCCATGACCTTGGCGTTGTAAGCGCCAACCTCTCATTGCTTGAGCTACAGGAAAGCTATAATCAATATCAGGAAAGCAGTCAATAGCTACAGATCTCCAAACTTTGTGTGACCTTCACATTAGCTCAAGAACAGTGTGTAGTGAACTTCATGGAATGGGTTTCCATGGCCGAGCAGCTGCATCCAAGCCTTACATCACCAAGTGCAATGCAAAGCGTTGGATACATTGGTGTAAAGCACGCCACGAGACTCTAGAGGAGTGGAGAGGTGTTCTCTGGAGTGACCAATCACACTTCTCTGTCTGGGAAGCCGATGGACGAGTCTGGGTTTTGCAGTTGCCAGGAGAACGGTACTTCCCTGACTGCATTGTGCCAAGTGTAAAGTTTGGTGGAGGGGGGATTATGGTGTGGGGTTGTTTTTCAGGGGTTGGGCTTGGCCCCTTAGTTCCAGTGAAAGGAACTCTTAATACTTCAGCATACCAAGACATTTTGGAAAATTACATGCTCCCAACTTTATAATTTTAAGTTAAAGTGTTGTTGTATTGGTTAGAATTAAAGCTAACTTTGGTAGATAAGATTGTTGTTACTAAACAACACAAGATGTAATGAATCATGTTGTGTATACACATGCAAACAATCTCAACATTTAAATCGGTTTCTCATTAACTTGACAGATCACTAGAAAGAATCTTGGTTGTCAAGTTTGTAAATCTACCCTAAACAAAACCTTTTCTCATTCCCTCCCTTGTGGAAAAGAAGTGCACTTAACCTTTACTTGACTTAGATAATATAATGTTAAGGAAATACTAGGTGACTTAAGTGTATTTAAAGTGTACACACTATGTTTCATAATACACTTAAGTACACTTTTAAAAAGTGCATTAAAAGTCAAATTAAAAGTTTTACTTTTTTAACTGAAGTTTTTAGCTTTTAGTATGACTATGCTATCTTAAGGTTAGGAATAAGCTGGTGTGTTCCAAAACAATGACAAAATTCACATTTGAGATATATGCATTCAAAACTTACAGTCTCTCACTTCCACTAAAATAGATCACAGATTTGTATGACATCACCACGGACTGCAACTTCTCATCACATCTTCTGTCCAATCAAATGCTCTCTAGAATCTGAAGTGTCCCATCCCCTACAATATAAATAGATGCTGAAGCTGAAAGTGTTAGTTGTGTAGACTGTAAATGGAGAGGCAAAAATCTCTCCGATTTCATCAATAATATCTTCATTTGTGTTTTAAAGATGAACGGATGTCTTACGGGTTTGGAACAACATGAGGATGATGATGGCAAAATTTTCATTTTTGGGTGAACTATCACTTTAAGGTATATTTTAGTTTACCATAGAGTAAATTATTTCCAGTGTATTTGGCAGTACACTTTAACCACATTTAAAAGGCAATATAAGTGAAATTAAATATACACTCACCTAAAGGATTATTAGGAACACCTGTTCAATTTCTCATTAATGCAATTATCTAATCAACCAATCACATGGCAGTTGCTTCAATGCATTTAGGGGTGTGGTCCTGGTCAAGACAATCTCCTGAACTCCAAACTGAATGTCAGAATGGGAAAGAAAGATGGTTTAAGCAATTTTGAGCGTGGCATGGTTGTTGGTGCCAGACGGGCCGGTCTGAGTATTTCACAATCTGCTCAGTTACTGGGATTTTCACGCACAGACATTTCTAGGGTTTACAAAGAATGGTGTGAAAAGGAAAAAACATCCAGTATGTGGCAGTCCTGTGAGCGAAAATGCCTTGTTGATGCTAGAGGTCAGAGGAGAATGGGCCGACTGATTCAAGCTGATAGAAGAGCAACTTTGACTGAAATAACCACTCGCTACAATCGAGGTATGCAGCAAAGCATTTGTGAAGCCACAACACACACAACCTTGAGGTGGATGGGCTACAACAGCAGAAGATCCCACCAGGTACCACTCATCTCCACTACAAATAGGAAAAAGAGGCTACAATTTGCACGAGCTCACCAAAATTGGACAGTTGAAGACTGGAAAAATGTTGCCTGCTCTGATGAGTCTTGATTTCTGTTGAGACATTCAGATGGTAGAGTCAGAATTTGGCGTAAACAGAATGAGAACATGGATCCATCATGCCTTGTTACCACTGTGCAGGCTGGTGGTGGTGGTGTAATGTTGTGGGGGATGTTTTCTTGGCACACTTTAGGCCCCTTAGTGCCAATTGGGCATCGTTTAAATGCCACGGTCTACCTGAGCATTGTTTCTGACCATGTCCATCCCTTTATGACCACCATGTACCCATTCTCTGATGGCTACTTCCAGCAGGATAACGCACCATGTCACAAAGCTCGAATCATTTCAAATTGGTTTCTTGAACATGACAATGAGTTCGCTGTACTAAAATGGCCCCCACAGTCACCAGATCTCAACCCAATAGAGCATCTTTGGGATGTGGTGGAACGGGAGCTTTGTGCCCTGGATGTGCATCCCACAAATCTCCATCAACTGCAAGATGCTATCCTATCAATATGGGCCAACATTTCTAAAGAATGCTTTCAGCACCTTGTTGAATCAATGCCACGTAGAAATAAGGCAGTTCTGAAGGCAAAAGGGGGTCAAACAGTATTAGTATGGTGTTCCTAATAATCCTTTAGGTGAGTGTAAGTATGTCAATAGAAAAACAAAACAGAAAACATACATTCAGTTCGCACTTTTAGAACATTTTTAAAGTACCTTATTTCCGTAACAAGTACTCTTTTTAAAAGTATGCTACTTCTTTTACACAAGGGCTTTTTCTGTCTCTCTAATTTGATCTCCTTCCTCATTCCTCGGTGATCATCAGCATTCAGTGCTGTGGCATAATTAAACCATTCAGTGAGCAAGGCTTTCCTGCACACTACAGCTACTCCTTCCTCATTCTTTTGGGATGAGTGCTTTTCCATGGCACATGTCCCAGTGGTCAGGTCTCTGACTGAACATGGAGAAGGTAGAGTAAAAGGTTGCACAATGATTTATTGCTGCATTTGCACCTAGATCCCAGTCAGATATCAGTTCAATAAACTCCTCACACATACACACACAGCAGCCCGCGTGGCTTTCTAAGACTGCGGGAACCAGAGCAGTTACCCCTCCTTGCGCCGGCAGATAGATTAGCATCCAGCTCAAAGCAGCAGCACATCAAAAGAAGCTTTGATGCTTAGTTCAGCTGCACAGAGGGGCAGGTGAGGAAAAGGGTGGCCCCGTGCCGTCAACAAGGATTCTGGGATATACTCCCAGCTTTTAGAGCTGGGGAAATCTATAGCCTCCTCATAGTGGGAGATGGATGTAGACCCTGGGAAAGAGCTTTATTCGGGATGAAAAAGTGCATACTTGCTGCAGTGTGGCCATGTGCTCTGGATGTTCAATGGTTTGAGTGGGACCATATGGCAGGCTATTTATGTCAATGACATGATGAATAGATGATTCTTCAAGCTTAGCTCATGGTACTTGCTTCTTTAGCGATGATAATTCACAGCACAAGCTGAGGAATGAATGCCAAGTTGTACCAATTGCATAATATGATTGTTTTAACACCAAGGTGTAATTGCTCAAAATTGTGAAACACAGCTAAAGAGAACTCTGTGTGTGTTAGTCAGATAATTCTTTCAGCTGTTATCGCTGTCTAGTCTGAGATTATATTTCATTATTGTTTCCATTACATTCATTGCCAAACACTCCACTTCTTTCTTGAGAACTCAATGGAAGCTGAGATTTCAACAGATACAGATACAAACATGCAATGCCCCTTTATTTGTGCCGCTGTTATAGCAGATGTGTATCATGCAGGTAGGTGTATCAGTTCAAACTGAGATTTCCTCTGAAATTATAAAGAGGGTGATCCCCTTCTCAGGCCTAATCATGAACTTAATGTCAGAGGAAAAGGTAAGATACAGCGTATGAGTTACCAAATGTGACATCATGTCAGGTTTAATTAAAAATATTGTAAAAAATAGATTGTATTTAAAAATTAACTTGACTTCTAATGAAATAAAATTAATATTTGGTATGATCACCCCTTTGTCCTCGGTACACTTGCGCCCATTTTTTCAGGTAGCTTTGCAGGCATATTTCTCCAATTTATTGTCTTGGTGATATTTCCACAGTTCTAATGGATTTAATCTGTCTCAGTTTTTTCCATCTCTTCATGTAATCTCAGATGGACTCAATGCCATTGAGATCAGATATATCATAGTGAATCATACCATTTTTTGTCAGACTCCTTGTCAGTGTTGTTGATTCCTACAACTAAGGCCCTGTTTACACCTGGTATTAAGATGCGCTTTTGGTTGATTGGATCACAAGTAGACGAGGGAGACACATTCCCGTTTACACCTGGTGTTTTAATCCATCTCTTTTGTCCACTTTTGACCACTTCTGTCTTGTTTTTTTGAGGGGAGGGTCTATGGGTGGGTGTGTTAGAGGGTCTAAGCACTGTAAAACCCTAACCTAACCCTAAATATTTAAAAAGTAAGTTACCTGGTTGCCTTAAAAGTTTGAGTTCATTGAAATTAAAAATTTGAGTTAACACAATGAACATTTTTGAGAATTGACATCACCCTTTATTCAAATATTATTAAAAGATTTTGTAAGCATATTGCGTAATTGTGTTTTATTTGTTATAATGCAGTGTAACATGCCAAATTGTGCTATTTTCATGATTTATCACAAAAAACATTTTCAGATACAATAATATTTTGAGTTTCTATTTATTAAACCCATTTCCTTCATTGTATTAACTCAAATTTTTAATTTCAATGAGCTCAACATTTTAAGGCAACCAGGTTACTTTTTTAAGTTAAACCAACAATATTGTTTTACAGTGTGGGTGTGTTAGAAATCAGGAATGGTGAGGGAACATTGTGCTTGGTATGTTTTTCGTCTTCAAATCAACCGAGGGTCTCCAGCCGACAAAGTTTAAATCCCGCTTAGCAAGCGTGCTTCCCATAATGTATATTAGGTCAGTAGTGGGAGACTAGGCGGTCTTTTGTGGCTGTTCGACCACATGAGCGTTTACACAACGAAAGCAACCCTGTCAAATGCGTTTTCGACTACCTTAAGAAGTGGTCAAAAGTGGACCAAGCTCAAAACATTTTAGTGTACACATGTATTTAGTGTCTTCCCCTTGTGATCCGACTGATTAAAATGCATCTTAATAATACCAGATGTAAACAGGGCTTAAGGGTGCTTTTACGCTAGCACTTTTGGTGCGTTCCCGGGCTTGACTGACGTCAGAGTTTGGTTTGTTTGGATGATGTGAATGTTGTTTTCCGAACTCGAGTGCACATCCGCAAACTGTACCTGAGTCTGCATAAAGAGCAATCGAACTCTGGTTTGGACCAGGCCATCAAACCAAGTGTGAAAGCATCCTAAAACTAAAAAAAAAAAAAAACTTAAATGAAAATTAGAAATATTGTCTTAGCAACAAGGCTTCACTAACTAAATCTGAAAAAGCGAAATATAAATATAAAAAACAAAACAAAAAACAAAAGCCAGTAAAAATGACTGAAACTAAAATTCAAATAGTATATAAACAACACTGCTCCTTGTGCATATAAAAATATAATTTTTTATAATTAATGGCAAAAGAACTGTTTGGAAATGCCAACTGACATTTCCTACTGGTAGACAATAATAACCATCTTAAAAATCTCTAACTCGTCTAAGACTTTTGCACAGTATTGTGTTGAAGATCCCAGCAGTAATTCATCATGTGGCCTAAGCCAGTGACTTTTTTCAGCAGGGAGTATTAATTCAAACATGCATAAGCCACCTTGTCTGGTGTGTAAATTGTGCATCTCCTGATGCTACTGTAATATCTCTCTCTCTCTCAGTGTGTGTGTGTGTGTGTGTGTGTGTGTGTGTGTGTGTGTGTTAGCAACCAAATGCTTGTGTCTGTACCCACAAAGAAAGACTAAGAAATCACAGATGGCAAATGACAAAGCATAATCAAACAAAACAACAACAAGAAAAAAAAAAAAAAAAAAAGGTTTTCCTCTGGGTGGAAGCAATCAAGCATCAACTAGTAATTATTTGATCACGAATGAGTCAGGTAGCCCTGGCAGTGTTGTTTCAACAGAGGGAATATGGCAGACACACTCCGTCGATCCGCCCTGTTTTATGTGTGGCTGTTACAGCTTCTGCTGGCAAATATCCCCGAGAGCGTGTGATAGTGTCTCGCAGTTTTTAATTAATGCGTAAGCCTGGCCATGTTAATTAAAACAAGACTGATCATTACCCACCACGAAAGATCTTACGGACACTCATGCTGCTGGGCCAACAAACGCACAAACTGAGGAGTTATATAATAATCCTTCAGCTCAGATGCAATCTTTAGTGGGTTAAAAAAAAGTTTTTCAATTGGGATTTTTAGGCAAATAGCTGCCTACCCAGTTTATCTTTGCTCATAATAAGGGCATTCATACTATTGAAAAGCACTTAAAGGGACAGTTCACCCCAAAATTCCGTCATCAATTACTCACTCTCAAGTCATTCCAAACCCAAAACACAAATTAAGCCATTTTTAAGCGCAACCATACTTGCTTGACATACTTGCATTGGTTCTTGCGGAAGCTCAAACGTGCTGGAGTGACATGCGATTGGTCCTCAAGCTTAAGCTTTGGTTTACCAAATTTGCATGCTCTATGTATATTCACTGATCAATGTTTTTATGAGAACAAAACTATGTCCATCATAGGATTAAACCACTCGATTCATACGGATTACTTTTACAATCAATGAACGTTTTGAAGCATCAGAGTTTTGGTTAAATAGAATTTCAATGGAGAGACAGAAATCTGTGATTTCATATCATATCTTCATTTGTGTTCCTAAGATGAACGAAAGTCCTGCTCACAACAAGAATGACGAACTATATTAGTATCCACACAATATTATTCTGTTTATTATATGCGCATGCTGTAACTTTAAATGCTCAAGCTCTCTGTGCTGTTATTATTGGTTGTGGCAATAAAAACCATATCTTTATTGTTATTGATATAATTATTGCCCTTGGTGTGAACGGGCCTTTATGGGTTTGGAACAACATTAGGGTGAGTAAATTATCATTTTTGAACTATTCCTTTAAGAAGTTGGAGTTCTGATACTCATGTGGCGATGTACCAATTCTATTTTTAACATACTTTTCATATTTTACACA
The DNA here is from genome assembly GCA_018749465.1 of Paracanthobrama guichenoti. Classification (NCBI taxonomy): domain Eukaryota; kingdom Metazoa; phylum Chordata; class Actinopteri; order Cypriniformes; family Gobionidae; genus Paracanthobrama; species Paracanthobrama guichenoti. The sequence continues at coordinate 21,623,157 of CM031945.1, read as the reverse complement.
TGTAGAAAGACAAAAGGCAAATACATGAACATAAATCTGTTACAACATCCTACAGCAGAACCACACGTTTTTGTTGAAACACAAAAGGCTTAGTCCACGCCTCTTAAGTAGACTTGAAATGAAAGTATGCAGGGGTCCTTCTGAAAAACTGGTTCTCTCATGAAAAATGAAAGACTGCAGTATCACTTACTTCATAGGTTTGAACAGGGCTTGTCCGTAGTTCTGGAATGACATGATGAGCTTCAGCTGAGTGCCGCCTGACTTCATAGCTGTGAAAGGAACATAATTACTGTAACACCAGCCGACCAGCTTTCTAAAAACAAGACAATATGTACACACACCTACACACTAACAAAGCCTTCTCTTCCAGCATTCACGCTTTTGCTCTAACTCACACAAGCATGTATTAGCGATGATGTTTTGGAGTCGGTTTTGTAAACAGCAGTGGTGATTTCTTAGTGCATTTCGTCAGGCTGTTAGCAAATCTCATGAACACATGCAGATTTACGAGACTAAGCAACCATCTGCTGTTAATGAGAGTCAAAGAGTTAAAGGGTTGAAACATTTGAAATATATGAGATATGTGATATGACGATCTCAAGGTACTTGAGCATAAACGAATAATCAAGGGCCAATCACGTGAAGACACAATGACACAAAATATTTTAGTTACTTGAAATTAAAAAAAAAAAAAAATATATATATATATATATATATATATATATATATATATATATATATATATATATATATATATATATATATTTTATTTTATTTATTTTTTTTTTATTTCAGCTAGTTTTAATTTCTCACTTTTATTTATTTGAACTTGATATATAATAACTAAAACTACACAATAAAAATCAACACAACTTATTGCTATACTTAAAAATACTAAACACTACAAAACACAGCAAAATAACTCAAATCAACATGAAACTAATTAAAAATATGAATAAATACTTCAACATCATTAAAATAGCACTGATACTTAAATAGCACAGACTCATACATATATTACAGTACAATGACGATGTTTTTAAAATTTAATTCGGACATACATTGGGTGGGAATAAAGTAAAAATGTGATTCAACCCACCAAAATACTTGACAATAATATTTATGAATTAATGATCCATGCTATATATACACCAATCAGGCATAACATTATGACCACCGACAGGTGAAGTGAATAACACTGATTATCTCTTCATCACGGCACCTGTTAGTGGGTGGGATAGATTAGGCAGCAAGTGAACATTTTGTCCTCAAAGTTGATGTGTTAGAAGCAAGAAGAATGGGCAAGCGTAAGGATTTGAGTGAGTTTGACAAGGGCCAAATTGTAATGGCTAGACGACTGGGTCAGAGCATCTCCAAAACTGCAGCTCTTGTGGGGTGCTCACGGTCTGCAGTGGTCGGTATCTATCAAAAGTGCTCCAAGGAAGGAACAGTGGTGAACCGGCGACAGGGTCATGGGCGGCCAAGGCTCATTGATGCACGTGGGGAGAGAAGGCTGGCCCGTGTGGTCCGATCAAACAAACGAGCTACTATAGCTCAAATTGCTCAAGAAGTTAATGCTGGTTCTGATAGGAAGGTGTCAGAATAAACAGTGCATCGCAGTTTGTTGCATATGGGGCTGCATGCATGCCCATGGTGACCCCTGTCCACTGCCAAAAGTGCCAACAGTGGGCATGTGAGCATCAGAACTGGACCACGGAGCAATGGAAGAAGGTGAATCATATTTTCTTTTATATTACGTGGATGGTCGGATGGATTGATTACCTGGGGAACACATGGCACCAGGATGCACTATGGGAAGAAGGCAAGTCGGCGGAGGCAGTGTGATGCTTTGGGCAATGTTCACCTCGGAAACCTTGGGTCCTGCCATCCATGTGGATGTTACTTTGACACGCACTACCTACCTAAGCACCTTTCATGGAAACGGTATTCCCTGGTATCTGTGGCTCTTTCAGCAGGATAATGTGCCCTGCCACAAAGCAAAAATGTTTCAGGAATGGTTTGAGGAGCACAACAACGAGTTTGAGGTGGTGACTTGGCCTCCAAATTCCCCAGATCTCAATCCAATCGAGCATCTGTGGGATGTGCTGAACAAACAAGTCCGAACCATGGAGGGTCCACCTCGCAAATTACAGGACTTAAAGGATCTGCTGCAAAAATCTTGGTGCCAGATCCCAGAGCACACCTTCAGGGGTCTAGTGGAGTCCATGCCTCGACGGGTCAGGGCTGTTATGGCAGCAAAAGGGGGACCAACACAATATGTTGAATGTTGAATATGTAAAATGTTGAGAGAAAAATATAATTAAAACATTAATGATTACATGATGTGTATACACTTACGTATTCAAAATATAAAAAAATAAATAAAATGTAAATTTTTTTTTCTTGGTGTTACCACATGATATTTTAGAGTACTAAAAATATTTCAGATACTTTTTTGGTATATATGTAATAAATGTTTTTCAAAATCAAACGTAAACCTGTCTAAGAATTTTGTAGAGCATTTTAAACTTTTTGAAGTTTAAATGTAGCCCCTCACAAGTGTGCACAAGCGGTTTGCGTGTACATAGGCCTTCGGCAGCTTAACTTAGTCACAACAAATCAAATTTACTACAAAGCGAATAATCCCCCAGAATTACACCATAATGTCTAGAGTGAAGTCATGTTTCTCAGCCAGGGCTGTGTCAGTGCATGTCGCACATTTTCTTTTTGAGTGCCAGATCCAGACAGTCTAGTTCTGGAAGTCTTAAAACTGTGAGAGATTCAGGAAACTGACCTTAGATCAGCAGAAAACATATTTTTTTGTCAGGCTGATTAATGAGATTGGACAGCAAAGATGGCTGATACGGCTTTACGTTGAGTAATCCAAAAAATTCTGTTTCATATTTCCCCAGAGAGCATGTGTGAAATTCTGCAGCAGTAAAGTCTTATTGAACTCATTAGTTGAGCAGAGACACGTCAGTTGGAACGAAGTCATAATGCCGTAGCTCATAGTGCTATTGTCTAGTGTATCTAGATCTACGCATACACAAACAAGTATTATTTAACTGCACATCTTTTGATTTTCTTCAATCCCTGGAGAACTGCTCTATTTATTTGATTAAATGCGTCCTAAATGTTTCCAGCAACACTATTTTAGTATAATTTTTGGAAAGTGCTGCAATCATTGCAGAGTATTTCACCAAGTGCTGAATTTATAACCTTAATTAATCCTAATGTCTAAAATTACCTCCAGCAAGGTGCTATTTGTTCCAGAGGCTGCATAGAGCCACATTGTAAAAAGTGAACAAAGGCAGTTCTTACTGTAGGAGATTTATTTATTTATTTTTTAATGTTAAATACCTCCTATCCCTGCTTAACATGCAGAAAACTATAATTAAGCCATTTGTACGTTTATGAAAAGTGTGAGCTCAAATATTCTCTGTGACACTAAGGCCACATCCACATGAAGCCAGAGCTTTCCCTATCCAATCTTTTTTCCCCCTCGTCTCAAGAAATATTTGCGTACACACGAAACCACTGAAACAGACTCAAAACAATGTAGTGCACATGCCAGGCCAGTGTGTGGCGCTGTAATTCTGCCACAGAAATACACTAAAAACGGAGAAGAAGAGTTAGTAGAGTGGCTAGAAGGGGTACAGCAATGGTAGGAAGTGAGGCAAAATCTCACAATAAAATAACAAATAAATAAATTTGCTATTAACGCCTACACCTACCCCAACCCCAACCCTATACCTACCCTTACAATAATGCAAATACAGTAATTAAATGATGCAATATTGCCCAGTGCCCATAGCTTTATTCCTTCTAGTCTTTACCACGTGGGACGTGGTGTAATGACATCACCATTTCACAAAATTTACGGATTGGCTGTACACACGAAAAGGCAAGGGTGTCGGTTTCAGAAAATATCGGTTTAAAAAAATATCCGGATCCGTGTAGACGAAACACTGATACGCTATAATTTTTTTTCTGTATACAGCTAAACACGTCTCCGTGTGGACAGGGCCTAAAAAACATGGCTATGTTTGGGCCGGCAGCCCAATGGTTGTTTCTGGCTGATGGCAGACAGGGAGAATGTTCAGGAAACCTGCTTGAAAACAGTCATTATTGTTGAAATATTATTTGTTGTTGTGAAAAAGAAGTGCACTGTAAACCCCCCCAAAAAAACCCAATCCGCAATTACATCAACTTTTTTGTTAAGAAATTTGTATTTTGTTTTGAATTGCTCTTAACTTCAAATATTTGAGTAAGCTAATTCATACATTTAAAGTTATCAACTTAAATATTTTTAGAAGTGGAAACTTCTAAAGGCTAGCTTTAACTAGCTAATTCAATAAATGCTACTTTGTTAATTGCAACTTCATTACAAATGTGTAATTACAAATATATTATATTTTAATTTATCATAAATGCTTGTCAGTACATTCAAACACATTTGAACCATATTTCCAAGACAACTGAAGTAATTATGAAATTACATAAAAGGTGTACTGAAGTCCTACTTATTTGGATTGAAAAAAAGTACTCTTAAACTCAACAAATTTCATTTAATATAAATTTCAACTACACTTTAAAAAATGTTGGCTTGTTTCAACCCATATTTGACCCAAACATGGGGTTGAAACAACCCAGCATATTTAATTCAATTTTTATTTCATTGCAAATAACATGTGCCTGAAACATTACATTCAGTTCACACTTAAGTATATTATTTTTTTAACATATCATTTCTGTAATAAGTACTCTTTTTGAAAGAATGCTTAAGTTGTGACACTAGTAACAGAAATTACACACTTCACCATCAATGAGCAATTTGAATAATATATTTAATAATAATTCAAATAATAACCTTTAAAATTACTTTAGTTGGTGTCAGGTTTATTCAGATACATCCAGTTCATTTAGATTTAGAAGCAAACTTGTGAGGTTTGTAGTTACAGTTCCCTTTCAGTCAGTGACGTCCGACATACGTCTTTGTTCCTTCCTTCAGGGAACGAGGGTTACATATGTAACCGAGACGTTTTTTAAGTCACAGACTGTTTTCATAAGAGCATCCCAATACAGATGGCTCAGACTGATGTGCTCAGGGCTGGAAAAAAATTTCACGTAAGATCTTCAGGTGGACTATCAGACTAATGGAAGTATGCAAGTAATGGAAGAGTAGTTGTCAATCGCACTCTCTCTAGGGAATAAAAGGACGCGTGCATGCCACTTCTGCCATCATTCTGCCTACAGAAATAGGTCCTGATGTTCACTAGCCATCTCAAGTGCCTGAGTGCATGTACACATAAACATGTCTATGGATCATTCTGTATAACTCACAAGCTTCTAAATAAAAGGCACTTTCCATGAATACGGGACAAAAAAAAAAACTCTTAAAAATGAAGATATTTTTTCCCTTTTTCAGTGAATGTAGAGTGAAAGAGCGTGCTTAACTTTCAAAAATGTCAACCTCAGGAGGTCAGACTAAATATCATATGAGCAGTTTTATTTTATTTTAGAGATTTGTGACCTTGTTACCAAAATGTTAGTCTTGCGTAACCAGACCTTCAGACTGACAGCAGAAGGTCTGGACTCTATTGTGGCTTTCATTGGCCAAGGACAACCCAGAGGATGTCTGACTGACATCTAAAACAAACAATAACAGGCTGTTTTGTTCAACATCATGTTTAGGGATGTGAAAATGTATCAATGTACAATAACAGACATGCAACCAGTCATTCCTTCAAAAATGATGTGCAAATTTACTGCAACAATGGTGCATCAGTCTCCAAATATTTTGAAAATCCATTGTTTAGTTGATCCTGATAAGCACTCATTGTCACAGTTGTAAACGGTGTTCTTCTTCCATAAGGGGGTTTTGCATCACGGCATCGTTGTTTCCAGGTGGACTGTTAAGGAACGCAACACACACATCTCCTGGAAATCCTGTAGAACTCAAGCAACTCGTGAAGTGATTCCAATTTTGTGTGCCTTTTGCAACAGACTTTCAGCCAACGGATGGGTGTGACAACTGAGGCCGACACTAGCCAAATGTAGGATATTTACACTTTATATTGATGGTCCCCTTTAGACATTCTGTTGACTATGTCTATAAGTAACATTGCACCTACATGTTAACTAACCACAGAGGCAGAGAGAGCTCAATGCACTGAAACTGGAAAAAAAAAAACAAGCAAATACAAAAAATGTATTCAGTTTGACAACACGTGCTGCAAATACTCACAATGCAACCAAATACAGAAACGCGCTGCAAATAGCACGGAAATGTTTCAAGGGGACCTCAACAAGTGATGAATCTGGCTGGGACCGCTTGTTCAATATATTTCAACAGTTAGTATTTTACAGTTAGTAACAGAGTATTTGCAGTGTGTTTCTGTATTTGGTTGCGTTGTGAGTATTTGCAGTGTGTTTCTGTATTTGGTTGCGTTGTGAGAATTTGCAGTGTGTTTCTATATTTGGTTGCGTTGTGAGTATTTGCAGCGTGTTTCTGTATTTGGTTGCGTTGTGAGTATTTGCAATGTGTTTCTGTATTTGGTTGCATTGTGAATATGTGCAGCATGTTTCTGTATTTGGTTGCGCTGTGAATATTTACAGTGGTTACTGTATTTGGTTGCGCTGTGAATATTTACAGTGGTTACTGTATTTGGTTGCGTTGTGAATATTTACAGTGGTTACTGTATTTGGTTGTGCTGTGAATATTTACAGTGGTTACTGTATTTGGTTGCGTTGTGAGTATTTGGGTGTGTTGTGAGTATTTGCTGTGGTTTCTGTATTTGGTTATATTGTGAGTATTTGCTGTGGTTTTTGTATTTGGTTGCATTGTGAGTATTTGCAGTGGTTACTGTATTTGGTTGCGTTGTGAGTATTTACAGTGGTTACTGTATTTGGTTGCGTTGTGAGTATTTGCTGTGGTTTTTGTATTTGGTTGCATTGTGAGTATTTGCAGTGGTTACTGTATTTGGTTGCGTTGTGAGTATTTACAGTGGTTACTGTATTTGGTTTGCGTTGTGAGTATTTGCTGTGGTTTTTGTATTTGGTTGCATTGTGAGTATTTGCAGCGGTTTCTGAATTTGGTTGCGTTGTGAGTATTTGCAGCGCGTTTCTGTATTTAGTTGTGTTGAGTATTTGCAGCACGTATTCACGCAAACATTATCTATTATGAACGTTTGGTTAACTGTTGAGAACACATCTGATGTTTGACATTATTTTAGATCCGTGCAGTACAGTAGGTCTTAATATATAGGCTGTCTGTTTCATTAATGTTAATAAAACAATTGTGGTATCATGGGGAAAAAAGCTGAATATATATATTTTTCCTATATATTTGGTTTTGACTTGGTGTGTGCCAAATTTGGTGTTATTACCAGGGATTTTAAGATATGGTTGCTAAGTGATTTTGTTTCTGCCTTTTCAGCAGTCTCAGTCTACTTGTTTGGTGCACATTAGGGTTCGGAAGGCTGCGTTCACACTTATTTAAATGAACCACACTAACAGAGCAATCACACCAGACTTCATTTTAATCGAACCAAACCTACCAAGTGTGCACACACCCTTAGCCTCCAAAATTCATTGTAATTCAAACAAAATGACACTTTGCACACCATTGACCTAGTTGGCTCATGTCATTGCTATAATGGTTCTAAACCACTTGGCAATAATTGCTTTCATGATGGCAGCACAGCACCTAGAGCCATCCCATTTCACCTAGGCTGTTCCATCAAACAGGAGCAGGTCCTGTACCCAAACCTACCTACGCTGGTGATCCTCTGGGAGACCAGGTCCTTCAGCAGGGCCCCTATGACGGGGGTGTGTCTGGAGTACAGCTCGTATCGGTTAATCCCGATGTGGAAGCGGAGCCAGTAGGGGTATGACTCAGCAGAGGCCTCCCCTGTCGGACTGTACTCTTCCTCCTCCACGTTTCCCTCGTTATGCCTGTCGGTAAAGGACACATTAGTCACTACCAGCACACATACTGCCTGACAACAGAAAACCACATTAAGGGAACCTGTGTTTCCTTTAATATCTGTATTTAGTGTTATTACATTAAGATGAACTCAAAATGAGATAAAAGCCATGCAACTTTGTTACTGTAAATGTGTAAAATATTATACAGTTATTATAAAGTCTAACTAGCATTACTTTGATTGGTTTCTATATTATTAGTAATAAGAGCACTTTAGCGTACTTTTAAAAAGTGTACTTATCATGGAAAAGATATACTTAAGTCTGAATGTTTTCAGACACTTAACTGCATGTTAAGTTAATTATTAACAATTAAATTGAATTAACAATTAAATGAAAATGTATTGTAGTGTAAATGTATATTAAATGCAATTAGTTGAACTTAAGAGTGCTTTTTGACCCACTTAAATAGAACTTAAATACATCTCGATATGTAATTTCATAATTACTTCTATTGTACAAGATCTTGACCAAAAATTGATGCACCTCTTGATGGAAGTAACATAACATTTATTTCCATCAAGAGGTGCATCAGTTTTGGTCCAGATCTTGTATTGACAATGCAAGAGTCCAGCACTCTGTAAAGTCTCCTCCAGCACATCCCTTTCAATGAATTTAAGGTCTGGACTCAGAGGTGCCGATTCATGTGTGAAAATTATTCTTCATTCTTTCACAGTTTGAGGCTGATGAATCTTGACATTGTCATCCTGGAATATGGCCATGATGTGTCTTCCTACATGGTTGATTAAGAAATGAAAAGCTACACACTCCATCAATTAGGTTAGAAGAACTGTTGCCAAACATATAACATGCTAGAAATATAATAATCACTGCAATAATGATCCAACCATAGACTCTTAAGCATTTGCCTATTTAAATCCAAACAACAACTTTTTTAAATCTCCTTTTTTAAATATACTTTTAGGATTTGAAGTACACTACAAGTGCACATTCAGTACATTCACCATACTTCTTTTTCACAAGGGACCTAATGAAAAACATGCAAGGGGTGGGGAGGACTTTATGATTGTCTGAGGGACATTTACACGACTAAACAATACATTTGTTGGGAACGATATGTAGATTTTACTATGATAAAAAGGTTATTTTTAAGAGAAGGCAGAGAAGGGAATGTTGCGACATGTAGGACTAATTTATGTTATTACAGTCGTATTTAAATAAATCGTAATATTGGGTGCTATTGTATATTATCTAAAGAAATTAGAAAATACCAATGTTTTCTTTCTTTAGCTTTCAGGTTTTATCAGTTATAAGACTTGAATGGTAATTGACTATTATAACTTCATGTATGCACATGATACTTTTAATGAATAATTTTAATGAATAAAGAGAAAATGAATAATTGAATTATTGTGTTATTTTGTATGTTGTTAAATGAAAATTGGACCATGGACATCCCTGTGCCCCCCTCCGGACCAAGGGAGACAGACTTGATAATAGGGTGTAATTTTCTCACTCAAACCACTGCCGCCTGCTGCTTCTGCTACTGATTGTTTTAAGAGGGAAAAGGTGCCCATAACTGCTGGTCTAGGATCAGTTTGCTTCGTAATAATAGCATATTATTAGCGAAAAAGACTTGAGTTGCAAAAGATCCAGTGCGTATCTGTATTTGTGCTCATCAAATGTTTCAATTTCCAACGTGTTTACCATGTAGCCAATCACAGACATGTGTGTTGATTTCATGCGAGTTTATATTCAGTCTATAGGCACGCAGTTTCTTTACAAAGTGACATCGCCATCTACTGGCCTGGCATGAATAATACAACGATTTTACTCGTTTTCGCGGATCCATGTTTTGACAATGTTGTCGCTTGTACACGAAAACGTGAACATGATCGTTGTCGTGTTAAACGTACCCTAAATCTGCAAGGTTTTTCAGTGTAGATTACATGTGTGCTTCAAAAATCAGCTTCATTTGACCTCAGTTGACTGTACATTTATCTGAAGAGAACGGTGTCATTTATTTAAGTTGTATTAATTTATTTAAATGATATTAACACACTAGCCTCAATGAATCCCATTACTGAATTCCACCATTTAGTATACAGTTTGATGACTGTGAAAGCTATTTTAAAACATTTAAATGAAGGTGAGCATGTTTGAATGTGTTGGCTGGACTGATGCCATGCACAGATGACTGAATACATCAGCTGTACTTCATTTCCCTAAAGCCCCTGATCTCACAACAACACACAAGTTCGGCCTATTAAAATATTGCGTTCCATCAAAACATGAAAAGGAATATCAAGCTGTAATGTAACCACTTCTAGATGACAAGCTGTCTCATGCATTTTCAGTGATTAACAAAGTACGGTTAAAAAAAAAAAAAAAAAAAAAAAAGGCCTTTTAACTCAACTGTTCCTGTTTAGTTAATCTGGATCTGGATCAGTCAGGCATGGTTAAAAGGCATGTTTAGTTAATTCAGGCATAGTTAAAGGCAGAGAGAATCAGCACTCCCTGAGAGATATCCCTGAGGACGCCAGAGCTTGCCGGGTGAAGAACAAAAAGAGAGGACACAAGAGCAAACAAAGGGCATGACACCAACAAAAAAGCCTTCAGCTTAATGAATCTGACAGCTTTGAAGAAAACAACACATCACACCAGAGGAAGAGAGACGAGTCCTAGCAGCAAAGCTTTTAACACTCACAATGAGTCAGTATCAACTGGAAATTATAAACGTCTCTCCACAACATATGCACGCTTATTTTTAGCTCTAGATTTAAAAATAGATGCACTTCCCTCTTTTAATTATTACTTTCATTCTTGATTTCCATTGAGAGTCTGACTTTATTATGATTATTATTTGGGCAAAACAAGAAAATTATGACCTTTGTGTGATGTGAGACATTTCTTAGCTATTTCTTGCCATTCTAGTTTTTCCTGCTGCTTTTGGATAAACACATTTTCAACGCTCTTCTCACTTTCTGTATAGGTAGGTCACTGACTACAAAATAGCTATACCGAGGCATGTGGTCACAATGGGAACCTCAAACCTCATTTATTAACTCTGATTCGAGAAAAAATGTCTTTCTTTGAAATAAAATCTCTTATCTACAGTAAAAAAAAAAAAATAATCTCCACAAGATGTCTAAATTTAGAACACCTTACAAACTATTTAACTTACTTTTCAGCTAAATTTAAACAGGAAAACTGTGAAACACTATCCCAATTCTCTTTTAATATGTTATTTGGTAAGTAGGTGCATAAAAACCAACATACAAAACCACTGCAAAAGAAAACTCATTTTGTTTAATTGGATTTTTGACTATAAATCTTATAACTTTCCTGCGTGACAACTACAGCCAGTCTCCATTAACATTTTAATTATGCATATAACTGGGACATAGAGAACTTTCTTATGTTTATTATCTCTTAAGAAGCAAGACTGGGGCAAGTTGTCACTTTTTGTTTTTTTATTGCTGTCAATATTTCTCAGGACAGGTTTATTATTTAAAGTCATTTCTGTATACTGTAGAAACATATCTTGTTTTGTCAACAAACAAATCGAACCATTTAGCAGGGCATGCCACTTTATATTAAATGTCTTTGTAGGCTACTAACATTTCCATTACACTCTACTTATTTATTTATTTTTAAAATACCTGCATACAGCTGTAATTAATTTCTGTAATTACAACTATAATTACACTGTTAACCTTCCCATACAACTTAACCCACCCTTAAACCTACCCATACCACCAAACCTGTGCCTAACCTTACCCGTATCCCCCCTCAATATCAGCACATACACCAACATAATAAGTGCATTGTACCTAGCAATTTTTTTTTTTTTTTTTTTTTTTTTTTACTTACATAGCAGTTAAAGACACCTACAGTGTGACCACTTTATCTTTTCTTTTTTGAAATATGAAAGTACTATAAGTCATCAACAACATTCTTTTTCAGAATATTGACAACCTCCGTGTGTGTTACAAAGACCCGGTCCAGGGACTTTAAAGCTCACTTTTAAACATATGACAAAATAACACTATGCCAGGTTTAAAGTAGCACTTGCCATTCTTGTTGTCCGGCAGCTTTGGGGTAGAATCTGATATCAGCGTTGAGGTTGAATAAGGTGTCATCTTCAGTGAGATGAGGCAGGTCAATGGTATAGAGCGGATGCTCATAGAGCGCCTTCAGTCTGGAGGAACCCTGGACAGCTCTCTGCTTCTGCCCGCTCACCGTGTCTCTCATCAAACCCCTCTTCTCGGAGCCCAGCTGCTGCTGTCTCACTCTCTTTTCAGACTCGGCTCTCTCTGTCACCTTTTCCCGTGAGTGCGAAGTGAGATTGGAGTTGGGTTCATTGCTGAAATCCTGCAGCAATCTCAAAGAGTGTTTATTAGGCCAGCCCGGTTCGGCGGCGGCGGCTCTGGCGCGCTGTTTGGCCCAGGATCGAGGCTCCTCGCCCGGGGTGTGAGCGCAGGAGCAGCCGCCTCCTCCTCCTCCAGCGCTGGAGCTCGAGCCCGCCGCGCGCTTCTCCAGCTTGGGTAACAGGTCTATCATGATGTGCATGGTGCAGGCGACCAGAAACACCATTAAAATCAGCACGCGAAATTTACGGAAAAGGATCATATTTAGACCTAAGCAAGCCACAATATGACACAGGCTATGATAAAGGATATTTAAGGGCGCATGTGGTGTCCTACTGTAATCCTCCTTGTGATGGGAGATCCATGTTCAAATAGGTGCAAACATCTACTTCTGCATCCTGCTGTTTCCAGGTGTAGCATATCAAGAAATTTCTTTTCGGCATAGTTGCGCGGATGACTCTGGTGAAGATCAGATGTCCTGTCGCATCCTTACACCTTCAGTACATCATGATAAAGCGCATCTGTAAAATGTCCCGGTAAATAATGACAAAACACGAGGAAACGGCCGTTTGACTTGTTCTCAAGAACCGCACGGACGTCGGATCAGCAGTCCCATGTGTGGATTTCTTCAGTATGTGAAGAGGGAGATAAAGTGCATTAGTTCTTCGTGAAGAGCAGTCAGTGACAGGTGTAGATGTATCAGTGCCCTGTGTGTTAAATATTGGGTGCCTGCCTCTCCTCGTCACAGCTTTCAGATTGGCTGAGTCCATGAGACTCAAGGAAGAGCGACTCAAAAGAAATTCGGCTTGGAATGTTAGTGCAGTTCCTTTCTGTGAAGACAGAGGGCGCTGATGCGCATCAGACTCGCGTCTCTGGTGATTGGTGGTGGTAAAACTAGTTACTGTCATTAATGGAAAAACATCACATAATGCTTAATATATCAGTAGATACAATGTGAATAATAAGCGAAATATATAAAACTCAAATGAAATTTGAACTATTTGAATGTAATATCTGTTCAAGAAATCAGTCAAAATGAAAATCATGTCTTCAGAATTCAGGACAATTTTGGCTGGGGGAAAAGTGTCCCGATTAACCATGAGTTCACCCGATTCACCCTTATCTAAGAAAGAAATTCATACAGTTTTGGAACGAAACAAGGATGCGTAAATGATTCATTCTGGTGTAACTACCCCTTTAAGCATATAATGTTTGTTAATGTTATTCATGAAAGGTTTGGGTGTCTGGTGTTATGATCTGCTGAGGTCATTCCCTGAGCTGTCAAGCTCAGCATTTATGTATTTAAGACCAACTTCTGTTTTGTGATATGCAAGAGCTCCCCATAAACTTCTGGTTGGGAAATTAAGATTCAAATGAAAGTACTTTATGGGCAAACTAACAGATTTTGAAAGATTAGTCTCATAGGTGTAGTTGCCAGTAAAATGCATTGAGAATAAAACGATTTTTCATCAGAACAATGGCAGGATTTTATCATCAGCCTAACAGTACACTACAAGAATTATGAATTTGATATGGCAGTTTGCCATGGTTTATGTCTGGGGCATTTATTGTGATGAGAAAGCATTTATCTTCATTGCTTTGTCTTAATAAGGATTATTACTGACTCAAAACTAGCAGATAAGAAATGACGTCTCAAAATTAATTCAAGTTCAGTGTAGAAACCTGGGGGTGATGTGAGGGAACGGAATAGTTTAAATAACTGTGATTTAAATGTTAACTTAAGAAAAAAAACTAAACTATACAATTATGCCATTTTTGATGAACATCACCATTTTAGATCCAGGAATTGATTGCAAACATTAATTAAATGAAAAAAAGATGCACACACACAAAACAAGTTTTTAGTCGACCTTGTTATGGAACTTTACAGTTTCTACATCTGCATATAACTCAGTGTTATATGACAAAAAGTCCTGCTATAAGTGTTGCCTCTTCCTTTATATCTACTGCAGAATCTATAGCAGCTGTTGCTAAAATTATCCCTAATATTTCCTAGATCTGCAGTTGAAGTATTTGCAGGAATAACAGCAGAAATAGTTTTGCAGAAAAACACGTGTGGGTGTTTTTCTTCAGCTACTGGGTTCATTGGGAAAATGCATATTTACATATTATACACTCTTAAGAAAATGGTTAAGAACAGCACCAAAATAGGGTTATTCGGCTTGTAGCAATAGCAGAACCCTTTTATAAGGTTCCATAAAGAACCATGCCTTAAAAGTGCCATATAGAACCTATATAGGCAGCACTTGGTGTTATAAATATCAATTTTAATAATATTTTTATTTCCTTGTTATTAGTATATTAGTATATTCATATTATTAATGTATTAATGTATTATTCTTCACATTATTAATATTATTTTTATAAATAATTTTTACAAACCCGATTCCAAAAAAGTAGAAAATGTATAATTTTAAGGAAAAATAATTTGATTTTAAATTTCATGGCATAAACTTGTCCTTTTCCTCTTTAGTCCGGATGACATGGCATCCCAGTTTTCCAAAAAGAACCTTCAAAGTTTGATTGGTCTGACCACAGAACAGTTTTCCACTTTGCCACAGTCCATTTTAAATGAGCTTTGGTCCAGAGAAAACGCCTGCGTTTCTGGATCATGTTTAGATATGGCTTCTTTTTTGACCTATAGAGTTTTAGCCGGCAACGGCGAATGGCACGGTGGATTTTGTTCACCGACAATGTTTTCTGGAAGTATTCCTGAGCCCATGTTGTGATTTCCGCAGTGCCGTCTAAGGGCCCATTGCAATTTTTCTCGGAGAAACTCCTTTCTGATATTGCTCCACTATTTTTGGCCGCAGCATTGGGGGAATTGGTGGTCTTCTACCCATCTTGTCTTCTGAGAGACACTACCACTCTGAGAGGCTCTTTTTATACCCAATCATGTTGCCAATTGACCTAATAAGTTGCAAATAGGTCCTCCAGCTATTCCTTATATGTACATTTAACTTTTCCGGCCTCTTATTGCTACCTGTCCCAACTTTTTTGGAATGTGTAGCTGTCATAAAATCCAAAATGAGCCAATATTTGGCATGACATTTCAAAATGTCTCACTTTCTGTCACGGCTCAGTATGGGGAAAATGGAGCGAGGACTCAACGGGACGGAGCCCTCTCCGGACTCGGTGCACGGGACGGAGACCTCTCCGGATGTTGATCAAGGGCTGGAGCCATCTCAGGACGCTGGTCAGGAGCTAGCCATGGCAAGGCAATACACCTGGAAACTCCTCCAAGACGACAGCAGGCTGCTTCGTAACAGCCCCTGAATCTCTGAAGGATGCCTTGTGCTCTTCCCAAGCACGTAAGACTGCCAAAACATAAAACCCCAGCACCGCCCTCCTGGCCATGTCAGGACTCGGGACCACCGGACTCGGGACCACCGGAACTGGGACCACCGGACTCAAGACCACTGGACTCGGGACCTCTACGTGAGCCACGTAGCCTTCCAATGACCCGTCAGGGTCCCAGTCAGGCATGCATGAACGGAGGGTCTGCAGTCTCTGACAATCCCCTCCGAAAGAGAATCATCAGGCATGCCTCACCCATCTGAGTCAGGTGAGCCAACCTGATCAACTCCAACACAAAGTCCTTGGTGCTGAGCTCTCCTTGCTGAAGATGCAGTAATCTCCCTGCTGGATCCATAAGTATGGCTGGTTCGTTCTGCCACGGCTCAGTATGGGGAAAATGGAGCGAGGACTCAAATGCAGGAAGAAGTAGATCTTTATTAAATAACAAAATATAAAACAAACACAAACAAAACACCCACAAGGGGGAAAACCAAACTTGAAATAAACTAAACACAGGAGCAGGAACAGGAACAGGAACAGGTAGCATGGAAACAGGGAACAGAAGACATCCAACATACCAACGATAATGAACCAGCACAGGACTGAAGACACAATGAGATAATAATGGGTGACAAATCAGGCAGGAAATGAGGGAGAACAGGTGGGGCAAATTAACCAATAAAGAGATAACAAGAGGGGCGGGGTCAGGACAATAGACAGGAGACATGACATGACAACCCAAAGCACATGGCTAGAAAATAACAAAACACCACATGTGTTCAACAAGACAGGACAGAAATGTGACACTTTCAACATTTCATATGTTATCTATATTCTATTGTGAATAAAATATAAGTTTATGAGATTTGCAAATGATTGCATTCTTTTGGTCCCAACTTTTTGGGAATCGAGTTTGTATTAAAGGGGTGGTTGATTATGATTTCACTTTTTAAACTTTAGTTAGTGTGTAATGTTGTTGTTTGAGCATAAACAAAATCTGCAAAGTTATGACGCTCGAAGTTCAAAGCAGAGGGAGATTTTTTCTTTTTCTTTTAAAGAAATCGCTTTTTAAGGACTACAACAAACGGCTGGTAGGGACTACACAAGTTTCCTCCCGGGTTAGTGACATCACTAACCCTGAAATTTACATAAATTCTGCCCCCAGAAACACACAACAAAGGGGGTGAGATTATCATGACAGAATATGCTATAATCAATGACTTGAAGATAGTTAACTCCACATCAGCTACATAAATTCATCAACTAACCATTCAGGAACATCTTGTTGCATTCTACATGTTGTCACTTCATCATTGTCTGATTCCAGTTTCATTGCCTGTCTGCATGAGGTTATTAGAGCTGCTAACTGGAGTTCTTGAAGCTCCTCCCCATGAGCAGCAGCTCATTTGCATTTAAAGGGACTCACACAAAAACTGCATGTTTTTGCTCACCCTCAAAAAGAGATAATTTTAACATGCTATAAAAAAATGATCTTTTGAGCTAAAACTTCACATGCACACTCTGGGGACATCAGAGACTTATTTTACATTATTGTTTTGAGTTATCTATCTGCCTGCTCTTATAATACTGAAATAATTAATAATAATTATTAAAAAATATAACCCCATGTTGTGTCAATTAGGTACTTTTATTTTTTTATTGACATGGCAAATTGTAGCAAAAATGACAGCTCTAACAACAGTTGTTAGCTGAATACATTAATAAATAACAATTAACATTGAACATGATATAGATGTAATGAAGACCGAGTTCCAGTGAAATATCTTTACAATCCTCTATGAAGTCTTTACGTTTACGAATTAATCATTATGTGTGTATTCTGAGTGGCAGTTTCTCTCTGCAGATGATGAAGTTATGGTACGTGACAGCATCTGAAATACACAATTGAGTTTAGAGTTACAGTTTGTCTGTACATTTGACAGACAAGCATGTTAAAAGGAAAATGTGACATCAAGTCTGGGTATATAGTAACAATAAAAAAAAAGACATCTAACAATAAATACAATATCTTACTTTGTGGAGAAGATGAGTCTCCTTAACTGAGCAGAGCCGCTCACACTTACATGTTCTGTTAAACTAAAAAGAGAAAAAGAATAATTGGTAGGAAACTCATTTACCTATTCAGAGTGTGTTGACAGTCTGTGTAGTTGTATTGCTGAGCTCCAGAGAATCAGTAATGAGGTGGCTTTGACAGTTACAAATTTGAAAAACAAAAAGACGGGAATCAAGAACCCTAAACTCTAACACAAAGAATAATTTCAGCATATAAATGGTTCTTCAGGACGATACGGTTCAAAATAGAACTGATACTACGTGTAAAGAACATTTGAAGAACCATCTTTTTTTAGTGTAGGAGAGCTATGAATATGGTTTCAGAAATTTTATTAAAATGTGTTCTGTCCAAAAACAGCATACCAACTCTAAACTGTAGTTAATGTCCTCGATTCTGAGTGAAAGAAGACTTACAGATTACTTAAAGATGTGTTCAAAAATGTAATCTCATGCCAGTGTAGTCTGAGCTCATCTTGAGGGATAAAACTCCAAATTTATAGCGAGCATATTTATGAATAGAGCATGAGAGTAAAATGACTCAGGGTTATATGTAGGCCAGGATCCCCTTTGTTCAACGGCTAAATAGCTTTAATGAACGTCTCCATATTTTACACTGTCCACCTTAATGTAAGCCAATTTCAGCTCCTTTTCAAGATTTAACAAAGGATCTGGAGCAGTAAAGATGTTATCCTCTCTGCTTCTATCATTCACTCTTATGCTCATCTGACGTGATCTGGGAAATCTGAGAGCTTAAGAACACGCCATTGTGTTTATTATGAATCGGAAAATAGAGTGCTTCATTAATAGCTGGCCAAAGGGAATGTAACAAAAGGAGAGTCCCTCTCATCTTTTGACAAACATGTTAACCATGTAGTTCGGCTTGCAATACGATCCATGTTGTGAGGTTCTCAAGTGGTGAGCCACAACCCAAAATTGTTCGGTTCAGGCAGAAGGGGAAAAATGCTTAATGAAAATAATAAAATTACAGTAATCATATAATCATCCATCATTAGGGTAGAAAATCCATTTTTAAATCCATTTAAAAAAATGTGATGCTTCCCATATATCTTGATGTTGACATCAAAGGCCATGTGTCAAATAAAACAGTACTTTCAGGTACATTTCAATGTTTCAATTAAAGGACATTTCTGTATTTTTTTATTTTTATTTTAATTTTAGTATCGTCAACATTTATTTTGCAAAGCCTGGGATCTAAAGTTAAGCAATATGAGAACTGCTGCTTAACAGCACAAAGGTGCTTTGTGATTGAGCCGAAAAAAAAAAAAAAAAAATGATGAAATGAATTCCTGTGTCTCGCAACACTTTGATGGCAAACAAAGTGTCAGCATTTCACAACTCTGCCTCAAATTGATTAACATTCCTTTTTGTCAAGATTATTCATGGCAGCGCTAGATGGATTTTTCATTGCAGTGTAGAATACAGTGTAGAGGGGGGTGTACCGGCCTAAATAAAGCATTGTAATCATCCTAGCTGTTGCAACAAGATTTCATTACCTCTCAAACTGGTCTGTGAAAATTGCAAACACACGCATTTCCTTGAAGCCTCCGACAAGGAACATGAACGTTTTTGTAAAGTCAGAATGTTGATGAGCCTGTTGGATGAGCTTGTTGGCAGAATCTACCATTTCTATTTGATAGAAGCTCACGGATCTTATATATTTTCCGGTTTGGATAGCAGAATTTGGCCCGTGAGCAGCCCAAAAGAGCAATGTAAACTCATCCGTCACTACATTTGCGACGTTATAAGCAGTATCAAAGTGCCCCTATTATGCTATTTTAAAGGCTCCTAATGTTGTTTTGGAGGTCTCCAACAACAGGTTTGCATGCATCAGAGGTCAAAAAACACTTTCATTTCTTCATAATATACACTCTACATCACCACATTTTTTAATAATTCTCAGTGATTGTACACACTGTAAAGACAGTAACGATGATGTCGATTTTACCATATCAATCCGAGCACGAGTCCGATGATGAAACCCGAACCTCCATCGCAAAGGACGACTTGAGCAGGACCTTTCTCAGTGATACACTACTCAGTTTGAGGTACATTATGAGATGCTGCAACTGTAATTCCTCTCCTTTAGCATTAACAAGTGAAGAGTTAGTTTGCAAAAACCGATAAATGCCATGTTTAAAAAAAATTAACTGACTGCCGTGCGTTATTCTCCACATGTAGCACATTCTGAACCCTAAACACGTTTTATCACAAAAGCCATTATTGTCCACTGTCAAGGCATAGCGAGTTCACATTTTACAGCCGAAACTGACAAGCACCCTGGCTGTTTGTGAACACAAGCCGATAAGTCAGTTTTAGCAAATCAGCGAGCAATATTCCAGTCAGGTGACAAGGCTGCTAGTCACTTACAAAAGGAAATATATCATTAATAATTGCCTAATGACTGGAACTGTCCCAGCTTGTTTTAAATCAGCCACAGTGACTCCCATCCTCAAAAATTCCTCTCTGCAGTATATGCAAATTATAGACCCATTTCCAATTTGCCGTTTCTATCTAAAATCCTTGAAAAAGCTGTTTTTATTCAACTGCAGAATTACCAGGATACTAACTCTATTTCTGCCATTTTTCAGTCCGGCTTCAAAACTTTTAAAAAAACAGCACCGAGTCTGTTCTTTTAAAAGTATTTAATGATATTTTAATGACCACATATGCTGGCAACACTATGGCTTTAGTGCTCCTAGATTTGAGCTTGGCTTTTGACTTGGACCACAGGAACCTTTTATTTCGAAAGGAATGTTCGATTGGTATCACAGGTAAGGTACTCCAATGGTTCCAGTTTTTCCTGTCAGATAGAAGTTTTTCTGTTTGCTTTGGTGTTCATTAATCCTCGGTGGCTCCCCTTACTTGTGGTGTACCCCAGGGATCAACTTTGGCACCACTGCTATTTACACTGTATAGGCAACCTCTGAGATCTATTATGAGTAAATTTGGAGTGTCGTATCATTGTTATGCAGACGACACACAACTCTATATACCCATAAAACATAAAGATAATTTGGCATATATTAGAGATAGGAAGCCTGTCTCCACAGACTCACAAACAACTTCATGCTACTTAACCCAAATCATCCAATTTGGGCCAAAAGAGCACTTGGATGGTAATTATTTTGATCTTGGCACCCTGATGCCTTATCTTACCTCAGACATGAAAGACCTAGGATTTTACCTAGACGGTGGTCTTAAATTAAATCAACAAATTAATGCTGTAGTTAGTGTAGAAAGTTAAACCATTTTAAGCAGGCAAAGTTCTGAAACTGCCATTAATGCTTTTATCTCTACACAAGATAAAAGCATGCTTGCCACAAGGTACAACGTCATTCATTTAGATTAATTTACCAGTTTTATGAGAGCAATAGGGATTTCTATGAGTTTTCTATCCTGCAAGGAAAATAAAACAGGTTTTCTGAAGAGATAACTAGAAAATGTGAGTGGTGCTTGCCTAAGCAAACAAGTCACTGCCACTATATTGGCAGAATGCTGTAATGCGGTTGCTTAGCTTGTCAGGGTGGTTTCTAACATGTCACTATGTGCCATGATTGCTAGAGTGTTCAGGGAGGTTGATACGGCAGTGCTACAAGGTTGCTAAGATGCTCTGAGTGTCTTTACTGTATTGCTAGCATGTTTTAAAATGGTTGCTAGCGCAAATATATGTGATTGCTAGGGTATTTTGGGTAGTTGCTGACTGACAAAAGAGTCAAAAATACCCACTTACAAGTGTCTATGACAGGGGTTCTCAACTCTGGCCCTCGATATCCACTTTCTTGCAGAGTTTAGCTCCAACCCTGATTAAACTGACCTGACTGTAACTTTCTAGGCTACATTAAACTCAACTTATTTACACTCACAAACTTCCAAAGCACTCCCCCTCAGGGGAATCCCTGCCACCATTTTGAAGTGCGTTCCTCTTCGTCAAGAGAATGAGGGAAGTTTATTTGGACAATCCCTCATCCCTTTGATTTTGAATGAGGGAATGAGCCTACTCATATGTACACTTCAGGCAAATCCATAGACCACAATACAACAACGTTACAGTACTCGCACTTAACCTTTTCACACACGTAAAATTTTTAAATATTCTGTCTGACCCCAGCGTGAGTTTTACAAGGTGACCATCATTTAGAACATATCACTTTATTGTTTCCATGGTGACCCCCCAGCATGAATTTTTCAAGGTGACCATTATTTAGAATGTATCACTTTATTGTTTCCATAGTGATGCGTCATTTCTTGTCACATGACAGACCGCAGTCACACTATAGTGTTGAATGACTGATGATCTGCTTTTATTTCATTATTTGTTAACAATAGCATGAAATGTCTGATATTCCGATTGTCAAATATGTGCTAGTGGATATGTTTTGTTGTTTAAACACATGCGCGATGGGCACCACCATTTTAGTTTGTGCCTCTTTTCAGAGAATCGTATCTGTTGGATTTACAACCATGAATTCATCCACTTCTTTCGAAATACATGAAAGTAAGTGGTTGGTGAACTGGGAGAAGAATGAAGTAAACTTTAAAGTTATTTACACAATGTGTATCTGCTATGAATAAAATGTGTTGTCTAATTATAATGGAAAGGATTATTGCTGCTTCTTTAGACATCAGTGTGTAATGTTAGTACTTTTGTTAGTATTCAAATATCTGAAACCTAAAATAAACATTATGTGGTTGAAAACACTGAATAGTTCAGCGTGTCTGTCTCTGGTTCAGCACCAGCCAAAGCGCGAAAGGTTTGAGTTTAGCAGTTGATCAGGTGATGCACTAAACATTCTAATCACACCAGTGTGATCATACGCTCCAGGGACAAGCCAAGACTGATCACCCCGGTGTGATTGTACATGTCAAAGGGTTAATCAAGGGAATAGGACGTTCCGTTTAAACCCATTGCAAGGGTTCTGTTACTAGTGCAATGCAAACAATAATGTACATATAAGTGAACGAGATGAGGGAATTTGGTGAGGGAAGGGGATAAAAAAGTTTTTTACACCCTTCCCTCCGTCTCATTCACTCGGATGTATCTCATCATTGCTTACATTGCTCTAGTGCCCACTACTGGAACGTCCTAAGTCCTTGATTAAGTGTGAGTACTGCAAATTGCTGTTGTGACATCAGAGGTTGTGGTCTATGGATTTGCCTGACATGTATATGAGTAGACTGTCCCTCAGTCAAAATCGAAGGGTCGAGGGACTGTCCAAATAAACTTCCCTCATCCACTTGATGATTTTGAACGCACTTCAAAATGGCGGAAGGGATTCTCCCGAGGGGAAGTGCTTTGGGCAGTTCGTGAGAGTGTGTTTAAAAGTGGAGTTAGACGCAGAACTAGTAATCTGAGTTCTGACTGACTGAGGTCTCTTGTGCTGTAAATTACTCACAAATCTTATGATAATGATAATCTCAATTCAGCTTTCACACAATATTAGTTTTTTTTCATGCCTTTTGCATATACCATTGTACCATTTCATGCTTTTCATCTTCAGAAAGATCTTTCGTTCTCTCCATATTGAATGAGAACTGTGACTTGCTTAATAAATGTGGAACATTCTCTTTAAGCAGGGTTTCCATTTACCTAAGTAGACATGGCAAACCTGTCTGAGATTGATACCAGTTATCTAAAAAGAAATGGAGAAATGAAACAAACAACCACTTTCTTTGAAAAACTAAAATCTGAATGTTTATTGTACTGAAATCCTACTGATATGTCACTTGCATAATAATTTGGAACACATTGTAGTGTAATGAGAGCTAGAGTTTGTTTAAATCCGTAATCCTAAGTGTGCAAAGGTAATACTGATATTTGCTTTAGGGCTGGAATACACAACACTGCACTGCCTTTTGCCTATATTTTTTTTTTTAACCCAATATACAGTTTGAAGGAGTCTACACTACTTGCCGAAAGTCAGAGCTGGTCTGCAGTTTTGAGTTGAATGATTTTGCAGAAAATCACATAGTGTATAATGGGCACAGACTCTTGTTTTGTTTTTAGCCCTATATAATTCTATCCAGTCAGAGGACATAAAAATGTGATTTTAGAACACATTGTTTTTTATTTGTTATGCATCTAGCCTCGAGGCGCATGTTTATGCATGAATTCATTGTGTTTAGAAAGACTTGAAAGTCTGGTAGTGTGTGTGATCCTCAGCCATTTAGTCTATGAAGGCCCAGTTTTTCTCAGTAACCATTTACAAAGTCAGCAAGTATATGATGTCTAGTGTTTTAAAATCGGTTTAGATTTTAAAAGTTGTGTAGTGTATTCCAGCCTTTAGCAAGCACTTGAAACTAATTCTTACTTTTGGTGCACACATACTTAAAGGTGCACTGTGTAAATTTTAGCGGCATCTAGTGGTGAGGTTGTGAATTGCAACCGTCCACCGCTCACCCCTTCCTTTCGAAGCACATAGAGAAGCTAGGGTGGCTCGACACATGACAAAAATGTCGTCATCTGAGACAGCAGGGAGTAGCTAACACTGTAGAGAAGTTTGTCCATTTAGGGCTACTGTAGAAACATGATGGCGCAACATGACGATTTCACTGTAAGGTGATCCGTGGTGTATGTAGATAGAAATGGCTCGTTCTAAGGTAATAAAAACATAATGGTTCATAATGGAAGGTCTTTATACACCACTGAAAACATAGTTATGTATATTATATTGCATTTCTGTCAATAGATCCTCATAAATACTACACACTGCACCTTTACAGGTGCAATAG
Source organism: Paracanthobrama guichenoti (assembly GCA_018749465.1). NCBI lineage: Eukaryota > Metazoa > Chordata > Actinopteri > Cypriniformes > Gobionidae > Paracanthobrama > Paracanthobrama guichenoti. The sequence goes on along the minus strand of CM031945.1, from coordinate 21,598,699 downwards.
GTGATTCTCTACAGAACATTTTTTTGTTATGCTGGTTGAAAGTCTCCTCATATCCTGATAGCAATCACGATGTTAATCTAAATGTATCTTTATAAATATATATCATGTGGGACCATAAAATAGGACCATAAAATGTATCATGTAGGACCATAAAATGTTTGTTCAATCATTGCATTCGATCCGAATGAAATGATAGCATGTGTTCCGTATGTTATGTTTTAGCGTATGTTTTCATACCTCTGCGCAGCCTGTTCACGCAGACATCATGGCATGCAAACAGTTGTTTATGTTCTTTATTGTAGTTCTGTTACTCACTGTGCTGTACAGTTTTCTCACCGGTGAATGACACATGATGTAATCCAATAATGTTGTCTCTGGTCATCTCGCTTCTAGTCTGTGTGTGTTCATGTGTTTTGAAGGAGGCGTGGCTTTGGACGACGATTTGCAGGAAGGGTGGGATATTATTCTTTCAGTGCTAGCAGGCTAAAGTTAGCATATCCCAGATTACCTATTGCACTTTTAATATGATTCAGCACTATAAAAGAGTCACTGAGTGTGTTCGCATTCATCCCAATGGAAAGATAAATTATGCTTTACACAGTAAATGGGGATATAGATAAAATTTTGGTAAAACAAACAAACAAACCTTGATTCAGAATACATAATATTGTTATGCATTGTGTCTAAAAGACTCTCTTTTATGCATGGCAGTAAACGTTTTATGTAGAGAGGTCAACGAGGTGAAATTTAGCATTTTTTCCATTCGCCTCCTTGGCTATGCTTTTCCCAGGATGATGTCAGAGTGTCATATTTATAAGTTGTTGTCGCTAAAAGTTGATGACCTTTGGTCTTCCAGAATGAACGTGAGCTCAGACGCGGTGTGTTTGAGCTAGAGGAGAGGTGGCTGACTCTTGGCATTGATCCCAGGTGGACTCTTTGCCAAGTCAGGGAGGTATTTCAAGAATGGATTGTTCCTCCTCCAGGAGAAGAAAATTGGAATGTGGGAATAAAACTTTGAAGAGGGCTGGTATCAGTGGATCAATGTGAATTGATGATTCTACACCATCTAGGTCCATCTGGGTCTCCGTCAGATGCAGTCTCAGTCTCTATTGGTTTTAGAGTCAGGCAGTAATGTGACGTCCCTCGCAGGGTTTCGCTGCATCAATTTGACTGACATCCAGACTGTTTAGATGCATGTCCCTGAGTAAAATCAGGGTTATGGCAGTATTGTGAGGTGGAGAATTGAATTTCTCTCATGTTTTTGTGGCCTATTCTTTTCGTTACACAGAGCATAATGTTCATTTTTCTGAGACTTTGACGGTGTTCCCAGCGGTATTTGAAGTCTGCTATGTGAGCTGTCTGACAACTTGATTGAGTCCTAGGTACAAACTATAGCTAATCTTCAGATGTTGTTTAAAAAAAAAAAAATAAAGGAATACAGCGCTCCAGATACAAGTCACAATTAAATGAATTAATGTCAGGCTTGCATGACAAGTGAGCCCGAGGAAAGTTTTAGACAATAATGATCACAAAGTCTCTGCTGTGGAAGTCAGGGTCCAAAATTTAGACTCACTAAAACACCATTTGGGAAAGTAAGACCCAAGTACTATTTTTAATATGTGGTTTAAACTGACAGCCTGAAATTCACTGATGTAGGCAACATAAGCAATTCAAATCACAAATACCTTTTTAATTGAAAATTTAAAAAACCTTCAAAGGTTTTTGCCCAATTTTTTTTTGCCAATTGCTAACTGTTCTAACTGTTTTTGATGAAATCTGAGAAAAAATTAAAATGGGTCATGTAATATTTTACAATAAAAGACTATTTGTTTGCCGGAGATAAGGTTAAAAAAAAAAAACACAGCTAATTTACACCATTTTCGACTAAAACTAACTTTTTATGCGTTCATTTACACGACAACTGTGTTTTGAGGGCCTGAAAGCACAAACTTTTTAAAACGGGTTTCAAAGAGAAAGTTTTTGAAAATGATATATTGTCTTCCATGTAAACTACAAAAACGCAGATTTGTAAAAACGGTGATGTCATGCGTATACGTATTACATGCTCAGTCTATAGCCGTGTAATGTTTCTTTACAAAGTGACATCGCAATCTACTGGCCTGGCATGAATAATACAACGTTTTTAGTCGACAGGGATCGCTTTGACAATGTTGTCGTCTGTAAAAATGTTGTCATCCAAAAAAACACCAAGGAAAAACTTTTCCGTTCTTAGTTTATCGTTGTCATGTAAATGTACCCTAGTGCTTTTGCCATAAGAAAATTGAAAAAATATATATTTTTCAATAAATTACATGTAATAGTTAAACTTATTAAACTTAAATACTTTTATTTATTTATTTGTTATTTTATTATTTAATATTTCATTATTTAATATTTATTATTTTAATATTTTAATATTTATTATTTTAATATTTTAATATTGTATTTATTTATTTATTTATTTAGTTATTTATTTATTTATTTATTTAATTCAAATTTTCTTCATACTTCTGCCAGTAACAGGTCTAGGAAAATTTTAATTTTGGAAACTGGTGGCAGTGACAAATCAGAAAGAGCAAGAGCAAGAACAAACTACAAACTGCTTAAATCTATAAAGCGTCCGCAAGATCACATTACATTCCAGTCAGAATCTGGCTGCTCATTTCCAGTTGTCTCACAAGAACAAAGAATGAAACAAAGAAAGGAAGGAATGGAACTAGTTTCATAACTAGCATGATCTCAAGGGCTCCACTTTCATTTTGGACTGACAAATGATTTTCCGAGCTGGCATTTATTTGTCTCACTGTAAACGATGATCTCAACTTGAGTTTCAGCCTGAGGCAGATGAATTCTTTACATTATTGATAACTGCAGTGGCTGACCTTTTACACGCGCGCAGACACCATACGCAGAACGTTACTTATTTATAACCAGCGAAATACATTCACAGTTGGTTGAAAAAAAAAAAAAAAAATCTATTCAGCATAATTGTGATGAAAATGTTTTCATATAATTGGCCATATGGTTTAAACTTGAAACTTCCTTGTTGAAGAATCCTCATGTAGACTTGATTATGAATTTCCATGTAAATAGCACTTCAGCGCTGGGAAGATGATTTGTATTTAAACTAGGTCCTTTATGTAGTAGAAATGTGAAATTATTTTTGAATTTGGTGCCTTCTAAACTGAGAAAAGACAGAAAATGTATTTTCGGCTCATGTGGATGAAAGACAACAACTCCCAGAATGCACTTGCTTCGCTGCCCTATGAGGCCACTCCCAAAGCCAATGCTACTGGTTCACTGGATCACTTGCCCACCGCGGCACCGCCCCTACCGTTGTTTTCATTTTCATAATAAAATCATTTAGTTCAGTTAGAGAACATAAACTGTAGTGCATTCTACAATTAAAAACTGAACGTGTCTGTTCACTATAATGTGAGTGAGCCGAGCGAGTGTCACGGCAGCAGGAGTCAGATTACATTCATCACCAGAGCGAAGAGCTGAGGCAAGCGCGGGCGCGTGTTCAGTCTGGTGCGTTTTCAGATCATGCATATGGAAGCTTAACTTTCATAGGAATTCATTTGAAAAGTTGAAACACTCACTTTGCTCCGCACCACTCCGTTTACATGAATGCCCGCAGCTGCCCGAGCCGAGCTCTGTGAGTGCGATGGGCGGGTTGAAAACATGCGGAGCTAGCTCCTACTACTGGCTGTAGTCTCTAGCCTCTGGACAAAAAATCCTCCGATGACGCAAAAAGATGATATTTGCGTCATCTGAGGATTTTTTCCAGAAATAAAATACATAAATCTCTCGTCTCAGGGGGGCACGATCAATCGAATAAACTACCGGATTTCTATTGATACAAAGCTTAATGCTAATCGCTGAAGTATCCCTTTAAATAGCGTATACACGTTAACACAATCCATCAGTGGGTGACCTTGACTTCTGAACACATGCATACATTGAACGGACAGCAATGAAGTGCATCCGCACACTTAAACGTGGCAGCCACAGGGTGTAATTTCTCGCCTATAGAGCTGGCGTCACTCATGCTGTGCCAATCTAACATCACTTCATCCGAGCATCCATCATCAGAAATGAGTCCAGCTTTCATCCACCATTCATCTTTCCTGCACTCATCACAATAATGGAGCATACTGAGAAGTACAACACTTGATGAGATCCCACACTGATATGCCAACACTCTCATTTGATTAGTCTTCATCAGTCACCTGCCATATACAGCATACTGTATTTATATTTTGTCATAACATTACATATAAATTTATGTTATTTTTATTTTATTGCAATACAGTGAAAAATAATTGTAATTTAATGGTAAAAGATTGTAACCCGTTGTTTTGGTGTTTCATATTCATGTTTTCAGGTTTGCCATGTTCACTGTTCACTGTCACATTTCTCAGTTTATCATGTTCACTGTCATGTCTCTTAGTTTGCTTTGTTCACTGCCATGCACTTCCTGGTTTTGTCATGTGATTCCCATGCCCTCATGTGTTCTTGTGTCATGCCATTGGTTTATTGTTTAATCAGTGTTCACAGGTGTCCCTTGTTCAGTCATTAGTCCTTGTGTATTTAAGTTTTCTATGTGTCCTTGTCTTGTATTGATGTGGTAACTTGTTGGTCGTGAGTGTTAGAATCAAGGCTGTTCATGGCAAAGTTTGTTGTCAAGCCAAGTTTATTTTGCCATGTCTTTTATGGTTTGGATTTTTGAATAAAGACTGGATTTGAGTTCAGCAAACTTGCCACCAGTGGAATATATGTTACACCCGTTATGTATGGTCCCAGTACATTTCCATAAAAACAAATAGATCTATCAGAATATTTAATGTAATTTTACAGTAAAATACTGTTAAATGTACAGTTTAAGGAAGTAAAAGGAAATGAATCATTGTATAATTTACATTGAAAAGGCATAACATGATATTCCCAAAATTCCCTGTGACACTTCACATTTAATGGTATCTCATTCACATTTTTACATTTTTTTCCCCCACAGAACTAATTTGAAAACCACAGATTTTTTTTCAATGTAAAAACAACAGGATTTTTTTTTTTTTGTGTGTGTGCATAATAATAATAATAATAATAATAATAATAATAATAAAAAAACATTTATAAATAATATTATGATCAAATATAAAACATGACAATATAACTGAATAATTTAATGATTAAATCATTGCATGTTCTCCTTGAAGGTGCAGTGTGTAGTATTTATGAGGATCTATTGACAGAAATGCAATATAATATACATAACTATGTGTTCAGTGGTGTATAAAGACCTTACATAATGAACCGTTATGGGTTTTTTGGTTTTTTAATCATAGAATGAGCCATTTCTATCTACATACATTGCGGGTCCCCTTACAGTGAAGTCGTTTCTACAGTAGCCCTAAATGGACAAATATCTCTACAGAGCGCTAGTCACTCCCTGCTGTCTCAGATGATGACATTTGTGTCCTGTGTCGGCCACCGTAGCTTCTCCATGTGCTTTGAAAGGAAGGGGTGAGCCGTGGACGGTTGCAATTCACAAGCTCGCCACTAGATGCCGCTAAAAATTCACACACTGCACCTTTAAGGTTCTGCAGGTAAAACGGCAGCGGTCACATACTCTTAAAAAGCCACGTTTTTCATTTTGTTGTTGTTGTTTCTGTCTTTGTGGGTGTGCATGTATTGTTTCTTTTTGACAAAGCAAAAATGTTCATCTGTTGGTTTAACTCTACACCAGCCCTCCTGACAACAATTCACCAATCCCACTATTCACCCAGCAAGCAATTTTACTTTTAAAAGACATCTAATAGCTGTCCAAACAGCGCTGACGTCTAGGCTAAAACAAGTCTGTCAGTGAAAATGTAATAGACGTCTAACCATAGCCCAAGAATAGACTAGTCATCTAGAACATGAACATGTCAAAGAAATAAAACCACTGTTGACTTTGCTTACATGATGGGATATCATGCAAGTTATTTTGGCAAAAACGACATGTAACCAAATTCAAGGTTACTTTGGCTAGAAGTGGGTTACTCATAGCTGGACTATATCACGTCTATAGTTAACTGAGACGGTGAAATGATGGCTAATGCTTGCTGGGCACTATTGTCTCTTGATATCACTGTGTGACACGGGACAGCTGAGAGTGTTGCTGATAGTATTGGAATTTGTTTTCTTTGGGTGGTCGCTGGAGATTGTAAGCTGTATATACCTGAGACTCAAAAGTCTCAATAAGTCATTTTTGACTGGTATTGGTGTTAAAAGTGACCTGCATGTGAGAGGAATGGAGTATTACAGAGATGCCAGCAATAGAGGTGTAGTCCAAGATCAAGAAGACAATGAGTGGAAAAGTTAGCTTTATATGATAATGAACTGTAAATTGAGTATAATACATTACATTACAATAATTCACAGTGGTTCAGTGGGTGACCCTCACAACAAGAAGGTCAGTGGGTTAAAGTCACGGCTGAGCCAGGAGTCTGTTCTTTGCATGTTCTCCCTATGCTGGAGTGGGTTTCCTATGGATGCTTCTGTTTCCCCAACAATCCAATGACTTACATGACAGGTGAATTGGAGACACTAAATTGTCTGTAAGTTTCGGAATGAGTATGCGTACAGTGCCCTTTAAAAGTTTGGGGTCAGGCCTCAAGTGATGGTTAGGCCTACACTTTATTTCAATGGTCCACTTTAGACATTCTACACACTATAAGTAACTTCCTGTCAACTAACTCTCATTAGAGAGTATTAATAGACTGATTGAAGACTGTCGGTATTAATTGATCTAAATTGATCATTAATAAAGAATAAAAATGAAATTATTAAATACATTATTGATGTGCTTATACATCAAGAATAAAGCATTTATAGTTGTATTTATAAACTGCTTACTAATGTCTATTAATGCTTTATAAATGATTAATTGACTAGTTACTAATGCTTAACTAATGATTAGTGAGTTATTATAAAGTGTTACCCAACAGGGTACTAAAAAAAGGGAAAAGTTTTTCTTTTGTATTTTCCGTGTCCAGATGACACGAACCCTGTTCACGTGTATCCGCAAAAACTATTAAAAACGCTTTATTAATCATGCCAGGCCAGTAGATGGCGATGTCACTTTGTAAAGAAACACTACCGCCTGATGTACAAATTTTCACTAATTCACATTTTTGTAGTTTACACGGAGACCATAACATTATCGCTTTCAAAAACTTGCTCCTTAAAAAATTCTGTTTTCATTTCAAAACTTTCAGCCAAATGACCCCTACACTCTAAAAAATGCTGGGTTAAAAACAACCCAAGTTGTAAGTGTACGGACAGTAAAGACATTTATAATGTCACAAAAGATTTCTATTTCAAATCTTGAAAATAATGTATCACCGTTTCAAGAAAATTATGAAGTAGCACAATTATTTTCAACATTGATAATAATAATAATAAATGTTTATTGAGCATCAAATCATCATATGAGAATGGTTTCTGAAGGATCATGTGACACTGTAGACTGGAGTAATGATGCTGAAAATTCAGCTTTGATCACAGAAATAAATGACATTTTAAAATATATTTACATAGAAAACAGTTATTTTAAGTTGTAATATTATTACTGTATTTATATTTAAAAAAATGCAGTCTTGGTGAGCATAACACACTTTCAAAAGCATTCTTAGGGTGTACTCACACTAGGCAATCTGAACCGAGCGTGGCTTGTTTAGCCGGCCCTGGCCTGCTTGGTAGAGGTGGGCCAGAGCGCAGTTCAATTGGGCTCGGGCGCGGTACGCTTGTAGTGTGATCGCTAACCGCACCGGAGCACGGAACAGCTGTACGCTACTGTCATCATTATGACAGCAAACACTGAACTATTACTACTTGGATACACTTTTCAATTAATTCAGGTATATTTAGGTTTATAACGGTCCTCACCTTATTGACGAACATTAATTGTAGTTTGCGAGTAAAGCTGCAAATTCCTCCATCAAAGTCAGCTGCCTCCGTAATAATCTTCTGATACGTGCAGTGCAATCAGGTGAAAATCGCTGCGCGGCATAAATGATCAATCTTTTAGGCAGTCAATTAGCGAAAGCACTTCTGTCTTCTTCAAAACAAAAAGTTGCATCGTGACTAAGCGTGATCCGGCCCAGTACGTTAAGTGCAATGTGAGTGCAGGCCAGCGGGGGAGTGGGGAGGGGGGACGATCGCGCTCTGGCACGGTACAAGGCAACCGTGCTCGGAGTGAGTACACCCTTACAGACCACAAACTTTTAAACAACAGTGCATGGTCTGCTCCAGCGTCAGACAAATGGTGTGGAAAAAGGATGGATTAGAAACTGTTAAAAATAAAGAAATGCTTACCATGTGGAGATTTAGAAGATGAATGAGATGTTATATGATATGTTAAGTGTCCAGACCCACACGCACAGTTTGTCGTAGCTGAATGCATGTGGATGAGAAGATCTGGACGACAAAAACCTTTTGAATTGAGAAACAATGACAGACTAGAGAATAAAAAACAGATTTTGGCTTTGATCACATCAAAAGAGTGGCACAGTGCCATATCACTGCACTGTGTAAAAGTGCATAGTGTTCAATAAATAAATATATCCAGGAGTGTTTTCTATTATTTCCCCACCTAAATAGAAATACAGTGTAATGTTGCTCAGATGCACAGAGCTGCTCAAGGTCATATTACTGCTGGTCTTTAACTGACAGTCTTGTTCAAGCGTGCTGATTCAGTCGTGAAATGAGGCGATGAGTCCTCCCAGTGTACTTTAGCTAAAGCCTGGGATAAAGAAACGCACAGAAATCCCCTCGGTTGAGGTTAAATCCTGTCATTTTAACCTTTCTCAGATTTCTCTTCGAAGGATTACACTATATTGTGCAGGCAGGTGGCTGTAGAGAATGTAATACTACCCAGTGTTTGTACAATAAACAATATTGTTGCATGGCTCTCTGAAATGCAACATTATGAGGTCAGTTATTCCCCGATAATGACTGTGTTCAATAGCAATGCTGTATAATGACTGTCACCTTTCGTCTCAGTTATTGACTGTAGTTACTGTAAAATCAAACTTTCAGTGTCAACAGCAGGCCTACGGTAATAATGTTGTTCGTTTTGTTGCTAGAATGATTGTTTTGTACACTGTTGTAATGGTTTATAAGATAATAAACAGGTAAGATATTCTCAAATCAGTATTTCCAACCCGATCTCACAGCAATTTGTACATATTTTACGCGGTGGCTAATTTTTGCTAAATTGTACGTATTTGACGAGTACGAATTCATAAAAGTGAGGTTGTACGAATTTGTATGAATTAGCCACCTAGTACAAATACATACAAATTGGTCGTGAGATAGCGTTGGTATTTCACGTCCTTGTACTTTTGCTGAAAATCTATAATAATTGATACAATTGTACTGTCATGGGTGTGTGCAGGCAGGAAGACGGGCTGATTCAATTCTCAAACAAAGTTTAATGATAAAGGATTCTCAGGTGAGTCATACAGGCAGGTTAGCAACACACTCTATACATAGACAAGACCGGACAGAAACTGAAGGAAACAGGAGAACTTAAATAGGGAACACAAACAAGATGAATACACACAGCTGACACAGATGAACTCATAATGACGGTGACCATGGAGACAGACGAGTGGCGGGAAACTGGAACAAAGGAACATATCAAACACAAGCAAAACAGACTGAACATGTGGCATGTACATCATACCTTAAATGTCAGTCTTGTTCGTTTGTCTAGGCCAGGGATGGGCAAATTCAGTCCTGGAGGGCCACAGAGTTTAGGTCCAACCCTGATCAAACTCACCTGCCTGTAGCCTTCTAGTAATCCTGAAGGCATTGATTAGCTGGTTCAGGTGTGTTTGATTAGGGTTGGAACTAAACTGTACAGGGCAGTGGCCCTCCAGGACCGAATTTGCCCATCCCTGGTCAAGGCAAGGCTCTTTTTATCTTGAGGAAAACTTAAAGTGAAGAAACCCGTTGCCTTAAAATTATTAAGTAATAAATTTCATGCATAATTGAAAACAAATATGTTATGTAAACTTGACAATTCCACATTACTTAATTTTTTTCAATTATACATGGTTTATTTACTTAATTTAAGGCAATGGGTTTTCTCACTTTTTTAAGTTGTCAACTGATCACTTTTTACACTGCAGACACTTTGCGTTTAATGAGCTAATAAAACATTTCAACTTACATCAATATTGTTTGTCTAATTATTTACTTAAGTGGCCAGTAGCCATATAATAAGCAGGATAATGTACATCCAGCCCGATTGTTATCACAAAATCGAAATCAGTCGGTTGGATTTACATTATCCTTTTACTTAACTAGATTTTGACAATGACAGTATGCTAAGTTGTGCAAAGAGGCACCATAATTAGGGTGGTATGTGGTTGCTAGGGTGTTCTAGGTAGTTGCTAGGTGCAAGTATGACATCACATTTGCTAGGTCAAAACGCGGAAGCGAGTTAGCATTTTAACACTTCCCGTTCCACCGTCCTGAAGTCAATGGGTTTTTTGAATGGGGTTTTGGTTAAATGGCTGAAATAAGGTCTGTGAACACAAGCTCAAGACACTTTCACATTTTATTCTATGAAATAAAATACATCAATATTACCCCACTCAAGATTTTTTGAAGCTGTTACGTGTCTTGAAAAAGGTGGTTGCTAACAAGTGGCTAAACGGGACTACAGAGGCTGTCGAGGAGATTAAACGTCATCACCCGAGCAGGTAAGCTCAGTCCGCTTTTACAGACTCATTGTGCTCATAAATGTGCTCTTATAAGCTAGTCTAACTCAAATGGTCTGAGAAAATGTTTTGAGACAAAAACTGAAAGAGTTGTCGGAGGCTTAGTGATGTAGGGTGACCATACATGCCCGTTTTCCGAGGACAGTCCCGGTTTTCGGTGTTCTGTCCCCGACTGGAGCTGCCGCCGGAAATGTCCCCGTTTTACAGCTCGTTCAAACAACAACCCGCAGATATATTGCAAAAAAAGCGCCCAACCAACATACAGCAGCTGCTGGTTACAGGAGCAATCATGCACTCTAAAAAATGCTGGGTTAAAAACAACCCAAGTTGGGTTGAAAATGGACTAACCCAGCAATTGGGTTGTTTTAACCCAGTAAATGGGTTGTTTTAACCCAATTGTCCAAATTGTTTTAACCAACACAAAACAAAACAATTTAGTCCATTTTCAACCCAACTTGTTTTTAACCCAGCATTTTTTTGAGTGTGTAGTTATTATTTTCACCAGCAGATGGCGCTGTGAGATGCACTGACTCTACTTGGGTAGAGCGCTGCTACTGCTTCACGAAGAACGTAACCGAGAGCAGAGTGCCATTATTGTCAAATATCATAAGAAACATCGTAATCGCTTTCAAGGTAGTAACATACTAACTATTCATGTTAAAGTAATACTGTTTGGATGTGCTTTATAACAGAGCCTCAATAGGGTGTGGGATTGTTTTGTCCCCAAAAGTTCCGCAGTCACAAAGCAGCTATTACCATACATCCTAACTATATGTAACGGAGGCCAGCCAGTAGTTGCTGTGTGAGTAAACCTCACTCCTCTGATCTCAAGAGATGCTCTAGCGACTGACGTTAAAGGTTGCAGCCTTTAGCCTCCTTGTTAGAGCATCTGACTCTCATGCCGGCCGACCCAGGTTCGAGTCCCGCTTGGAGCGGGGCAGTTCGAACAGGAGGGGTTACATTGGTGCCGTGACCCGGATGGGAGTGAGGTTTAGGGGGGTGAGTGTAACGGAGGCCAGCCAGTAGTTGCTGTGTGAGTAAACCTCACTCCTCTGATGTCAAGAGATGCTCTGGTCAAGACAATCTACTGAACTCAAAACTGAATGTCAGAATGGGAAAGAAAGGTGATTTAAGCAATTTTGAGCATGTCATGGTTGTTGGTGCCAGAGGGGCCGGTCTGAGTATTTCACAATCTGCTCAGTTACTGGGATTTTCACGCACAACCATTTCTAGGGTTTACAAAGAATGTTGTGAAAAGGGAAAAACATCCAATATGTGGCAGTCCTGTGGGCGAAAATGCCTTGTTGATGCTAGAGGTCAGAGGACAATGGGCTGACTGATTCAAGCTGATAGAAGAGCAACTTTGACTGAAATAACCACCCGTTACAACCAAGGTATGCAGCAAAGCATTTGTGAAGCCACAACACGCACAACCTTGTGGCGGATGGGCTACAACAGCAGAAGACCCCACCGGGTAGCGTCTCCACTACAAATAGGAAAAAGAGGGTACAATTTGCATGAGCTCAAACTTGGACAGTTGAAGACTGGAAAAATGTTGCCTGGTCTGATGAGTCTCGATTTCTGTTGAGACATTCAGACGGTAGAGTCAGAATTTGGCGTAAACAGAATGAGAACATGGATCCATCATGCCTTGTTACCACTGTGCAGGCTGGTGGTGGTGGTGTAATGGTGTGGGGGATGTTTTCTTGGCACACGTGAGGCCCCTTAGTGCCAATTGGGCATCGTTTAAATGCCACAGCCTACCTGAGCATTGTTTCTGACCATGTCCATCCCTTTATAACCACCATGTACCCATTCTCTGATGGCTACTTCCAGCAGACAAAGCTTGAATCATTTCAAATTAGTTTCTTGAACATGACAATGAGTTCACTGTACTAAAATGGCCCCCACAGTCACCAAATCTCAACCCAATAGAGCATATTTGGGATGTGGCGGAACGGGAGCTTTGTGCCCTGGATGTGCATCCCACAAATCTCCATCAACTGCAATATGCTATCCTATCAATATGGGCCAACATTTCTAAAGAATGCTTTCAGCACCTTGTTGAATCAATGCCACGTAGAATTAAGGCAGTTCTGAAGGCGAAAGGGGGTCAAACACAGTATTAGTATGGTGCTCCTAATAATCCTTTAGGTGAGTGTATATATATAAAACACTTGCAACATATACATGTGCTGAATACACATACTTTCTGCTTAAAATAAGCCTAAAATGCAAAATAACAAGACTAATTAAGGATAGTAAGATTTATTTTCAGGCACAAATGTAGCAAAACATTTTAAGAAAAAAAAAGTAATTTATATAGTATAAACTTGTGAAAATGAAAATATTAAATACAGTCATAAAATGTTAAAATATTTGTTCAATAGTTTTAATTATCATATTTATGTTTTTATTTTTGTAATGTGTTTTTGCTAAGCCATGTTATTATATAATTTTGAACTGCTTGTTATTTACAATGGTTACTATTAACTGTTTTAGTTTTTAATTTTAATTTTTATTGTATTAAATCCAGACCAAAAATCAAACTAAATCATAATAATTATTATTGTTAATATAGGGAGCCCACAACAACGACAACAAAAAACATTCAGAAATGTATTGTCCCTGTTTTTTAATTAAAAGATAATAACAAATTAGATTTGAGTGATATTTTGACCACTCAAATAGGAAATGTCCTCGGTTTCCATTTCAGAAATCTGGTCACCTTATAGTGGTGGTGACGTTGAAGTCTAGCGACCCTGGTGTAGTTTGTTTATAGCCTACCTTTAGCCTTTTACTTCTGGCGACTGCATTTAGGCTTCTATGATGTGTAATGTTTTTTTTGTGCTAACTTTTTTGAGAACATTATTAAAGACCAGATAACTTAGAAGAAACGTTTTAACACATCTGGAAGATTTTATTTTTAAGAACTTTTCCAGAGAACATTGCCACACTGTTATAACAAGTTTTGAGAACATTCCCTGTTAGCTGGGTTGCTGTTTCGATGATAATAAAACAGCCCTTCCAGCTCCTGACCAATCTTTTATGACCTCCTCATAGTTTAGACAGATGGTATAGTACAGTTTCTGATCTTTTAAGCACCTACCAACACTCCAATGCACATTCAAGGGTCATGAACTGACATGTTTGATTGAAGGACAGATTGACCCAGACGTGTCAGTTTGAACTTCAATCAGTCAACATTTACTCTGATTAAAAGTATCATGATCATGCAGAAAGGGATCCAGATAGCGAGGACCATTTGATGTGGCATTTCTGTGGGCACATACTGCAATACACCATTTACCACTAACTTCCTGTCAGACAAATGTAACGTGCCCGTTGCGAAACTGGCTGGGCTCAGCCACAGCTGTCGTGGGCTGCTTCCTGTTTTCTTTTTCTCTCGTGTTTATATATGGGTCAGTGTGGGACGGACTCACCTCCAGACTTACATTCAACATCATTGCCCAGACGGAGGATGACTGGAGCGGAAGGGAAGGAGTGATGATCTGCTGAAAACAGGAGCGGCCTCTGTGTCTCATGTGCTGCCAGTCACTGGCATGTTGTGCTTGGCTTAAGTTCTCCCTCCTGCCCCTCCTGCCCCATGATTAGACAGGAGTGGATACTTTCCCAGTAGGAAGAGGTTAGGATGGTGTTTTCTTTATGGTTTGTGTGGAATTAGAGGGCTGAGCAGTCACAGGAAGTCACAGGAAGTGACAGTAACCATATTTGCAAAAAGGCAAGGGATGTGTCAGAAGTTTGTAATAAATCTTTTTTTTTTTTTTTTTTTTTTGTCTCTTACGCCTAGATAAGGGATAGTTCACCCAAAAATGAAAATGACCCCATGATTTACACACCCTCAAGCCATCTTAGGTGTGTATGACTTTCTTCTTTCAGACGAATACAATCGGCGATATATTAAATAATATCTTTAATATAGAGTATCATCTTTTGAGAATAGAGTATCATCTTTTGAAGCCCAAAAAGTGCATCCATCCATCATAAAAGATATCCATCTGGCTCCAGGGGTTCAACCCAAGGTACAGCAGCAGTTCCTGAATTATTACGCAGGAATGAGAGTGTAGTTCCTAGCCATATCGGTCTAGAAAAACAAAACTTTTCATTTTCCGTTGGTCTGAGTACTATAACTATACACATCACAACATGTACATAGGAAAATGTTGCCGTTATTTTGTCACTTATTGAGCAGTAGGCTAGATGGAGCCGTTTACCTCCAGTCTTTGTGCTAAGCTAGGCTAGTGGTGGGTGTGTAAGAGAGTTATGGCATGCACGGAGATGAGAATGGTATGTATGGACTTATCTAACTCTGGGGGATACGGTGAATAAGCTAAAGTCCCAAAAAGCCGGCGTGTTCCTTTAAGAAATCATTCAGCTTTGCCATCACAGGAATGAATTACATTTCCAAATATATCCAAATAAAAAAGTTATTTTAAATGAAAAAAACAACAATAATAATAATCACACTATACAGCCATGGTAAGCATAAAGAGACATCGTTCAAAAACATAAAAAAATAAAATAATAATAATTTAAAAAAAATTCTAATGACGCTATATAACATATTTGGCATCCTTTTAGATTGTGGGATTTTAAAATCTAGGTTCAGAGCAGATAACCTGAGAGTTAAGCTTTCCATTGTGTTCATTTCCACTAATTAGGCATGCCAGGATGAAGAGACAAGCAATAAATCCTATCTCTTCCATTTAAGTTTTTGTCCTAACCAGCTGTGACAAGCGACTTGACAAGATGTGTAAGGGGCGTTCACAATGACAGTGGTTAAATCAATAGAGGTCACTAAGTCTCTGTACTGTTTCTAATAGCCAGTCATACTCTAATGTTTCAGGTGGTGGATCATGTGAAGTTCACTGTTGTCACTCCCCTTCGTGTCACTGCACATTTTTATTAAAACTCTGCTCAACTTTGTACATTGGCAAAGGTCGCTGTCACTCATGTCGCCTCAAATGACTAACTGTCATTGAAAAATAAATTACTTCCAGTCGCTTTGTTTCTGCATATCGCTGTCAGTATGAATGCTTCTGTAGACAATCCCTGGCTTTCTATTCCTATCATGGCGTGACAAAGTGAAATCTCATTGGTCCAAATCGTTCACGTAGCTTTAAAATGCAGTTCTGTCAGGACCACTATCTTCAAATATGATTGATTGACTATTAGCATATAGTCTGGATTGGCGGTGTGGTTCTGTTCTGGGCAAGAACTCCCTGCGAATCCATGCAGCCTAGCATGGATAAGAGCAGAGAGAGCAGCGATAACCCCTTTAGGGTGAACAGAACAGAACCAACATAATGTATTGCAGATATCATTAATGTTGATATTAAATGTACAAAATAATTTGGGAATTTAGTCTGATTCAAGGGGAATCAGAATACCAAATCCTGACTGGACGAGAAGAGGAGCTGGGGATGGAGGAGGGTAAATGAGCTCTGGAGAACGCAATAGCTGCTGATAGTACTGAGGAGCTATATATATATATATATATATATATATATATATATATATATGCTGTGATAGACGTCGTATTCCTATAGGTAGACGTGATCAGCTGACAGTCAGCTGATGCGAGCTTGACTAACGTGACCTGCCAGAACTTACGCTATATGCTTGATTTCTGTTAGGACCACTATTGTCAAAGATGAATGATTGACTATTAGCATATAGTTTGGATTGGCGGTATGGTTCTGTTCTGGGCAAAAACTCCCTGCTGCATGCAATAACCCCCAAAACAAAACCAATGCCTACATCCCCAAAACATGACTGATGCGAAAATCTGAATGCCCCTTATTAAATTAGAAATATTAAAAAACAAATTTAAATTAATTGAATAATATCCACTGGGGGAAGCATACACCCCTAGTGGCAGTAAAATATGATACATGTTGCTGTAACCAAATTTAAATTCATGTAATAATATCTGTTGGGGGAAGCATACACCCCTAGCAGCAGCAGATTTTGCAAAAGCATGTTGCTGTAACCAAATTTAAATTCATTGACTAATATCTATTGTGGGAAGCGTACACTCCTAGCGGCAGCAAAAATGATACAAGCATTTTATTTTATTTCCCGATCTTATGGGGGAACCATCACCCCAAGCCGCAGCAAGCAAGGACATATTTGCAACAAGCATGTTGCTGTACCAATTATAAATTCATTGAATAATATCTATTGGGGGAAGCTTACACCCCTAATGCAGCAAAATCTGATACAACAGGGATGTTATAATCACAGAACTAACTAGTAGTCTGTCTGGGAAACCCTGCAGGAACATCTCCAAGTAGATGCAACGTGCAGCTAGCAATGAAATACAGTGCTTCCTCATTCATGATTCTGCTCCTGTTGGGGGGTGATTCCATCGGCTGGAGGAGAAGGCGACGACCCCCGTGACTCCACACTGCCTCATGGGATCACCAAGCCACGATGTTGTTAGTGTTGAATAAGAGACCTCAGCTGTGAAACGTATCTGCTTTGTGTATTTAAGCACAGCATGTTATTGATACTCTAGATAAGCTAAAGCCATAAGCATGTTGCTAAAATTACATAGCATGTGCAATATGATTGTTCCCAATAGCAACTATAGCTTAAGACCAGCATGTTTCCAATAGTAATCAGATAGCCTTTAGAATGAGCATGTTTCAAATGGCAACTAGAGTTAACACCTTGCTCCAACAGCAAACTACAAACCCAATTCCAAAAAAGTTGGGACACTGTACAAATTGTGAATAAAAACAGAATGCAATGATGTGGAAGTTTCAAATTTCAATATTTTATTCAGAATACAAAATAGATGACATATCAAATGTTTAAACTGAGAAAATTTATAATTTTAAGGGAAAAATAAGTTGACTTTAAATTTCATGGCATCAACACATCTCAAAAAAGTTGGGACAAGGGCATGTTTCCCATTGTGTGGCATCCCCTCTTCTTTTCATAACAGTCTGCAAACGTCTGGGGACTGAGGAGTTGCTCAAGTTTAGGAATAAGAATGTTGTCCCATTCTTGTCTAATACAGGCTTCTAGTTGCTCAACTGTCTTAGGTCTTCTTTGTCGATCTTCCTCTTTATGATGCGCCAAATGTTTTCTATGGGTGAAAGATCTGGACTGCAGGCTGGCCATTTCAGTACCCGGATCCTTCTTCTACGCAGCCATGATGTTGTAATTGATGCAGTATGTGGTCTGGCATTGTCATGTTGGAAAATGCAAGGTCTTCCCTGAAAGAGACGATGTCTGGATGGGAGCATATGTTGTTCTAGAACTTGGATATACCTTTCAGCATTGATGGTGCCTTTCCAGATGTGTAAACTCCCCATGCCACATGCACTCATGCAACCCCATACCATCAGAGATGCAGGATTCTGAACTCAGCGCTGATAACAACTTGGGTTGTCCTTGTCCTCTTTAGTCCGGATGACATGGCGTCCCATTTTTCCAAAAAGAACTTCAAATTTTTATTCGTCTGACCACAGAACAGTTTTCCACTTTGCCACAGTCCATATTAAATGAGCCTTGGCCCAGAGAAAACGCCTGCGCTTCTGGATCATGTTTAGATATGGCTTCTTTTTTGACCTATAGAATTTTAGGTGGATTGTGTTCACCGACAATGTTTTCTGGAAGTATTCCTGAGCCCATGTTGTGATTTCCATTACAGTAGCATTCCTGTATGTGATGCAGTGCCGTCTAAGGGCCGAAGATCACGGGCATCCAGTATGGTTTTCCGGCCTTGACCCTTACGCACAGAGATTGTTCCAGATTCTCTGAATCTTTGGATGATATTATGCACTGTAGACGATGATAACTTCAAACTCATTGCAATTTTTCTCTGAGAAACTCCTTTCTGATATTGCTCCACTATTTTTGGCCGCAGCATTGGGGGAATTGGTGATCCTCTGCCCATCTTGACTTCTGAGAGACACTGCCACTCTGAGAGGCTCTTTTTATACCCAATCATGTTGCCAATTGACCTAATAAGTTGCAAATTGGTCCTCCAGCGGTTCCTTATATGTACATTTAACTTTTCCGGCATCTTATTGCTACCTGTCCCAACTTTTTTGGAATGTGTAGCTCTCATGAAATCCAAAATGAGCCAATATTTGGCATGACATTTCAAAATGTCTCACTTTCAACATTTGATATGTTATCTATATTCTATTGTGAATAAAATATAAGTTTATGAGATTTGTAAATTATTGCATTCCTTTTTTATTCACAATTTGTACAGTGTCCCAAATTTTTTGGAATCAGGTTTTTATAAAAAGTTAACACACCTGCTTCAATATCAACTATGTAGCTTTAAAGGCCTTTTTTATTTTTTTATACTGTTGTCTGAGGTCAACTTATGTCATTCGCTTGGTTTTTACATTCAAAAACATCATAATGAATAAGTAATAGGCTATTTTATGGCTTTTTGATGGGCGTGCCGCACTGAAGACTTGGAAGTAAACGCCCACGGATAGGATTGGTTATTAAATCAGTTCATGTCAGGCATTGTTTTGAAAGCGGCAACCGGAATGATTCTCTCACAGGGCTCACAAAACGTCTTTATCAAACAAACACAATGATTTATCCCTCATCCACCCGCGATTGATTGGAATATAATTTTTTTATTACTTGGCCCACCCAATCGGTGGATATAAGCGCGAACCGCGTGTGCCCTTCAAATATCAAGTCAAGAGAGTGAACAACGCAGATCAAGAAAGGAATGCTATTTCACTATTTAAGATTCACCGGCCTGCCGACGGGCTTATGTTTTGGTAGCCCGTCTGGAAAAAACATAGCCCCGGGAAGTTGGCCTTTGCGAGCCCTGGCCCATACATGTCTGAGTCTGATCACGAATCGCAATGAACCAACAAATAAAGGATTCTCCATTTCTGCATTCTATGACGTCAATGGTCAACATATTCTGAGATCGAGCATTTGCTGGGTCTGGTTTCAATAAAGCTTTTCTTTGACTAACAAGGACGTTTTCAGCTCTGAAATTTACAGGATATTCTTATATCACAATGAACTTTCATATATCAAAGGCTCAAGGGAAAGTTGATTTCTCAATTCATCACCCCTTTAAGAACAAGCGTGTTTCTAATAGCACTGCAGCTTAAAGAATGAGTGTGTTTCTAATAACACTACGTCTTTAGAACAGTGTGTTCCCAATAGCACTGCAGCTTTAAGAACGAGTGCGTTCCCAATAGCACTGCAGCTTTAAGAACAGAATGTTCCCAATAGCACTAGCTTTGAAGAACACACGTTTCCAATATCAACTATACTGTAGGAAGGAACATACAGATAACAGAATCAGAATAAATGCTGAGCTGAGCTGTTTGCTATTGTCTTTAAGAGCTGCACCCCAGCAGAAATGATTCTGTTTGCACCATGAATTGTTTTTCCTGTCGATCACCGCAAGCTGCTTGAATACGTGCAGTAAAGCTAAGAAAACAAACCAAAGCAACCTGACTTAGGTTTAATTAAGTCATAGCATGTTGCAGCGACAAGCAAGTTGCCAATGGCAATGCACATTTGTAAATATGATCGCATAGCCTAGCTGCATGAGCATTTACTGAAAATAACTAGAAACCTAAGCAACACGGATGGCCTTAGCAATGAGCCTAAATGAGCCAATAGCCTACCCTGATAGCTTTTAGCAGAACATTTTAAAAAGGAACTTAGCTTAGCTTCGTGAAGATATTAAGGGATGATTACGTGGGTGTTACTTGGATGTTTGATCTCTCTTGATATCCTTCATGCAGGTGAGTGCAGATCTCATCTGAATTGTTCTTAGTTCAGTTAGCTACATTAGTAAACTTCAGCGAGTCCATGTCAACAATGCAGTGATATACACTCACCTAAAGGATTATTAGGAACACTATACTAATACTGTGTTTGACCCCCTTTCGCCTCCAGAACTGCTTTAATTCTACATGGCATTGATTCAACAAGGTGCTGAAAGCATTCTTTAGAAATGTTGGCCCATATTGATAGGATAGCATCTTGCAGTTGATGGAGATTTGTGGGATGCACATCCAGGGCATGAAGCTCCCGTTCCACCACATCCCAAAGATGCTCTATTGGGTTGAGATCTGGTGACTGTGGGGGCCATTTTAGTACAGTGACCTCATTGTCATGTTCAAGAAACTAATTTGAAATGATTCAAGCTTTGTGCATTATCCTGCTGGAAGTAGCCATCAGAGAATGGCTACATGGTGGTCATAAAGGGATGGACATGGTCAGAAACAATGCTCAGGTAGACCGTGGCATTTAAACGATGCCCAATTGGCACTAAGGGGCCTAAAGTGTGCCAAGAAAACATCCCCCACACCATTACACCACCACCACCAGCCTGCACAGTGGTAACAAGGCATGATGGATCCATGTTCTCATTCTGTTTACGCCAAATTCTGACTCTACCATCTGAATGTCTCAACAGAAATCGAGACTCATCAGAGCAGGCAACATTTTTCCAGTCTTCAACGGTCCAATTTTGGTGACCTCGTGCAAATTGTAGCCTCTTTTTCCTATTTGTAGAGGAGATGAGTGGTGCCCGGTGGGGTCTTCTGCTGTTGTAGCCCATCCGCCTCAAGGTTGTGCATGCTGTGGCTTCACAAATGCTTTGCTGCATACCTCGGTTGTAACAAGTGGTTATTTCAGTCAAAGTTGCTCTTCTATCAGCTTGAATCAGTCGAGCCATTCTCCTCTAACCTCTAGCATCAACAAGGCATTTTCACCCACAGGACTGCCGAATACTGGATGTTATTTCCCTTTTCACACCATTCTTTGTAAACCCTAGAAATGGTTGTGTGTGAAAATCCCAGTAACTGAGCAGATTGTGAAATACTCAGACCGGCCCATCTGGCACCAACAACCATGCCACGCTCAAAATTGCTTAAATCACCTTTCTTTACCATTCTGACATTCAGTTTGGAGTTCAGGAGATTGTCTTTACCAGGACCACATCCCTAAATGCATTGAAGCAACTGCCATGTGATTGGTTGATTAGATAATTGCATTAATGAGAAATTGAACAGATGTTCCTAATAATCCTTTAGGTGAGTGTATGTATGTATATATATATATATATATATATATATATATATATATATATATATATATATATATATATATATATATATATATATATATATATATATAATGTTTATATATATGTGTTGTGATAGACGTCGCATTCCTATAGGTAGACGTTTGACTAACGTGACCTGCCAGAGCTGACGGTATACGCTTGATTATGTTGTTATTGATTGTGGTGTTGCATTCAAGATAGAGTCATTAGCAATCCCCAGACTATTTAAGCGTATATATATGACTTTGTAAAAAATCACCCAAAATCACCCCAAATCACCATAAAATACCATAAAACATAACAAGAACACCATAAAAATACACTGTGTACACATGCACTGTGTAAATTTTAGTGGCATCTAGTGGTGAGGTTGTGAATTGCAACTGAGAAGCTACGGTGGCCGACACAGGACTAAAATGTCAGAGACAATAGAGAGTAGCTAGCGCTCTGTAAAGAAGTTTGTCCATTTAGGGCTACTGTAGAAACATGACGGCACAAAATGGTGACCACTGTAAGGGGACACGCGCTATATGTAGATAGAAATGGCTCATTCTAAGGTAATAAAAACATAACGGTTCATTATGTAAGGTTTATACACCACTGAAAACATAGTTATGTATAGTATATTGCATATCTGTCAATAGATCCTCATAAATACTACACACTACACCTTTATTACAAAATGTGCACATACAGCTTTGCATTAGGAACTAGAATATTACAGATCGCTTTATGGTTTTTTTAATATGTTTGTTGTTTATGGAGCTTGGCAGTCATGGTCACTAGAATGGTTGTTGTGTGGTAAGAGCTGTGTGAAGATCCTTCAGAAATTCGTATAAAGTTTGGGACGACATGAGGGTCAGTAAATGATGACAGAATTTTCAGTTTTGTGTGAATTATTTATTTAATAACAATTGTGATGGGGACAGCAATACACAATCAGAAACAAATTGCTGCAATGTTCAGCACTACTTTAAACATCAAATAGAGCTATTCTGGACTTCAAAAAGTGCTTTAAAAATTGATTGGCCACAGCCATAGTGTTGTCACATAGTGTTGAATGTGTTAAAACAAATGCTATAGTAGTTTACTCCAAATAAGTGTATTTGTGTATTTGTAGTTTAGTCTAGAAGCCTCTGCATAAAAAAAAAAAAAAAAAAAAACATCTTCTTTTATGTATAATTTATGTAATATATTTGCTTTAATGTATCAGTATTGTTTAATGTTTAAAAATCGCCTGACACCAAAACCATTTAAAATGAACTTTATCTCATATTGATTTATCTTTTGCTGACCTTGAGGTCATCCCTACCTATAAATCAATAAGTCTTTCAGTCTTTGCTGTTTGTATACATTGGACTAATATTCCTTGTGGACCTGTTGGGTGTGAGCTAAGCAACCAACTAAACAACAGCTGACTTTGGGGACTGTCATCATGATGTCCACAAAAGAAAATGTTCTGGTTTTTCATTTCACTGAGGAGATGTGCACCCTCCCTTATCGGTCACCCTGACAGCAACTACTAGGTCATGATGCCCTGGTGTCCACATCCTGAACACAGACCAGTCAGTACACAACAAATAAGACTGGTTTGTTCCGTGGATATAACATCATGTTTCTGTTAGATAAAATAATATGGATTTACTACCTTTCTTTATTTTTCTTATTCACCATTAAATATAAGAAACGATATCGATTCTACACTCTAAATAATAGTAAATAATAAAAATACACAATACAATCTATATATAAAATCTCTCTCTCTCTCTCTCTCTCTCTCTCTATATATATATATATATATATATATATATATATATATATATATATATATATATATATGGATCAGTTCATATACAGTTCATGTACAATATGAGTTGTATACAGTTCATATACAATAGGAACAGTTTGTATACAATATTTTTATTCAATGGTAAGTCAGTCTTTTACAGTCATAAAATACTCAAAAACATTTAGTAAATGTTTTAGGACGTGACAGGAGCAGTAACAGCAGGCAATGGGAATCTGTGGGAAGAAAACTGGTATCAGTAGGCTGTTCCGGTTCATTAAATGACAATCTTATATACTGATTTTTGAAAAGTTACATAGAAAACAAACAGCTTTAACTTGTGCCATCTCGTCTGTCAGACATTTAAGTTTCAACCCATCAAACGCACAGCGCGACCACAACAGCGATGCTAGAGCACTATATCAACAGCGCTCCTATTATAGTCAGTGGAGCACACGACAGTTTAGGACAGCGATGTCGCGTCGTGTTTCAGCTGTGGTCGCGCATCCGTTTGGCAGGAGGTGAAACTTCCTGGTGGCGCTGGCACGTTGTTAGTCTAGCGTTCCCAGCAGACGTTTGGTGTGACTTACATGTAAACAGAAAAGTTAAACTGTGAGACTACAGGCATTTTCCTCTTTGTACAGTAATAATTTGATAGGAATACAATGTAATACAAATCTTAATTTCATTCAGATATTTCCCCTCAGGAAGTTTTCTCTTAGAACAGAACACAAAATTACAGTTGACAAACGTATCCAGTTTTAACCGGTTTGGCACTGACTACCCAACATTGGGTTACATTGACTTAGTGCTGGGTAGGTATGTGATTACAGAGTTACAGAAAAACTATGCACTAGCACTGAGTAAAAATATTAAAAATAACCCAATAAAATGACCCAGCAGGCTGAACCCAGCATTTTTCACTCTCATTAGAGTGTTAGTAGAGTATTAGTAGACTGGTAGGGTTAGGGTTAGAATAAGTTGACAAGTAGTTGCAAAGTTACTTATAGTCAGTAGAATGTCTGTTGGAGGACCATCACAATAAAGAGTTAGCAGATATTAAGCAGACAGTCTATTAATACTCTAATGAGAGTTAGTTGACATGTAGTAGCAAAGTTACTTATAGTCAAAAGAATGTTCAAAAGGGACCATCAAAATGTCAAAGTGTTACCAAAATGTGTAATTAAAGGGGTTACATCTGAATATTTTCTGTAAAAAGCTAGGATATGTTGAATAATATTAATTTGTTGCTTTGCCTGCTTTTGTGCATGATGCCTCCTGCCTTTTAAAGGCCGTTTAGTAAAGTGATGCTTTTCTGATGCTTTTGATTGGTTCTCTTGTTTGAATTTGCAGAGCACCACATCTGACAATTGAAGAGATTTGTCACCATGGCGAGAGATAAAAATGTGTTCCAGTGCTGGAAATTTAGAATTCAGAAATCAGAAAAGGGTGTAAATATAACAGTTCAGTGCAAAATATGTTTGCAAACTATTAAAATGCTATCGACATCGAAGGTTTGGAAGCATCTCCTATGATGAATGCTAACCTGAAACACCTCCTAGTGGACAAATCCCTCTATTAGTTTGTCCTGTTTTGACTTGCAAAATAGAGCTATTTAACTACACAATACATAACTGTGTGTATTGTATAGTTAATATACATAGTTTTATGTACATAACTGGAACATAAAAAAAAAAAAAAAAAAAGCTACAGTGGGGGAGTCTGTTTGGGTCAGGGCCGTAACCATCATAGGCATTGAGGGGGGCAGAAAAGACACAATAATTGGAAAATGTCACCTCTATAGTAAGACAACGAGAAACTTTGCGGCAAAACTTAACTTAGAACACGAGACTCACGGAAAGAAAGTAAACTTAAGTAAAATAAAGGAAAGTGAGAGGAGATTTCTAGATGGATTGAATTAAATCGTTAACCCATTTTCAGATCTTGGTCTGCCTCGATCGTTTTCGTCTGATCATCTATTTGTCATGTTGTCTGTCTTTTAACTTAACTTGCTTTAACTCTTTGTTTGTGTTCTGAGATTAATACTCAAATATTGGCCCATCCTCTTGGATGGATTCTGACCAATCAGGGACCATCTTGGTTCAGAGGGGACTGTGTCCACAACCCCCCCATAAATTACCTGTTATCTATGGTCTCCTAGCTTCCTGCTCTAAGCAGAGAATGCATTTAAACATGATTTCTTATTATAAGAACACAATACATTCTACACAGATTTGACTGAAGCCATCTTCTGAATTATGAACAAACAAACAAAAAGATACCAGGAAAGGTGCACTTTCAACCACTCGTTCAATACTTATACAATTACATGAATTTGTGAGTGATATATATGCATAACGGTCACATGTATTGTTTATAGACATGATATAGGATTATGCAGTCGAAGGGTGTTTGAATGCAAGTCCGACAAACAATCATTTGAATGATTTGATGCAGTTTATATGCAACAAACAATTTCTGTGGGTTTTTCCTGTGGATTCTAACCATGTCACTCATTTAAAGGTCATTGAAAAAATGAAGATCTGTTTTGTTTCATTGTCTGGTGATCAAACAAAGACTTTGAGGTTGCTCAGAGTTGCCAAAGTTTGCAGGGCAATAAAATACTTAGCTTCTGGTGATGGACAGTTGATTTTGGGGGTCTGGAGTGTTGAATTGTTCTTTTTGTGTGGAATTATGTTAGAACGAATCGTCTGGAAGATTAATTTGTGTCTGGCGCGTCCACAATTCCTATAACACTTAAGGGTAAATTTTTGTACCTCTAAGTCAGGGGTAGGCAAGTTCGGTCCTAGAGAGCTGATATCCTGCAGAGTTTAGCTCCAACCCTACTAAGCCACCACAGTATAAAACTCATGGCTCCCAGCTGTTACAAGTCACGCCTGACTCTGTTTCCCAGAATCCTCCCTGCCTTACACCTGATTGCACTCCCTCATCATCTTTCCTGCTCTCCCTGGATTCCCTGCACCTGGAATTCATCATTTGCACTCCCTTTTTATTGGACTCACTTCCCTGCACTCCTTGTCCGTTCTCAATGTTATTTCAGGTTTGGTTGGTATGTTGTATTTTGTGCCTGTCTATATCCTTGAGTTATTAAACCCGTCTTTTTATCTGATTCTGCTTCATCCCTGCTGCACACCAACCTGTAACACCAGCATGCCTTGCAGCATTAAGTAGTCACTATTGTTGAGATTCATATGCTGATTCTTGATATCTGTGTGCGTCTAAACTTTTTTCCCCTAGAATGTATTTAAAAATCAAAATTCAGAATGTCTGAACATTTATTAACATTTTAATAATTAACATTTTTGGTTTGTGATGAGTTTAGTCAAACATTTTTCTTCATGGCTTCTTTTGATCTGAACAGATTATGTGTTTTGTTAACAAAAACCACAAGCTCACATGAAAAGCCAAGAGTCAAACTGCCCAACTAAAGGAAACACTCATCACCATAATGGTGACCAAACATTTTCAATAAAACATCAACATCTAAACCTCTGTTAATTCTCAATAAGAGCATCTATAGATGTCTTTCAGGGTTGGAGCCAAACTCTGCAGGACAGTGGTTCTCTGGGAACGAACTTGCCTACCCCTGCTCTAAGTAGAGGAAAACAATGGTATAATTGTACCCTAAGGACCAATTGTGTACTTTTAAAGGTACAATTATAAGTTTTATTCCCCAAGGAACAAAATTGTACCTCCATTTTACTTTTTTTTTTTTTTTTTTTCTGAGAGTGTATCCAAACACAAAAAAATGTGGTTCAGACTGAATTAGCTGCGATGCTAGACATGGGAGTAATAGAAGAATCCAACAGTGATTGGGCTGGCCAGATTGGCCGGCTCTGTCCGATTCTATGTGGATTATCGCAAGGTGAATGCTGTGTCGAAAGTCAACGTGTATCCAATGCCCTGGGTTGACGAATTGCTTGATCGGCTGGGTACCGCTTGTTTTTACTCTACGCTGGATTTATCTAAAGGATATTGGTCATTGGCCTCGACTGCTTGCCAGACTTAGATAAAATGTGCTTTTGAATAATTTTTATGACTTTTTATCATGAAAAGTATTCAATATCTCCACTGTAACATACCGTATTGTCACCAAACACCTGCTGGTTATACTTCAACACTAAGTTTGGCAAGTAACATACACATACAAATAAGAAGGCCTATTCTTTACACAAATGATGTTGTTACCCAGCTAACATACTAGTTACAACCATAGCTTTTGCATGATAACCGCTTACTGAATTTGATGGCATTACACTGTATAACAGTGAATTAAGTTATTGATTTTTGTCTTTCTTTCTAATAACAGTGAAGGTATTGGTTTTATTTAATAATAAATAATCATACAAATTATGCAAAAAGA
The DNA here is from genome assembly GCA_018749465.1 of Paracanthobrama guichenoti. NCBI lineage: Eukaryota > Metazoa > Chordata > Actinopteri > Cypriniformes > Gobionidae > Paracanthobrama > Paracanthobrama guichenoti. Next base: position 21,570,650 of record CM031945.1, on the reverse strand, counting down.
CATTTTAACTAAGTGTTGTAGTATGACTAGTAGGAGACCATTGATGTGTAAACTGAATTTGGTGACACTACACAGTGTGTAACACTGAATTACTATTTTTGTAGTAAAACTTTTAGGGTTTACACTTTGCAGACAGTCCCTTAGGACTTGTCTCTTAAAGGGTTAGTTCACCCAAAAATGAAAATCTGTTCATCTTTGGAACACAAATTAAGATATTTTTGTTGAAATCCGATAGTTCAGAAAGGCCTCCATTGGCAGCAATAACAGTTCCTCTCTCAAGACCCTCTCAAGATCGCAAAAAAACCCTAAATAACGACTTATATAGTGATGGCCGATTTCAAAACACTGCTTCCTGAAGCTTCGGAGCTTTATGTGTATCGATTCATGATTCGGATTGCGTGTCAAACCGCCAAACTGCTGAAATCACGTGACTTTGGCGATCCGAACTGCTGATTCAATACACTGATTCATAATGCTCCGAAGCTTCAGGAAGCAGTGTTTTGAAATCGGCCATCACTATATACACTGACCTAAAGGATTATTAGGAACACCTATTCAATTTTTCATTAATACAATTATCTAATCAACCAATCACATGGCAGTTGCTTCAATGCATTTAGGGGTGTGGTCCTGGTCAAGACAATCTCCTGAACTCCAAACTGAATGTCAGAATGGGAAAGAAAGATGATTTAAGCAATTTTGAGCGTGGAATGTTGTTGGTGCCAGACGGGCCGGTCTGAGTATTTCACAATCTGCTCAGTTACTGGGATTTTCACGCACAACCATTTCTAGGATTTACAAACAAAAAATTTACATTTGCAGCAGTCCTGTGGGCGAAAATGCCTTGTTGATGCTAGAGGTCAGAGGAGAATGGGCCGACTGATTCAAGCTGATAGAAGAGCAACTTTGACTGAAATAACCACTCGTTACAACCGAGGTATGCAGCAAAGCATTTGTGAAGCCACAACACGCACAACCTTGAGGCGGATGGGCTACACCTGCAGAAGACCCCACCGGGTACCACTCATCTCCACTACAAATAGGAAAAAGAGGCTACAATTTGCACAAGCTCACCAAAATTGGACAGTTGAAGACTGGAAAAATGTTGCCTGGTCTGATGAGTCTCGATTTCTGTTGAGACATTCAGATGGTAGAGTCAGAATTTGGCGTAAACAGAATGAGAACATGGATCCATTATGCCTTGTTACCACTGTGCAGGCTGGTGGTGGTGGTGTAATGGTGTGGGGGATGTTTTCTTGGCACACTTTAGGCCCCTTAGTGCCAATTGGGCATCGTTTAAATGCCACGGCCTACCTGAGCATTGTTTCTGACCATGTCCATCCCTTTATGATCACCATGTACCCATTCTCTATGGATAATGCACCGTTAATGCACAAAGCTCGAATCATTTTCAAATTGGTTTCTTGAACATGACAATGAGTTCACTGTACTAAAATGGCCCCCACAGTCACCAGATCTCAACCCAATAGAGCATCTTTGGGATGTGGTGGAACGGGAGCTTCGTGCCCTGGATATGCATCCCACAAATCTCCATCAACTGCAAGATGCTATCCTATCAATATGGGCCAACATTTCTAAAGAATGCTTTCAGCACCTTGTTGAATCAATGCCACGTAGAATTAAGCCATTTCTGAAGGCGAAAGGGGGTCAAACACAGTATTAGTATGGTGTTCCTAATAATCCTTTAGGTGAGTGTAAGTCGTTATTAATTTTTTTAATATTGATTATTTTCTCATCCAGTTTTTTTGAGGAGGCACTGCCTCCCTTGCCTCCTTGGAGGAAACGCCCCTGGTGTCCTCGCACAACCGCATTATGTAATTTTTGTCATCAGGAGGGTTCATAGATGTCTGCACACCCCATCCGCGTGCAGCCCAAGACCGCACAGACGATGCATCTACAACAGCGCATGCGTAAGAAAATCAGAAGAGTCCACTAGGTGGCAATATGCACAGTATTGCTATGTCTGGTAGACTCCACTTCACTGTTGGGATAGAATCCACAACCACGTTACACACTGACGACACAGAACAATGAACTGAGGTAACTAAGGCCCTGTCCACACGAACACAGGTATTTTCAAAACCGCAGCTTTTTCTATACGGTTTGGCCGTTTGTCCACATGCAAACGCAGTATCCAGTCTCTGAAACCGACCTTTTTTGAAAACTCCTGCCAGAGTGAAGATTTTTAGAAACTCTGGTAGTAGTGATGTCATGTGGACAGTGAAACTGGAGAGTTTGGCTTGTTACGTCGGAACCAAAACTGGCAATAACCTTTTTTTTTTACAGGCTTCTGATTTGCCAAAATGGCTTTACGGTTAGGGTTATATTGCCACCTGTTGTTTTGGCATGCTCTTTACAGTGCTTCATAGTGTGTTTTTGCATTTTCATGTGGACGTGATTTATTTTTTTTAAACGGAGGAGGGAAAAACTCCTTGTGTATGTGTGGACTAGGCCTAAGGGCTTAAATACGCAGGGAGAAATGAGGGAACAAATGACCGACAGGTGAATGTAACTAGTAACTAAGGACACACTAGGGCTGCTTCCCAAAACCTAGGCAGCTGAGGCACCTCACAAAACTGACTTCTGATGCTGCGTAAAAGTTTAATGATCTACAGCAGAATAGAGAGAGCTTTGGTGAGGACTAAACAAATATTTAATTACTACAGTAGTAATTTCTCACTAGAAATGACATCAGAAGTGGAAAACGTTGGTCAAAAAAATTAATTTACACACAAACTGACCAGCAACCACAACTTTCAGACGCCATCTTTCTTTTTCTCGGCCAACTGTGTAGGAATTGAGGCCGCACCAGAAACAAATGAATCTTTGAATCTTCCTAGTGATTTGTTCAAACATAAGTCCACACATAAAAACAGATCAACATTTCAGACCAACAGTTTGTGGCCATTAACCCGTGGCCTCGGCACACACCAACAACTAATTACTTTTATGGCTTTGCAAAATCTTAGCCACATCAAGATAACGGCAGAGGGTCTTTTTGATCTGGTCAAGACAAAGGAAAGAGCCTAAACAGATGTTCTTCTTCTCACCAACCTGTGAATGAACTCTGAGCATCACAGAGTTACAATCCACAGGACAAATCCACAGAAACGGTTTTCATATACAAAGTGCATCAAATCACAAAAACGTTGATTGTCGAACTTGCATTCAAACAGCTTTCTACTATATAATTCTATATCATGTCCTATAACCAATACATGACCATTATGCATATATATATATATATATATATATATATATATATATATATATATATATATATATATATATATATATATATATATATATATTGAGTGATTGAAAGTGTATCTTGCTTGGTATCTTTATGTTGGTATCCTTATAACTCAGAAGATGGTTTGATTGAATTTTGTCTAGAATGTCTTATAAGCTTTTGTCTTAGAATGTCTTATAATAAGAAATCATGTTATTTACTCTCTGCTTAGAGCAGGAACATAAGAGACCACAAAGATAACGAGTAATTTATGATGGGGTGTGAACATAGTCCCCTCTGAACCAAGATGATACCTAATTGGCTAGAACCCATTCAGGAGGATGGGCAAATATTTGAGTTTTAATAGAAACAAAGAAATCAGTTGGAGGTCAGTTCAGTGAGTTCAGAAGAAATCAGATGAAGTTCGGTTCAAACAGTTGAAGTGGAGTCCAGAAAGCAGCTGGAGAACTCCAAGGATAGATGGTCAGATGATCGTGGCAGACCAGAGAAAATGGGTTAAATTCATTCAGGCCATCTAGAACTCTCCTCTCACTTTCCTTTCTTTTACTTAAGTTTATTTTCTTTCCGTGAGTCTGGTGTTCCAAGTTAAGTTTCGCCGCAAAGTTTCTCTTGACGAATCTCCAGCGAGCGAGACGTGATTGGCTTCCCAAGACGTCCATCAAAGACAGGCAAGACCGTCAGTGAATCACGAACCGGGAAAACCCCTCTCAAGGGATAACAAAGGATGCATCTATGCAAAAATCCTTCAGATGACTGTCTCTCAGGAGGCAGGAAGTGAAGCTAACAATGGATTTGGACGTTCCTTGATGCCTTCCTACCTTGAAATATGTCTTCGTAAGCCAGGATTAAAAGGGAATCCCCAAGACGACAAGAGACACAACTGAACTGGTGCATTGATATCAGATTGAATAACCCCGCCTAAGAAACGATAGGAGGGTTAAGTTAATGATCGGTGGTTCATTCAGGTTATGTGTTATAAATGCATATATTGCTAGAAACTTGGGATTTCATAATTTCTCTCTCTTAAAACTCCTTTCCTCACTTTATTCCTTTCTGCAACTCATGTGAATGTGTGTGCGCATGTGTTTGTGTTAGATATTTGTTTTACATGTGTGAGTAATCAATAAAATTTCGTTTGCAATTAAAGATAAGTGTTCTTGTGTTATGTGCTTACGAATTTAATGTCTTAAACTGCTGATCAAAGTCACCTGGCTAATATAGTGTTTAACTATTGTGTGGATATTAATATCCGCTGCAGAGTTGATAGTTACGGCCCGTTCAAATGAACGGCAGACGAGTCATTTGCTCGGTCGTAAAATAGACTCTTGCAAAATTCCCTATGAATTAATCAGTTCATTAATTTGAGCTAAATTGACCTGTTTCCCTTATACAGAGTCTTCCTACAACTGTCACCAAATGGAACACACAGGATTGTGGGATAACAAAGGATGCATCTATGCTGCCTTCAAAAATCCTTCAGATGACTGTCTCTCAGGAGGCAGGAAGTGAAGCTAACAATGGATTTGGACGTTCCTTGATGCCTTCCTACCTTGAAATGTGTCTTCCTAAGGCAGCTTTTTCCAGTTTTCAGACGCAACCTAGGAAACTAGGTCAGAATACATGGCAGGGAGACAGAAACAGAACCACAAACACAATTAACAAAATGTAACCCTGACAGTGACTGCTCCTTAACTGTTTAAAATATGTCAGAGCCATGGCCTTCAGGGTATTTAATTTTTCTACGTTCTTCATACTAGCAGAATAAATGTGCAGTACAGAGTCTAATTGGAGCTTTTGAGAAAGGACACTGAGACTCTTACAGTGCTGGATTCTGCCCAATATGGCGCCCTGTGGGTGAAAGTACGCTGGCAGTGTAACTCATTAACCACAAGGTCATGCTGGTTCAAAGGATTCTGATACAAGGTCTGAATACATTACCCCTTTACAGTGTTACATTTGAGTTTCTCTTAAAACTGCTGGGAATAGCCTTCACTTTTTATCACATGTGGACAACAGAAGCGACCCGTCCATGGTTAAAATGGATTGTGAATAATTCTTACCAGAGGTTAATATTTTGATATTTAGAAGATAGACTTGTAAGACTAGTAAAGCATGCATTTAAATAAATAACTGTTTCCAGTGATTGTTTCATCTTTGTGTAGCTTAACCCTAACCCTTTTTAACATCAAACAATCAATCAAAGTGAATTAAGCTATGGTTTGAAAGTGTGCATTTTATTCATCCCCTCTCGTTTTCATGTTTACCTCTGGGAGTGTCTCAGAGAAATAAGCATGTTAAAATGTAAAGGCTGTATTCAGGTTCATATTTTCTTCATAATGGTTCAACGCTCGGTTGTGTTCAAATGCACCAGCAGCTGTTGTTCCTGTTCAATCAGAGGGAATCTGTTGAGGTATTGGATAAACATGTGAGCGACAGCTTCAACGAGCCAAAAGTGAAGAGCCAAATCGAAAGTTAGAGGAAAGAAGTGAAGCTTTGACATATTCATCAAAGTAGCAAAAGGAGGTTGAAAAGGTTGATATTGAAATATGGTAATGTCAAGGCAAGCTATTTCGGCTTTCAATATTTATGAAAAATGGAGAAATCTTTTTGGCTTGTTCTGTCTGATTCAGCATTCTGTTAGTGCACAATGACATGCGCCTCCTTTCTTGAAAATTCATTTCAAAGCCCCCATCAAGATACACTGGAGAGTTTTCAAATCCTGTGCCCTTTCAGAGGTGGACAATTTGAACATTATTCAATTATCAAAAATTCTGATTTATAAACACATTGTAAGTCTTTGTTAATCATGATGCATTTAATGGTAAATCCTGATGGCATTAGATGACTTCTTATGTGCACACTGAGGGTTCTTTAATGTTTGCCCTAAATTGTTCTCATAAACTACAAAAAGGTCAAGCATAATTTAAGAAGGACGTCTTTGGGCGGCTTATTAAAGGCTAATTGGTTCAGATTAGCATGCTGTGAATATGGTTAATGGCCTTAATTGTGTTAAGAGCAAAGCCATTAATCCTGTTCCATATTCCACAACCTTCTTTATATACACATTTTTCTTTCTTCATGCTCCTGCCACCTCCTTAAAGAAATTATATTTTTTAAATTACATTTAAAATATTTTTATATTTAATATAACAGCAATAATAATCACACCTCAAATTATGTACAGTATTGTATAAAACAACATTGTGTGATGAAATTACAGTGAAAGAAATTTACATTTTAACTATTTCTTGAACAAAATTATGAAGCTTATGGGTTGTAATATTCAATTTGAAGTGTAATATGCAAAATGGAAATGCAATATGTAAAATGGCAATGTATTTCTGTATTTAAATTTACATTTTCCATACCAAATGTGCAATGATTGGAGCAAAATGCTAATTAAAAATCAGCAATATCATTTACATTTGCTATTTCCTACACTGGTTTTAACATACAATTTAAACATATACATACACTCACCTAAAGGATTATTAGGAACACCATACTAATACTGTGTTTGACCCCCTTTCACCTTCAGAACTGCCTTATTTCTACGTGGCATTGATTCAACAAGGTGCTGAAAGCATTCTTTAGAAATGTTGGCCCATATTGATAGGATAGCATCTTTAGGTTCATGGAGATTTGTGGGATGCACATCCAGGGCACGAAGCTCTCGTTCCACCACATCCCAAAGATGCTCTATTGGGTTGAGATCTGGTGTCTGTGGGGGCCATTTTAGTACAGCGAACTCATTGTCATGTTCAAGAAACCAATTTGAAATGATTCAAGCTTTGTGACATGGTGCATTATCCTGCTGGAAGTAGCCATCAGAGAATGGGTACATGGTGGTCATAAAGGGATGGACATGGTCAGAAACAATGCTCAGGTAGGCCTCATTCATGTTCTCATTCTGTTTACGCCAAATTCTGACTCTACCATCTGAATGTCTCAACAGAAATCGAGACTCATCAGACCAGGCAACATTTTTCCAGTCTTCAACTGTCCAATTTTGGTGAGCTTATGCAAATTGTAGCCTCATTTTCCTATTTGTAGTGGAGATGAGTGGTACCCGGTGGGGTCTTCTGCAGTTGTAGCCCATCCGCCTCAAGGTTGCGCGTGTTGTGGCTTCACAAATGCTTTGCTGCATACCTCGATTGTAGGGAGTGGTTATTTCAGTCAAAGTTGCTCTTCTATCAGCTTGAATCAGTCGGCCCATTCTCCTCTGACCTCTAGCATCAACAAGGCATTTTCGCCCACAGGACTGCCGCATGCTGGATGTTTTCCCCTTTTCACACCATTCTTTATAAACCCTAGAAATGGTTGTGCGTGAAAATCCCAGTAACTGAGCAGTTTGTGAAATACTCAGACCGACCCGTCTGGCACCAACAACCATGCCATGCTCAAAATTGCTTAAATCATCTTTCTTTCCCATTCTGACATTCAGTTTGGAGTTCAGGAGATTGTCTTGACCAGGACCACATCCCTAAATGCATTGAAGCAACTGCCATGTGATTGGTTGATTAGATAATTGAACAGGTGTTCTTAATAATCCTTTAGGTGAGTGTATATATATATATATATATATATATATATATATATATATATATATATATATATATATATATATATATATATATATATATATATATATATGTGTGTGTGTGTATACATGACATCCCATTCTTAATCCGTAGGGTTTAATATGGAGTTGGCCCACCCTTTGCAGCTGTAACAGCTTCCAACGCTTTGCATTGCACTTGGTGATGTAAGGCTTGGATGCAGATGCTCTGCCATGGAAACCCATTCCATGATGCTCTCTACGCACTGTTCTTGAGCTAATCTGAAGGCCACATGAAGTTTGGAGGTCTGCAACTATTGTCTTCTACGCACTGTGATTTTACGTGGCCTACCACTTCGTGACTGAGTTGCCGTTGTTCCCAGTTTTGTTATAATAACATTAACAGTTGACCGTGTAGTATTTAGTAGTGAGGAAATTTCACGAATGGACGTATTGCACAGGTGGCAACCTATCACGTTAATGGCTGAGCTCCTGAGAGCGACCCATTCTTTCATAAATGTTTGTAGCAGCGTCTGCATGCCTAGGTGCTTGATTTTATACACCTGTGGCCATGGAAGTGATTGGGACACCTGAATTGAATGATTTAGAGGGGTGTCCCAATACTTTTGGCAGTGTATTGTATATTAACGTTTTATAAATTGCAAAATTAAAATGTATCACAGAAATGATTAGATATGTTTAACATGTTCAAGCAAAAATCATATTGCTACCCATAAGCTTCCATACAAAATGGTCACCAGCATAGGGAGATGGCATGAAATTGTCCCAAAGAGGTGTTTGTTTTGCACTTAAAAGGGATATAATTAGAATGAGTCATATGTGAGAGATGCATGCTGGGATTCAGTGGAGTGAGAGTCCATATTGGTGAAGAATGTGAGAATCTTGCAGGAACTGTGGTGCTGCTCATGAGTCGTACTAGAGGCTGTATTTATAAGAATTACTTCTATTGTCTTTGAACTATGTTTAAAGTTACTTAAACTAAAATATACTTTAATGTCATTTCTATTGAGGCTTGTATGTCATGTATTTAAACATATTTGTAATTACACATTTGTAATGATAAAGTTTATAATATTAATAACATGTTTACAGTGTGCCTTGCACGTTACATTAAGTTACTATAGTAATTACATAGTAATAAATATAAATTATGCATAATTACATGCAACTAACTCAAATCCTATCATAAGTACATAGTTCATTAATATTACTCAGTACTGTAATGTATTGGTCACTGTAACAAGGACATTTTAAAATAAAGGATGCTTCCCATTTCTTATTTGTGCATCCTCACATCCTTTCCTTGCTTCTTTTCCTCACTTCCTCCCAAATCCACCCCACTTAGGATGCAGGGAAAGAAAATCAGAACAGGAGAAATAGAAGGAAATCTTATTAGTATATTGGAATATTTTTTATCACTTAATCGTCACTTCAAAGCATCATTAGCTGTGATCAAGTGATCTGCCCTTATGTTGTTGAAGTTTGGTTATTCAAGAAATTCATAATAAATAATAATAAAGCAAGATGCCCTGTCGAAATATGTGAGCTGCATGGTTTATTTAAACTGTAAAGGTAAAACATAAATTCAAATTATTGTGACAGATTTGTAGGTGGAGGAGAATTTGCATGTGCATCAGGTTTTTTCGACATCCTCGCACATAGCTCCTCTTGAAGCTTCCTCGTTCCTCATTCCTCACCTCCTCGCTGTCATAGGCTTGGACACAATGATGATAGGAGAGTCAGATGAACAATGAACAGGTACATTTATTGTTAGAAGCAGTAGGAACACAATCTAATGAAGATGAGTAATGAAGAGCAGGAGAATCAATAACAATAGAGCCTTTGAATGAATATGCAGATGATGACTGGGTTTGTCTTACAGGAAGTCCAGACACACACACACACACACAAGGGACAATGAGATGACTTGAGACAGGATAACAGAGTTTGCAGAAGATCACAGAAGCTTACATTCTCAGGTAAGTGAGGGTAACTTGATGAGGCCAGACAATCACTAATGGTGTGTGTGTGTGTGTTTGTGTGTGTGCATGTGCTTTATAGTATGTGTGATGAGAGCTGATGAGTGACAGGTGTGCATGGTTAAGTACCAGAGAGGATCATGGGGAATGCAGTCCGTGACACTCAAGGTTTGCGATGTCTTGAGATGGCTTTCTTTGACTGGTTTCCAAGTCACAGGCTGGAGTAGAGAGGAACGAGGAAGCCTCCATTTAAGTATTGAGAATCACCCAAAGTCTAACAAAAAAACATATTAACTTTAATATCGAATTACACACTACAGTTCAAATTATAGTCATCTTTACATAGGCTGTATTATGTTAGCCCACATATTAAAATAATGTAAGTGTACTTCATTAAAGCTAAGTATAATACTGTATGTAGTATACAGCAAGCTAGTATGTTATTCTGAACATAGCTGCTAAATGTACTAAAAGTAACTCTGACCAACTTAATTTGGATTTACATTTTTTTTCCTTCAGAAAAATAGCATGTCAAGTCAAGTCGTGTCGTGTCGTGTCGCGTCAAGTCAGGTTGTGTCAAGTGATGTCAAGTTGAGTCAGGTCGTGTCAAGTCAAGTCAAGTCAAGTCAAGTCAAGTCAAGTCAAGTCAAGTCAAGTCAAGTCAAGTCAACATGTCATGTCATCACGTAATGCCATCACGTCATGTCATCACATCATGTCGTGTCAAGTCGAGTCAAATCGTGTCAAGTCATGTCATGTCATGTCGTCTTGTGTCATGTCAACTCATGTCAAGCCATGTCATGTCATCAAGTCATGTCATGTTGTCTCGTGTCATGTCAAGTCAAGTCAGGTCGTGTCAAGTTGTGCCAAGTCGAGACAAGTCATTTCAAGTTGTGTCAAGTAAAGTAATTTCAAGTCATGTCAAGTCAAGTCGTGTCAAGTTGTGCCAAGTCGAGACAAGTCATTTCAAGTCGTGTCAAGTCAAGGCAAGGCAAGTCACATCACGTCAGGTCAGGTTGTGTCAAGTTGTGCCAAGTCGTGTCGTGTCAAGTTGTGCCAAGTTGTGTCAAGTGAAGTCGAGTCAAGTCAAGTCGTGTCAAGTCGTGTCAAGTCGTGTCAAGTCAAGTCAAGTCAAGTTGAGACAAGTCATTTCAAGTCATGTCAAGTCGAGTCGAGTCAAGTCAAGTCAAGTCAAGTCAAGTCAAGTCAAGTCAAGTCAAGTTGTGTCAAGTCGAGTCGGGTCGAGTCAAGTCAAGTCAAGTCAAGTCTAGTCGTGTCAAGTAGGGTCGGGTCGGGTTAAGTCGTGTCAAATCAAGTCGTGTCGAGTCATTTAAAAAAAAAAATCTCCTTTTGTGTTCATTAAAAGAAAGAAGGGTATACGGGATTAGAACAACAGCAGGGTGAGTAAATGATGACTTAATTTTCAATTTTTGGTGAACCTTTTAGCTAAATTGTGAACCCTCTAATCTCCCTTTCTGTAGGTGTTGAATTCAGTGCAAAAAATATCTCTAGAATGGTTGCCATAGAGCTGCTCTTTTGTTACTCTAACCATAGTTTAACCATGGTATTTGTGGTAAAACTGTGGTTATATAAATGGTAATCAATTAGCCAAAAAAACATGGTTACTACAATAAAACCATGGTTATTTTTCATAAGGGTGGGCTTACTGGATTGTGCTTCAGTGTGTTTGACTTGTTTCTATAGTTTCTAACATTACATTTGATTTGCCAAATTAAATCATTCTTATTATGCATGCAGCATTACATGGTCTAATGAAAACTGTCCATCTCTCTTCTGAAGAAAAAAAACAAACAAAAAAAAAAAAACATGAATATGAATCCAAATTAAGTTGGCCAGACTGACTTTTAGCACAGAAATTGTAAAAATAATGACACTCTGCTAATGTTATCATGGTTATTGAGGAAAAATGCCTGCTGTTTTACTTACTAAACTATTTACTTGTTATTTAAAAAAAAAAAAAAAAAAAAAAAAACAGCTAGTAAGCTACTATTCCATTCCACATCACAGCTTGTTGAGTTCCACTTGTTTGAAAGTGGATAGGGGAAATGTTGGGCCAGCAGTACGTTTTTTTAAACTCAATACTGTCAAAATATAGTGTGTGTGAAATCCTTAAACGCTTTATGCTGTACAGATTCCCGAACCATACACAAACACACAATGATGCTGATAAGGGTGAAAAGTGATATTCAATATTGCTCAGCTTGCTGAAAATCTTATCGCTCATGAGTAAATAGAGATAAAGACTGCAGGAGATGCTGGCTAATGCACTCTAGAGGTTTGAAAGTGAAAAAATAAATAAATAAATAAATAAAAAACAGCTGTTTCTGAATACACCCCTAAGTCAAAGGATCCCGTTATTTGCCACAGCTGTAGAATATCTATGATTGTAGAACTGCAAGATAGGGAGGCTTTTATTACTGGTAAGGTGGATTAGAACTGCTGTGACTGATTATGTGTTACAGTTTATACATCTTCTGCATAATAGCATATGACAAATGGTTATCATATCATATCAGAAGCCGAGAGCGTTAGTACTTTACATGTGCTTTAGTATGTTAAGTGTACTTCTGACAAAAGAATGCATGACAAAAGTATATTAAATATTACTTCAAAGTATGCATTTCAATTCAATACAATTAAGCTCACTTCTTTTTCACAAGAGTTAATTGAGCAAAAGTGGCAGTTCTAGCAGCATTTGAGCACAGATGCCACATGCTTTGCTATCTATTTGAATGTATATACAAATCATTTTGGGGACAACTGTATTTTTGGCCATTGTGAAAATGATTACATCTTTTATTATGAGGAATAGCATTCGTACATTCTGTAAGATACAATAATTATCATTAGAGCCAGTTGTTTGTCTGTCTGATATTGCTCTTGCTGTTGTCATAGGTGCTATGACAGTATATGAAGTTTAACTTTTCCTGGTAAAGTTCTTGTTGTCGCTTTGACATTGTAGTCTATTTTTCTCCTCTTCCCTGCTTGCTGGAGGGCTGATTATCTGGTAGAGGAGCTGTCGCTGTTAATGTGTCACCCGCTGAACATATTGCGATAACTTGACAGTTTTCTGCTAGATTCAGTAAGTGTTTCTGAATGTCTGATCGTATGTGTGAGTTACAGGAGTCATTTGATGAAAAGAAACATATAGAATGTCTTAAGTATGTTTAAAATAAGCTCTGTAAACACAAGGTTAATGATTTTCTCAGTTCTGTGTGATACCCATCTGCATTACATACACACACGACTACTACATCTTTTTTCTTTGCTATTAGCCTGCTATTGAGGCTGATTCCACGGCTTTGTCTTTAAAGTTGTTTCCGTATCCCCAAGACTTTACTTGTTTGGTGTGTGTGCTTCTGTTGAAGCCCTGGGGAGAAAACTCAAGCTCACAGTGATCCTACATGCTGGGGCTGAAATTGTTGAGAAGCCAAAAATAGCCTCCCTTTGGGTTTGTGCTAGGAAGCGGCACTGTACAGCGATGATTGTTCTACCCCTATATCTCATATTATAATATGGTTTGCTTCTAATCTACCTATAAAGTGATAATGACAGGTCTTAGAAAGTGTAAATGACAAAAGTAAGGACCTTTCCTGCCTCGTGGTGCTGATAAAGTACAAAGCAGGGGGTTTCAAAGGGGAATATTTGCATAGAGAAATAAGAGAGGAAAGCTAAGCCCAACTGCAATTCATTTACTCCAGATCTACTATAACACTGCAGCAAGCAAAAGAAAATATTAAGTTTTTCTGTTTTATCCAATTTTATTTGTAAAGCCATTACATCCTCCATGGAGTTCACAAGATTGGCTAAGCAGATCTGCTAAGTAATAAATCCACTGTCTTACTGGCGCACATTACGCACATCTGGATATATAAAAAAGGCCACAGAACATTTTAGAGTGTGAAGAATCAACTCTACAATAATAACTAATAACATTATCCCATGCATGGCGTCATAAGAAACCTAAAAGCATCTCAATTTACATCATAAGAACTTCAAAGATGTTATAGGAATTTATTATGGATCTTCAATAAAATGAGAACTTCTATTGGTTTTCCAACAACATGAACCTTCAAAGATTATGGTAACACTGTATTTTACATTGTTCTTTTACGCATGTTGCGTGTATTTACAATATAAATAACAGTAAATTATGCATATTAGATATAATTACATTGTAACAAGGACATCTTAAAATAAAGTATAACTGATGTGATTTAATCATTCAGCTTAGAAATTAAAGGGTAAATATCAACATTATAAAATTAAAACTACTCAACTTTTTTGAGACTGGTGTTCCCATCGTGCACTGGAGTTTGAATAATTAATGAGGTTGATTTTTCCAGACTGTCCTCAAAAAAAAAAAAAAAGGCTCTATAGGTCTTTTAGGTTTTTAAGCACCTTATTACGACCTTTATTTACGCTTTTAAAGTCATCCGCCCTCTAGCTGGTGTAAAAATAATGACAGTGTCGTGTTATGTCTGTCGAAATGAAATGACATATAACTGCCGTTACCAATCAAAATGCGTGTTCATTTAAATGCAATGTGTGGACTTTTTACCTCCATTTGTCATATTTCCATTTAACAAAACTACAACCACCCCACCCCTAAACCTACACTTTATGAGCACATGTGTTCACTGGGATCGAAGCCACGATTGCATGATCACATGATTACATGAGTTTGTATTTTGCAATGCTCTATCAATTGAGCTACGCAAAACCCGAAATATGATGCAAATAAAAGGAAACAAAGCATTAAAATGAAAGTGTCCTGTTGTCGATAGGGGCACATTTTTTGTAAATGCTCCTATAGGTCGTATTTCATGAATTAAAATGAATGTGTACTGTTGTCGATAGGGGCGCAACTTTAGTAAACACTCCTATGGGTCATATTTCAGGGAAGTGACAAATTACCTATATAGGCGTATTGATTGGAGGACATGTTGGATTTTTCGCTGTTTTCCAGCTGTATTCCCACTGTTTTATCATTGCTTTTGTTGTTAGGTTTAGTAACTTGCCATTTTGTGACATTTGGAGTTAATTTTCTACTCAAAATGTCACATTCATACTCAAAAACGGTCCATTGAATGTTACCGTCACTGTGTATTGTGTATTGAGGACTCTGTGTTCAGATGTCACATCACTACTATTATGTAGATATGATGTCTACACAATGTCTATTGTGTTATTTACTGAGATGTTTCTAAGTAAAGCACACTTTAAAAGTATGGTTTAATTCAATGTTATATTGTTTGAGTAAAACGTATTTCAAAGGAAACTACAACTAAGTAGAAATTGCTCTACTTTTTACTTTCACTTAAAATGATTTATTTTCTTTGTTAATTTTACTTGGTTTGATACTAGTCATGTCATGGTCCCAATGGACTGGTATGTGGAAATCAGAACCATTTAAACCAGGGACATAATTAATAAAGTCTGCTAAAGACCTATAACAAACGCCAGGAGAAAGGGATCGAAAGTCATCATCCAGTCCCATCCGAAAGCAGGCATGGATCATTGTATCTCTCCAGCTCACCAGATATAAATGTTTAAGGAATTCAGAAACAAAGAAACACATGTGACTGAAGAAAACAAATGTAACTCTGACACCCATGTATTACCCAGTACTTTCTTAGGTACACTGTAAATTCATGTTAGTGCACATACTGTAAAATAAAGTGCAACCAAAACATTCCCCTATGACATTTTTCAATATAGGTTTTTCAGTGGTCTCATGAGAGGTTTTCCAATGGTATTTGGTTGTAAGACGTTTTGGAAGCTGTAATTTCAGAGCAATAATTCACTTCTATAATAAAAGCAGATCAGATCCTCAAAGAACATGAGCTACAGGCCTTTCAGGTGTGCAAAAGTGATGTTCTCCTGTTTTGCTTTAGGCCAGACACTTTCACAGATAAAACACAACACTATCACTTTCACAGTACCATCAGCAACACAGCAATGAATATTTCATGGAAACCAAACAATGTCTTTGTGAGGTCAGATGCTGGAGATGAGAGTCTTGTGTGGAATTATACTGCATGATACTAATTAATTTGTCAGGACTTTGTGCATGTTCAGCACTTGTGAATGTTCCAGTGCTGTTAAACACTAATGTGGGGGGCAATGCTAAAAGTGCTGATTTTGAATAGCTGAACACTGACAGATGTCATGGGGCTCTGTTCACATTCAATCATCCCTGCTGACCCCTTCGGATCACTGACAGGAATTATGTTTGCTGTGTGTACACTATATCAGGATCCACAATTGACTTTTGCCGCTCCTGTCATTGACTGCAACTGTACTGTAACCTTTCATGTCACATGCATTATGATACCAAAGACTATAATTTGTATGATAAAGCATGCATTATGCACAAGTTTCTAATAAATCTACCAGCCAGAGCCATTTTTACGTCACTGGCGTTTGACGAGTGTTCATTTTGGAACTTGTCTATACATGTATGTACTTTTTACCTGGGGTGGTGAAAATATGTTTTTTTAATATCTAGGAGTGTAATGCACGTGTGTCTATGTTTTTCTGTTTATGTTGCCGGTCACTTTGAGGTCTGAGGTTCAGGACAGGAATGCAGACGAGTGGGCGTGAGTGGTCAGCTGTGGTAACTTGTGGATTTCCCCTCCTTCGCTTCATCTAAACTTCTGCCTTGAGAAAAACTTGCCTTTACTTTCCCTGGCATTTGTCCACCGCACGCTGCCAGGGGGATAAAAGCAGCTTTCAGAAAGAGGCCTTGGAATGGCATGATATTTACCACAGCCGGTGAAAGAGCGGCATTGGTTCTAACGTCAGTGGGAGGTGCAAGGAATTGACAAAATGCCTCTTTGATTTTCTGTTGGCTGGAAGGTTGACTGTTCTGTTGTCTTTGTAGATGAGATGGGGAATATGGAGACACAGGAAGCGATAGCAGTGGAGGCAGCAGCTTTTCTCTTAATTACACAGGGGACAGTTGATTGACGTGACTCACCCCTGCACGCTGGCATTTCCGCCCCACGTCTGGTTCCGCCTCATGACTTGGATGGGGTCAGTTTCAGCGCTGAAGAGCCCAGCTGGAGAGTACAGAGTTATGGTAGCAACAAATGTCACTGTGAAGAGAGGTGATGTGCGGGAGCAAATTTAAATGTTAAAGAAAGAAAGAAAGAAAGAAAGAAAGAAAGAAAGAAAGAAAGAAAGAAAGAAAGAAAAGAAAGAAGGAAAAAAGTGTCTAGCTCATCTAAATGAGAACAACTCAAAGTAAATGTTATTGTTTTGAGGTTGGTCTTTCATAGCTCAAAAATACTCAATGGCTGTAGTTAATTTGAGTTGCTGTCTCTGTTATTTCTCCTGGAATTGAAAATAGACACAAATGTGATGATTTTCCATTGACGTTGTGTCAAATACAACGTGATATACAACTTGCTGTGATAATGTGTCGTGAATTGCCCGGCAATCATTTTCTGTGGTCAGCGGCATCTATTGATGTAGATGCAGCATCAGTTTTCAGCTATTGACTGCACTGTATAAATGCCCTATTTGCATTATTAATTTATTCCCCAAGCAAAAGTGTCCAATTACAGTGAGGGTTACTAAAATAAAACAAGTATTATTCTGCTGTTTATGTGATCTTAATGTTTGGCTCTCATGAGATAACTCACTCCATGGATAACATAACTTTTTAGGCCGCTGATATGAGTCTTTATTTTATCTGTGTGGTTAGAATTATTATGATCAAAGATGGCTGTAAAAATAAATCTGCATTGTTTATCCTTTTGAGCTTTCATTAAAAAAAAAACAGCAAAAATCTAACCTTTCATTGAAGTAAAAGAATTGAAAGTGTGGGGTGAATCACATTATGAAATAAATGCTTTTCTCCAAAACATGTTGGCCACAATTATTGGCACCCTTTTATGAAATACTTATTTTGCCAAGATATCAGCTCTGAGTCTTCTCCTATAATGCCTGATGAGTTTGGAGAACACCTGACAAGAGATCAGAGACCATTTCTCCATACAGAATCTCTCCAGATCCTTCAGATTCCCAGATCCATGTTGGTGCTTCTCTTCAGTTCACCCCACTCATTTTCTATAGGGTTCAGGTCATGAGGACTGGGACAGCTATGGCAGAAGCTTCATTTTGTGCTCAGGGACACATTTTTGTGTTGATTTTTATGTTTGTTTTGGATCATTGTCCTGATGGAAGATCCAACCATGGCCCCATTATAAGATTTCTAGCAGAAGGCAGGATTTGATTTTTTATCTGTTGGTATTTGTTTCTGAACAAGATGTCCAGGACCTCCAGCCCACAACTTTAAAGATCCAGGGGTATATTTAACCATGGGCATGGGATACTTTTTATCCCTGTTTGCACCTGTATTCCATCTGGTGGGTTTGCTCTTTTTTTAACACAGACTCCAGTTTCTTTTGAAGTCCCAGTCATGTCTGACAACTGAATATGATAAAAAAAAAAACAATTTTATGTAGGGTTTTATTTATTTATTTATTTATTTATTTATTTATTTATTTATTTATTTATTTATTTATTTATTTATGCTGTCTGTCTCCAAGACTCTTCTAATCTCCGCTATTCTCCATCTGTGATCCTCTGAGAGTCTTTGTCCACTCAAACTCTCCTCCTCATCGTACATTAGGACGATATAGACACACGTCCTCTTCCTGGGAGATTCGTAACATCTTTAGTTGAACTTCTTAATTATTGCCCTGATGGTGGAAATGGGGATTTTCAATGCTTTAGATATTTTCTTTTTTCCACTTTCTATTTTGTGAAGCTCAACAATCTTTTGCTGCACATCAGCACTATATTCTGTGGTTTTACTCATTGTGATGAATGATTATGGGAATTTGGCCTTTGTGTTTCCTCATATTTATACTCCTGTGAAACAAGACGTCATAGCTAGACAATTTCATGTTCCTAGTCACCCTGGTGTACTAAAAAATTTAAATATTAATGGGAATATACTTCAGAGAAAGCCCCGCAGCACTGGTATAGCGAAAGCGAAATGCAGCGCACCTTTGTTTTTCATTGAGGAGCCGAACTATTGACTCGGCCTGCAGTGATGGCACAGACGTCACTGACGAATTGGGATCCCTTTGGAAAATGCCACAGTTGCTACCACTTCCAGCACCGCGCGAGATCCCCTCAGACCCCGTCTGTTCCGGGCAGGGAAATTCACACTGCTGCTGTTCCACAAGACCCACTCAGCAGACTATTGGATAACGCTGGGAAAGCGTGCCCAGGGGGGGCGCTGCGGAAGCCACATCATGCCCGGAGGGAGTTACCATGTGGAAAATACACATATGGACTGGCTGTGGGCAGTGCTACATATGGAATTCCTAGGGGTGGCCCTGGCCATTTTAGGCGGGGGAGCAACACCACTCTGAGACGGCAGAGCGGCTCTGCCGAGGGAAAGACACGGGCTCGCCGTAGGGAGCCGTACCGTGGAAGAATACACATATGGGACTGCTGTGGGGGTCACAACATATGGAGCCCAGACTAACACAAGTTCCACCAATGCATACGAGTGTTAGACCTGGCGTCGGACGCTCCACAATGTCTGACTCCCACGGGTTGCGGAGGACTCGACAGGGTTCGCCATACTGGGGAACTCGACTGGAGCATATAAGCGCACGTATCCATTCCATGGGGAAGGGAATGGCGCAGCAAGCTGACACTTAGAATGGGCACTTCGGTGTTACTGACTATGGGAAGTGAGCACACAGGAAGATGCCGGCTCTACACGTAGGCTATAGAATCTAGCGAACGTGTTGGGTGTCGCCCAGCCAGCAGCTCTACAAATATCTGTCAGCAAGGTGCCACGAGCCAGCACCCAGGAAGAAGCTACACCCCTAGTGGAGTGGGCTCTTAGCCCGAGTGGGCAGGGCACGTCTTGGGCTTCATACGCCAAGACGATGGCATCCACTATCCAGTGGGCCATCCACTGCTTGGAGACAGCCTTTCCCTTCTGCTGGCCTCTGTAACAGATGAAGAGCTGCTCTGAGGTCCTGAAGCTTTGCGTTCTGTCCACTTAAGTCTGTAAGGCGCGGACAGGACAGAGAAAAGCTAGGGCTGGATCTGCCTCCTCCGAGGGCAGCGCTTGCAGGCTCACCACCTGGTCCCGGAAGGGAGTGGTGGGAACCTTGGGCACATATCCAGGCTGGGGTCTCAGGATTACGTGAGAGTTACCAGGCCCGAATTCCAGGCACGATTCGTCGACCGAAAATGCCTGCAGGTCCCCTACCCTCTTGACTTCATTTCGTTATACTGTACTTGTACATGTGTAATGACAAATAAACTTGAAACTTGATGGAGGCCAGTGCAGTCAGGAGTACTGTCTTCAGAGACAGAATTTTTAACTCTGCTGACTGCAAAGGCTCAAAGGGAGGTCTCTGCAGTGCGGTCAGCACCAGACCTGAACCTGACGATCAGATCACGCTTCCCTAAAGACTTTCCACCTACCAAATCATGATTAGCGGCGATGGCGGCACCATAAACTTTGAGGGTGGAGGGAGACAGCCTTCGCTCCAACCCGTCTTGTAGGAAGGAAAGCACAGAACTGATTGAACACCTTCCGGGGGTCTTCTAGGCAAGAAGAGCACCATTTGACGAACAGCTTCCACTTCAATGCATAGAAGTGCCTCGTAGAGGGTGCTCTAGCGAAAGTGATGGTGTCTACCACAGCCTGTGGCAGGCCACCTAGAACCACCAGACATGGAGTTTCCAGAGGTCCGGACGTGGGTGCCAGAGGGTGCCTCATCTCTGAGTCAGGAGGTCCTTCCTCAGAGGAATGGACCAAGGAGGTGCTGTCGTGAGGAGCACTAGTTCCGGGAACCAAGTCCTGTTGGGCCAATACAGAGCGACCAAGTAGGCCCCAGGGCCAGCTGTGTGCCAGAGCATCCGAGCCGAGGGTCCCCTCAGTCAGGGAATAAAACAACTGGCAGTGGGTCGTGTCCGGGGCGGCAAACAGGTCTACCTGTGCGGTCCCGAAGCGACTCCAAATCAGCTGGACCACCTGGGGATGGAGTCTCCACTCTCCCGGGAGCACTGGCTGTTGTGAGAGCTCGTCAGCCGCACGATTGAGCAGGCCCGGAATGTGAATGGCACGAAGCGACCTCAGATGCTTCTGACTCCATAGGAGGAGATGGCGGGCGAGTTATGACATGCGATGGGAGCGTAGACCACCCTGTTTGTTGATGCACGCAACGGCCGCAGTGTTGTCCGTACGGACCAGAATGTGCTTGCCTCTGAGCAGCGTTTTGAAACGGCTGAGAGCAAGATGAACTGCTAACAACACCAGGCAATTGATATGCCATTGCAGTTGGGGCCCCGTCACACAGACCCAAAACTGCAAGTCCGTTATACGTGGCACCCCAGCCGGTGGATGAGGCATCCGTGGAGACAACAGCATGCCTGGACACTTGTTCTAGGGGCACTCCTGCTCGTAGAAATTAAAGGTCTGACCATGTGCTGAAGGTTTGGCGGCACCTCTGAGTCACTTGGATGCGGAGGGTTCCGCTGTGACGGCGCTTGCCATCTGGATTGGCAGCGGCCTGAGTGGGCTGGACATCCTTCCCATAGCCGGCTCCATGCCGATGCCTGGATGGAGGCTGCTGCTGGGCTGGGGCGGGAGCGGGGGTGGACATCCTCGGTGACGAGCAGGCGGAGGTGTTGCGGCCGGCGGCGGGGTGGAGGCAGCAGCTGGCCGCCGGGGCAGGATGTGCTCGATGGCCTCTGTCTGCTTTTGGGCGGCCGAGAACTGCTGGGCAAAGCTCTCGACCACATCGCTGAACAACCCAGCCGGGGAGATGGGGGAGTCCAAGAACCGATATTTATCAGTCTCCCTCATGTCGGCCAGGTTGAGCCAGAGATGCCATTCCTGGACCACCAGAGTGGACATCGCCTGGCCAATGGAATGGGCGGTGACGAGGTCTGTCGCCGTCCTGAGCTCCCGGAGGAGCTCTGGGCCAGGGCTACCCTCGTGCATGTCCATGAGTGCCTAGGCCTGGTGCACCTGGAGCAACGCCATGGCATGCAAGACGGACGCAGCTTGGCCACAAGACCTGTAAGCCTTCGCAGTCAGACTAAAAAAAGGATAAACAATGCAGATTTATTTTTACAGCCATCTTTGATAATATTTACCAGGGGTGCCAATAATTCTGACCACAACTGTACATTCTTTTCAACAGTACTAATCATTTCTTAATTTGTAATGAGATAAAAAGTGTTACAGTACGTATAAGAGAAATCAAAGCATGTTTTGGATCTGCATCTGTACCTAACCTTTTTTGACTGTCAAAGATCCTATTACTTTCTACAAAATATAAAAACCAATTCATCCCTAACATAACCCTCCTTCAGATCTCTTTGATATTGGTACATGTAACTCCAACTGAGAGAATAACAAATGAACTGAATGAACTGCCAACAGTTTACATACAACAGAAGATTGGCAGAGTGTAGGTGGGTAATTTGCAGGGTTTTTTCTGCTGTTCATTGAGTTCACAACTCTGGCCATTTTGGAACAAGTCGAGGGTCTAAATGGGTCTATAACACATTTATTCTGCATGATGATGTGCAACACAATCAGATCCAATTCTTTGTATGATAGATGGGTGAATGTCCCTTTACTTATGGGTAGAGGAGAGCAATTAGAAGTCTCAAGTCTCAAAATTTCCTACCAGGAAATTTGTAGGAAATATGTTTTTGTAGCTGAGGCTACAAGATGTACCCATTGTTGTTGAGTGAGTCTCATCTGATATCCATATCACATTGGATGGTAATTTAGAAGTGTGATTGTGAGCGTAAGCCATGGTGATCGGAATGGCGAAATTTGATAAAACTAACAGGGTTAACAGGATTTAATGTATGCTGAGCAAAGCTTTGTCCAAAGGAAAAATACAATCAATCTCTTTTTTTTTTTCTTTTTTTTTTGTCTGTGAAAAAAAACACCATAAAAGTATCACACGAGTATTTTAAAAGTATTCCATGACTCGTGATCTATATATGATCTAAGTCACCAGTGAGTGATGAACAGACAGACATTTAAGCTGTAATTCACAGTTATACTACTACGGGGCTCTTGAATGCTTGAATCTGATTGGTTGACAAATGTTCTAAGGCCTGCAATTATTTTCAGGGAAACGCACGGCTAAAGTACCAGGCAGGTCTTGACCGCATTACAGTTCCATATCACCTCGCCAAATGATTTCATTTATCAGACTACAACAGCAAAATAACCAAAACCCAAACGACACTGACCAAGCAATAAAAATGACAAATTATTTCCATATGTTTGCCACAAAATTATATGTACGGACAGCACATATGCATATTCTCCCACTCTCTCTCCCACTCGACACACATACAGTACAGAAACACAGCGCTGCTTAACAACTTAAAAGCTACATGACATGTCTCACTAGCAAGGTAATCACAATGCTGTTCTTGGAGCAGATGAACTTACAGTTCCGCTATTAGTAGAGACGCTGCTACTGAAAACTGTTGAGAGATGCTCTGACTGAGGTAATTAATTCACATACGCTTAATCTCTCTCTCTCTCTCTCTCTCTCTCTCTCTCTCTCTCTCTCTCTCTCTCTCTCGCTCTTTCTCTCTCTAATAACTGCATTAGTCTGCTATCTCAAGCCTCCGTTACTAGCTCTAAAATTAAATTTTGGAAAGGTTTGGGATTAGATGCGTTAGAATTTAGTCCTACACACAAGAATGTTTTATGGACAAAAACCTGACAAATGTCTTGAAATACATCATCTGAACAAGGTTCAAGGAACAAGGCTTTGAATTATAAAAAAAAAAAAAAAAAAAAAAAAGATCCATTTCGTGTCGTGGTCGCATCACCACCTCGGGTATGTATTATTTTTCTAATAATTCAACGGCCCGTTGCAAATTATTTACTTACATAATCCATCTCCAATGGGAAAAATTATTTTGGATAAACTGGATAAATGGATTAATTTAACAATTTCCCTGCCATTCATGGACATTTCCGTCATTTGTGAGACAAATGTGAGCCCCATTGACAGAATGTTCCGGCTTTCCATATTTCCACTGTTATACAGCAGGGGGGCGCTATTACACATCTTCTGAAAGAGTACAGAATCTCCTGATCAAAACACATGAGAAGAAGAAGCAGAAACAAGTCATATCATATATAAGCAGATGCATATGTAACAGAAGCCAGCTAGTAATCACTGTGCAAGTAAAACTCACTCCTCTGATCTCAAGAGAGGATCCTTGTTAGAGTGCCCAACTTTTTTTTTTTTTTTTTTTGACATATTGCATGTTCAGATATTCATACAACAAAATATTCTGGGAGCCATGCAAATTTTGTGAAAATTATCAAAATCACTGGTGGTGGCTGGCAATTTTTTTCAGAAAAGGCTGGAGGGGAAAGAGTTAAATTCGCATTGGACCTTGCAACTTCTCTCATAAACGTGCCAAGAATAATACACTTTGGTCTGTTCCTCACAGTATCATATGGCTTCAGAAGAATGCTGCATGAGTTGTACAAATTATTATTATTATTTTTTTTTTTGTCATTTTAGAGATTGATAGCCTCTTATTGAGACATATGGAAAAAGCAGCCAGGACATTCTTTAAAGAAAAGTTTTCGTTCCACAGAATTAAAATTTTTGAGTGACCTATTTAAAAAACAAAATAAACAAACAAACAAACAAACAAAAAAATTAATACATTGTGCTAATGTTAAAATTTTGGAATTAATTGTGGCATATTTTTAATTAGTGATTAATCCAACCAACCTGGTCTAGTAATGACTTTCTTTGCTTCTTCTTTTTTTTTTTTTTTTTTTTTGCACTAAATGGTTTCTCTTTACATAATGTCTTTGTTCTCTTATGCATAGGAATTGAGTTTGCTGGCTTTGTAGATCTCAGTGCCTGTGTGTCCGTGAGACTGACAGTGTGGAGAATTAAATATATGTTCTGGAGGCCGCTGTCAAGTTCCATTGTGTTCCCAAGCCGCTAATCCATTCATACCATTCTGCTGGGGATGTAATTGGACGTTAAAAATGTGACTTATAATCCATGTCTGGATACGTGAGTATTGACCGCTGTTGGTGTTACTCTCATGACTAAATGTCAGCCACTATCATTGTCTGATGCCTGAGCCCCAGGGTCTCGTGATCTTAAGTGGCTCTCAAAGAGCTGAAAGCCCCATCTCCTACATTTCTACCTATCACATCAAGGTCAAAGCTGTGATTTTTGCAGATGTGGGGTAATGCATTTTATATTTTATTGAGACTTTTGTCAAATCCATTGTATGAAGCGAAATATCCAAATGGACTGTTCTGTTGAAGCGCTCCACCAGATTTAGGGATTCTGGAAATAAAAACTGGATGGATTTTAAATACTTTTTTTTTTCCAGGGTGCAAAGCAAACAGGCTTGTTAAAATGGTCTGTAATATCTTATAATGTGTCTAAACTGGATTATTAAAGGATTAGTTCATTCAGAAATCAAAATTCTGTTATTGTATGCTCATCCTTGTGTTGTTCCAAAACCATTTGGCTTTCTTTCTTCCACAGAACCCAAAAGGAAAACATCTGAAAACTGTTTTCCATGGTCCTTTCAATGAAGTCACAAAGTTTGAAAAAGATGCAAAAGAGCTGTATTATGACTCATGCACTACATTCCAAATCATTTGAATTCATTTGATAGCTTTGTGCGACAGACTGAAATCTAAGTTGTTATTTACTGATAAGCTTTCCTACAGTTTACCGTTGTAAATGGATCAGAGTTGTAACAAAACACTGGTATCTGAATCAATAAGACAATTAATAAAACAGACAACCAAAAAGCAAGCATTCATCTGGCAGATTTAACCCTTTAACGCATACCTCTTGTCTTTAGTGACCCGGGACGTCATTCACTACCTGCCTCCTCATTTAATTTTAAACCTTCTTCCTCAATCAATTCAAAGTAGCTAATAATAATGAAACTGTAGTTTGTTTCTTCAATATTAAAGTTTTTGGTAACACATTATAATAACTGCACACTATGAATCATTAGTTAAGCATTAGTAAATAGTCAATTCATTATTTATAAAGCATTAATACAAACCCGATTCCAAAAAAGTTGGGACACTGTACAAATTGTGAATAAAAACAGAATGCAATGATGTGGAAGTTTCAAATTTCAATATTTTATTCAGAATACAACATAGATGACATATCAAATGTTTAAACTGAGAAAATGTGTCATTTTAAGGGGAAAATAAGTTGATTTTAAATTTCATGGCATCAACACATCTCAAAAAAGTTGGGATAAGGCCATGTTTCCCACTGTGTGGCATCCCCTCTTCTTTTTATAACAGTCTGCAAACGTCTGGGGACTGAGGAGACAAGTTGCTCAAGTTTAGGAATAGGAATGTTGTCCCATTCTTGTCTAATACAGGCTTCTAGTTGCTCAACTGTCTTAGGTCTTCTTTGTCGCGTCTTCCTCTTTATGATGCGCCAAATGTTTTCTATGGGTGAAAGATCTGGACTGCAGGCTGGCCATTTCAGTACTTCTTCTACGCAGCCATGATGTTGTAATTGATGCAGTATGTGGTTTGGCATTGTCATGTTGGAAAATGCAAGGTCTTCCCTGAAAGAGACGACGTCTGGATGGGAGCATTTGTTGTTCTAGAACTTGGATATACCTTTCAGCATTGATGGTGCCTTTCCAGATGTGTAAGCTGCCCATGCCACATGCACTCATGCAACCCCATACCATCAGAGATGCAGGATTCTGAACTCAGCGCTGAGAACAACTTGGGTTGTCCTTGTCTTCTTTAGTCCGGATGACATGGCGTCCTAGTTTTCCAAAAATAACTTAAAATGTTGATTCGTCTGACCACAGAACAGTTTTCCACTTTGCCACAGTCCATTTTAAATGAGCCTTGGCCCAGAGAAAACGCCTGCGCTTCTGGATCATGTTTAGATATGGCTTCTTTTTGACCTATAGAGTTTTAGCCGGCAACGGTGAATGGCACGGTGGATTGTGTTCACTGACAATGTTTTCTGGAAGTATTCCTGAGCCCATGTTGTGATTTCCATTACAGTAGCATTCCTGTATGTGATGCATACTGGAATTTCCTGTTAACAATGTGAAGCTGCTTTGAAACAATTGGACTTGTTAAAAGCGCTATATAAATAAAGCTGACTTGACTTGACTTGACTTTGCAGCTATAACAGCTTCAACACTTCTGAGAAGGCTTTCCACAAGGTTTAGGAGTGTGTTTATGAGAATTTTTGACCATTCTTCTAGAAGCGCATTTGTGAGGTCAGGCACTGATGTTGGACGAGGATGCTGGCTCGCAGTCTCCACTCTAATTCATGCCAAAGGTAATTCACCACTGCATCCAACGCTTTGCAGTACACTTGGTGATGTAAGGCTTGGATGCGGCTGCTCGGCCATGGAAACCCATTGCATGAAGCTCTCTATGCACTGTTCTTGAGCTAATCTGAAGGAGTTGCTGTTGCTCCCAATTGGTTCCACTTTGTTATAATACCACTAACAATTGACCGT
This sequence comes from Paracanthobrama guichenoti, assembly GCA_018749465.1. NCBI lineage: Eukaryota > Metazoa > Chordata > Actinopteri > Cypriniformes > Gobionidae > Paracanthobrama > Paracanthobrama guichenoti. The sequence continues at coordinate 21,543,250 of CM031945.1, read as the reverse complement.
GGAATATTTAGTAGCGAGGACATTTCACAAATGGACTTATTGCACAGGTGGCAAACTATCACAGTACCACGCTTGAATTCACTGAGCTCCTGAGAGTGACCCATTCTTTCACAAATGTTTGTAGAAGCATCTGCATGCCTAGGTGCTTGATTTTATAAACCTGTGGCCATGGAAGTGATTGGAACACCTGAATTCAGTGATTTGGACAATAACCCTTACATGCATGAATGTTTCGCCAATCATTATTAAATATTCAGGTCTTTAGCGACCCAGATTTATATCTAACATGGATGGATCTCTACCTTTTGTGGTAATATAAAACTCTCCTAATATTAGAGTAACAATTACAGAAGAATAAAATAAAGCATATTTTGTTACTTTTTGGAGCTTGGAAGGGTTCAGTTTGAGCAGATGTTTTATAGCATCATCACTGTTTTTCGTCACAGAGCTCATTTCCCAGTTCAGCATCTGGCTCATATTCGCAATCTCAAATATATTCTCAATTCTATAACTTTCAACATCTTCATAATCAATATTTTGATCGCTGACAGCTTCTTCACCAGATCCACCATCAAGTAATAGTGACACTATATTTGATTGCATTCAGTACTTGCTCTGCAGTTTTTTGCAGTCAAGTTTTGCTGATGATATTTCGTATTCCTTTGTTTTCTGTCTACAGTAAATATGATTGAAACGTCACTTCATGATATGAATTTGATGTCTTGAATCTTCTCCTCTGCCCAGAGAGCAGGCCATATCTGGGATACCTGGCATGGATGCTCCAGAATGGCGGCCTTTCTTCTCCAGCCAGCGAGCCCAAGACGCCCACCAAGGTTGTACCAGAGCCCTGGAGTTGACGCAAGTGAGGAGGTCCATCGCAGAGCCAGAAGCGGACAGTGATCTTATTGGCCTGTGGTCTTATCGACCTGTGGTCCGCAGATCCTATTCCCACCTGAGTCCCTCCCTTATATCATCATCTTCTTCATCGCTGGTCTCGTCCGGAAATCTTCTGCCCATATCCCTGCCTGTCCTTATCCCGTCTCCATCACTGGCCACGACCAGTCCCCTGAATCCATTGGCACCAGTGGTGTTGTGTAGCTCCTCTGCTCTGCCACCACTGCTCACTCCATGCGGCTCATCCTCCGCGCCTCAGGGCCCACATCTTCATCTCGACCTGTCAGCCCAACACCTTCATCTCGACCCACCACTCCTTTATTGCCTCCGCAGTCCATCTGTCTGGAAGCTCAAGGTCTGCCTTTGGCGGTCAACACCCAGCTGCAGCCATGGATTTCCGGGATTCGGGCTGCACCCTCACCCTGCACCCCTTCGTCATCACTGGACTCCTCCCTTCCTCCGACCTCCCTGTCGGCCTCCCTCACCACATCGTCACCCCAGTCATCTGTCCTCACATCACAGTCAGCTCCCATCTCCCGGAGCAGCGATGTTGTCATGGTCCATCACCCACTCGGCTCCACAGGTTCCTCATCCAGCCATAGTTCTTCTCTTGGGTGTCGCCCTGCCCGTCTAGTCAAGATCCACCCTGCTCCATGCCCTCCGCCAAAGCCTCCGGTCTCTTCCAGGTCCACAAACTTTTCTTCTGCCACGGCGTGAGGTTGTGCCTTCTGGAGGGTGGCTAATGTCACGTGTCTTCTGTGTAGTTCCGTCTCTGTCATGCTCTGATTTTTTTGCCATGGTGTCTGATTATGTTTATCCTCTCCAGCTGTTTTCGTTTAGTTCCCTCATCTACCCTGTGCATATATTCTCCCTGTTCAGTTCCTTCCCTTGTCGGTTATTGTTTGTGTACACCTGTTAACATGCTGTTACATTCCTGTTCACATGCCTATTGCGTTAAACCTTGTATATCATTGTGAAACCAACTTTCGTCTGTCTCCTTCATCTCCAGTTGTGACAGAAATCTGTATTTATCAGGTTGTTCTGTGTTACAGATTTGTTGTGTCCAATATGTCATATAATGCTGAGGCAGAACTTTTTCAAATACTGAAATGCTTGTAATATCTTAAAACACTACAGCATTACAGTCAATGTTAAAATCGACCGACTATAAAATTGTGATGCTTTCAAGCAGTCCACTTGGACAGAATGAAGTGACACACGCTGACCACACAGTACCAGTTAAACACGTTTCCACTTTAATCTCATTTTCAAACCTAATCTCTCCTTAAGAGTGCATAGGTAATTGATTTCATTTGTGCAACACAAGCTAATATTCCATCACTGCTAGCCCTGACCTTTGGAGTGTGAAGCACTTAGCTGCGCTAATTCCAGCGCCATTAGAGAGGCATTCTCTTCTGAAACCGCCTTCTGCCACAAGGCAATAATGGGTTATATGCTTAGCCTGTTAAATGAGGTGTAAAATGAAATGGCACATGATTTGTTTTTCATACTTAAAGCTATTTCTTAAGCAGCAGACAGCCATGTTTGCTAAATGAATCAACATTAACTTGGTTCTACAGATGGCTTGAAATTGATTCCAATTTTTTTTAATCAAAAACAAAAGTTTAGATTAATCATATGGTTTTCAATACTTAGATCAAAGTCAGAACAGTTTTTTTTTAACTGATTTGTTTAAACTCAACATAGTTAAAGAAAAGTAGCCATTTACTATTTTTATCAATGCGTTAAATTAGTACAGAAAAAGTATATACATTTTGCACATAATAGAGGCACTGTTCCACATTGCATCATAGGCCCTTGTTGCATATGAAATTTTCTTTAAAGCTTGAAAGACATTTTAGACTGAGGGGCCATTTGCACAAAACTGTTTTCAACTAAAAACTGAAAACTTTTTGTGCGTTTGGTTGTTCATTTACACAACAGCATTTTGGGGAACTGAAAATGCTGACTTTTGAAATCGGGCTTCAAAGTGCAAGTTTTTGAAAACATTATCATTATCGTCTCAATGTAAGTTACAAAAACTTGAATTTGTGAAGACGGTGACATCGTGCACATGCGTATTACGTGTTCGGTCTATAGGCACGTAGTGTTTCTTTACAAAGTCACATTGCCATCTACTGGCCTGGCATGAATAACAAAGTTTTTTTTAGTCGTTTTCGCAAATCCGTGTGAACGGGGGTCGTCTGCACACGAAAAAAATGCAAAGGAAAAACATTTCGGTTTTTAGTACGTTGTACACAACATTGTTGTCGTGTAAATCTACCCTTAAATTTGAACACTCTGATGACATGATGCTCATTTTTTCCCAATATGTTGTTTAATAATAAATAGTAAATACAATTTGTACATACACTAATCTTTTTACCTTGAAAACAATATTCTTAAAAATCTTTTGAAAGTAATGAAGATGTGCATTTCTTGCATTTTCAAAGACATATGAAGCCATCATGAATACAAGGAGTACATTTCTAAGGATGCGTTCACACTGTCAGTCCGACTTTCAGTATGTTCCCTAACAACGTCTGACGTTTACGTGGCATGAGAAAGTCACTTAAACCACGTGAGATCCGATCAGAGCGGCCAGACTGAGACAGATTTCCAGAAATGTGATTTAAATGAGATTTCAAACCACATATGAATGTAGCTCGAAAAAAGATTTGTAAAAATTGCATTTCATATGATTTTTTTTGCCATTCACACTTGCTAAATCTGATTGGATGTCAATCAGATATGCACAAAAAACTGATTTGGACTGACATTCTGAACAAAGATTAAACGGGACCTATTATGCGAAATTCACTTTTATACCGGTGTGTCCGCAGTGTGTGAGAACAACCAGCCTATAATGGTAAAAATTAATATATTCTTTATAATTCCCAAAAATCAAAAAGCGGTTACTTCAAACAAGCTGATTCCCCCTATAATGATGTCATTATAGGGAGAAGCCCCGCCACAGCCTGTGATGATCTGCCCTATTAGATTTATAGATTTTCATAATGGAACATGCTAATCGATGACTTGAAGATAGTTAACCCAACATCAGCTATATAAATTCATCAGCTATATAAATTGCATTCTACATGTTGTCACTTCTTCTTGAGTCTCTCCATTATTGTCTCCCAATATAAGGCTGAACATTTTCAGTGCGTTAGATTGTCCTGTTTTGTTGTTGCGGGGCTGGGAACACCAGCTAATTTGCTTTTAAAGGGACAAACACAAAAACGGCACGCTTTTTTATCACCCCAATTAGCAATTTTGCTCACCCCCCAAATGGCAGTTTTAACATGCTATTAAAAATTATCTGCCTGGTATTTTGAGCTAAAACTTTACATACACACTCTGGGGACATCAGAGACCTATTTTACATATTGTAAAGGGGGCATAATAGGGCCCCTTTAAGAACTTTGCACTTTGTTTTAAACAATTTGTATGTTTTTGTCTTTATCGTGGACACTCTATGTCACTGACCCATGTTAATGGGCAATTGATTACACATTATTTTCATTGCATACTTTAAAGATGTTATGTTCCCATAATGATAGTATAGCTATGTAGATTTTAATGTGTACTTTTGACAGACTGATTACAGTGTTGTGCGTTCTGAGCTACTCCCAGCTTTGACTAATTGTAGGCTTTTTCCTCTAAAAATGTGTTTATTCTATCCCTGTGCTTCTCTTTGGTCCCAAGGGAAACATTTGGTCACCTCTATCTACTGTAATATTTGTAGTGTTTTTTTATTATTATTAGTGAGGGGTCAATATCTCTACACAGATATCAGGAACACTGGGTTCCTGCCAGTACTTGGTTGCAACATCAATATCCTGTCTATCTAGATTTTTATCAGTTTTTGGTGTCAGACCTAAAAGCACTAAAACCTTAACAGCAATCAATACCGTAAATGACAAGGACACAATACCAAGAGCAGAGAACACACATTTAAAAGCCATCATTTCTCCAGGCCATTCTCTGCTGGGCCACACATTTGTTATAATTTGTTTAACATGTATGTCAGGCTGCAGGATGAGGTGTTCAATTCCAGAAGAGTAATGGCAGTTTGATGGCCACATTCTCTCACATGAAACGCTCTGACACGCTTCTAGTGCTACAAGATAAAACACGCAGCAATAACATCCTCAGATAATACTCACTGATGTTAAGAGAAAGCACACTCTTCTGTATTAGATACCACATTTAATATAGAATGTGGTGGCTGGCTTAGTGGTACTAAGTAAACAAGGTAAATAGTAACTAGGTAAACTAGGTAACTAGTAAACAAAGGTATGTAGGATTGAACCCTAGAATGGGAAATTCATGAGCTACCTGTGCTTTTGAGCACTTAAAGGGATAGTTCACCAAAACTAAATAATTAATCATTTAAGGCTGGAATACACTACACCCCTTTTGTCCAGACTTACAGTTTGGACGAGTCAATGCTCAGATTCGAGTTGACAGATTTCACAGTAAATCGCATAGTGTATGATCAGCACAGACTCCAATGTTTAGCTTTGGATTTTGATTCCATCCAGTCTGAGGACATTAACCTTCTTTGATATTTTGACGTGATTTTAGAACACATTATTTTTCATTCCCAGCAACGAGGTGCATGTTTCTGCATGAGTCTATTGTGTTCAGACTGACTTGAAAATCTACTAGCGTGTGATCCCCTGTTGTTTAATGTATATGGCCCAGCTTTTCTCTGTTGCTATTTACAAAGTTGGCAACTGTTTTAAAATCTGTTCAACTTTTAAGAGTCGTTGAGGGTATTACAACCTTTACCTGCAGTCAAATGTCACAATTTGTGTGGTAATCCAAGATGCTTGACATAGAATGATCTTTTAATCGATTAATCGATTTGACTAATCATGAAACAAACAAGGATAGAAACAGGAACCAAGGGCTGCATCCAAAATCGCATACTTCCATACTGTAGGCAAACAGCAGTATGTTAGAATTCACAGTACTCATAAAAGAGTAGGCAAAAAGTACCCAAATGACCTACTTCTTCTGGCGAGATTCTGAAATGTGCATATGATTCACACTTTATTATCTCATGAGGCCACAGGAGAGGATTTGTGAATGGAGGTGAAGGGACGCATAGGTCACATGATAATGACAGCATGGCTAATGTATTACATCCAAATTACATTCACACTACACACATTCATACAACATAGAACATACTTGTTTAGCGGTTGTGAAGTAATTACTTATTCAAAATAAGTACCTACTCAAGAGAGTATGTGATTTCAGACACAGCCAAGGAAACAAAAACTAAACAGAGCAGGGAAACAGGAACTAAAGGAAAATTAATTTAAAACTAAAAGATAACAGAACCAAACCATAACATCATGTTGTTCTGAAATATTTTTAAAAACCCATATGATAAAAGTCAGTGGGGTCCAATATTGTTTCACTTTTAAAATACCTTGTTTTATTCCACAGAATAAATATTATACAGGTCTGGACTGACATGAGGATGGTTATACCATTTGCACCTGTCCTTATAATATGTGTATGTAAGTTGCTTTAGTAAGAATTGTCTGCTAAATGACTATAAATGAATATAGAATCGCAGTTCTGTCACCAATTCACAATGAAGTAGTTTTCATGTATACTATGCTCTATTTCTTTATCTTATGTAATGTTATTAAAAAGTGGCAACACGGTCATGACAAGATGGGCTTTTAACGCTTTCCCCGCCCAAACACAGAATTTTCAGTCTTCCCGTGTTTTCACTGTTATATGCTAGGGGGCGCTATTACACATCTTCTGAATGAGCACAGAATCTCCTGATCAAAACACAGGCGAACAAGACGCAAAAAAATAAATAAATAAATGAAAAACAAAAACAAGCAATCATATGTAATAAGATGCATATGTAAAATAACGTGATCATCAACATTAAACAGCATATAAATCAAAACTGCCTAATGTTACTGAATGAGCGAGGGCGAGCCATAGGACTGTGCAAGCATTAGCATGTTGATGGACTCCATCTACTCCAGCTGTGTTTGATCATCGTTCTGAATGTCTTTGACAAAATTGTAATTTTCTCAGCTTTTTGTTCAAAATATTGTTTTTATGAAACTTACCCACATTCAAGAGTTGATAAAGGAATGCATGAAGCTAGAAAAAAACAAAACTTTACGACTCTGATTTCTTTTGATATATTGCATGCTCAGATATTCATACAACAAAATATTCTGTGGGCCATTACATCTGTGTAAAAATGATCAAAAACGTTGGTGCTGGCTGGCAACCTTTTAAAAAAATGCTGGCAGGGAAAGAGTTAACAAAACTTGGCTGCCTATGTAGTAGAAAAGCCTTTAAAAAAATGGTGCTATATGCCTAGAGAAAACTATAGAAGCTTGTTTCTGCAATTGAACAGAATTCCAAGATATAAATCTGACTTTATAACACACAATTGCAACTTTATATCACACAATTCTGACTTTATAACTCACAGTTGCGAGTTTATTTCACGCAATTCTAAGAAAAAAAGTACTGTGAGATGTAAAGTCGCAATTGGATTATAAAAAGTCAGAATTGTAATTACCTTTTTTTTCTGTGGCGGAAACAAGCTTCCTTAGAAAACTGAAAACAGGCTGTGGCCTTCTTTTTTGCCAAAAGGAAAGAGAAGGGCTCGATCCAACTGTCTGTGAGCGGGGATACAAAAATGTGGAAGTAAGATCTGTAGTTTGACACTGGATGATGTGTTTTACTGACTTTTCTGACAAATAGTTGGATATCTCAGTAAAAAGTAACATACATATAGCTACTATTGTCATTGCAGTGGTTGAAAACTGGAGCAGGCCTCCTAAAACAGCAAATAATATATTAATGGTGGTGTCACACTCGAGCATGACTGAGAGCAGTAATTACAGTGAGGCCTGTTTAATGTGCCGTATGTACTGGAGGTTTGTGTTCAGCGCTAGCCGAGATGGGGCGGAGCTTCCTCCGTAAGCTGTCATTACAGGTAAAAGTGAGAGGTGATGATAGACTGAGATAGAAAGCTAATAAAAGCCCAGACGGAGATAATGTCAAGTTTGCTTGCTAACACCACAAGGGGATCTTAACAAAGGAGGGGAACCGCAGACGCGTCTGACTGAGGGAGTGTCTGACTCACATTTTTAACAATGTGCCTGTAAGAAACACTCTAAATGAGGGCAAACTATTGTTCTAAGAGGAATACTATTAGAACATACTAACCCGATCACATTACAGCACAGTGCATACAGCCTATATTTAGACTTAACATACAGACTGCTGCATTTTAATACTTTTAATACTTAAAAAAAAAAAAAAAAATATATATATATATATATATATATATATATATATATATATATATATATATATATATATATATATATTAAGTGCTAACTAATTGTATTTGAAATATGTATAAAGTGTACTGCTGAAAGTAGACAAGCAAAAATGCTAAACTAAAATATACTTTAAAGTCACTTTATTGAACCTTGTACAGTATGACATGTATTTAAATATATATGTGTAATGATTGAAATTACTTAAAATACATCATTTTAAAATATCATCAGCTTTAAATAACTCACTACAATTAAAATTATTATCAAGTATTACATGTGCTTTTAGTATGTTAGTCAACACATCAAAATAAGTGCACTTCTTTAAAGCATACTATATAATGATTTAAAATGCACTTTAAAGTAAAACTTTAATTTTACATTATAAGTGCACCTTTGCAAAGTGTATTTAAGTGTGTCCAGAAAACTGTCATGACTTAACTTAAGTGGCCCTTTTATTTCATTAGTATTATATTATCTGCAAGTAGAAAGGGAAAACTTTAGTTTAAACAAATGTAAGGTGAAAGATAAAACACAATAGTGAACAACATGATGCAATTGAAACTTCTCAGTGGCTCTGATAATAGTTTAATGATTTCTGGTCGAAGTGTTAAACCCTTGCTATTAAATAGTGCCAACTGCACCGTCTGGGTCTCAATCACTCACAAAAGGCCCGATGAGAGCTCGATTGTGGGCTAGAGTCATTGGGCACTAGAAAATTACCCCCTTTTCTTCTGGGATGTGATCTTATTGATGACCCTTGAACCATAACTGAGAGAAATCATGTTTTTAATTCAACCAATGCATGGCTACAGCTGTAGAAAATTGAAGTCTCTCTGTTATGTTGTCCATCATATACACACACAATATTGCCAGAGCGGTCCCCTGATATTCCTATTGCTGCAGATATGAGTTCTGGCACAAATATTTTACAACAAAATCCTCAAATGCATCATAAGATCGCATCGTGTCCTGCAAGAGAACATAAACAAATCAAGGACACATGGAGACTGCTAGTTGAGTAAAACCTTTGCAAAGGCATGTTTAGAGCTAAAGTTTGATTAAACACATGGCCTACCCTTACAGAAAAGAAGTTCATTCGTGTGTTCTATGTATAAACTCTTTTAAACTAAAAATACTTTGTCGATATTTGGCATATACTTGTACTCAATCTTTTGATTGAGATATACTTAAAAGTATAAAGTATTGTAAGTATACTTGGCTTGTAGTTGTGTTCACTCTTTTGATTGAGTAGCTTTTAAATACTTTTTTATAAATACACAAAACAAAATTGTGTATTTAGACCACTGTATGTGGGTATGGGAAGCTTTTCAATTTGGGTAGGAAATCCCCAATAATCCCCAAAAATGGTCCCAGAGCTTTAGTGGTTAATTTTTGTTTAGGCTAGTCCACTGGTAGTGTACATAGGAATTTTCTTCAAATCTACTTTACTTTTCCCGTCACTGACTGAATTTTCCAGCTATCCATGTTTTCACTTTCACAACATTCTAGTAACCACTATTAACTAACAAGAAACTCTGATTAACGAATTAGTAAGTAATAGTGCTCAGATGAATGAGGTTGTTCACTATTAGCTAATCAATAACTACTAATTTTTCATACCTCACAGAGGACTACTAAGAGCTACTATATACAGGTTCATAATTAACATGAATACTGAGTAATATATTCAACATGAGTAATGTTGAATATATAATTAAAGTAAGGTAATGGTAACCCACTAGTAATGACTGAAGTGTTACTACATCGTTCAGAAGGAATTACTAATGATTTGGATCAGTATTCTAAAGTTAAAAAAACATTATGGACACTATTTTAACGATCTAAGTGCATGGTCTAAAGCGCACGGTGTAGGTGCACTTAGGGCATGTCTAAATCCACTTTTGCTAGTTTAATGACTGGGAAAATGGCCGGTGCGCCCGGCGTATGGTCTAAAAGGGTTGTCCCTATATTCTCTTATTGAGTAATGAATGTGTTTTGGGCGTAACATGCAATAAACCAATCAGAGTCTCATCTCCCATTCCCTTTAAAAGTCAGTTGCACTTGCAGCATGGCGGATTTGCTATTTACATGGTGGAATTTGCAAGCGCAAAGACTGAATGCTTCTCCAGAGAGGAATCCTTTTATTTTTAATATTTAAAAATGTTTGTGTGCTAACAAAAAAATAAATAAAATATTGTGCTATTGGCTTTAGACCAGGTTTCAGTTGGTCAATGGGGCAGTTGTTTTCAGTTGCCTCAAAATAGCAACACACCAACAATGTGCCTGAACACACCTAAACAACGTGGCACAGGACAAAACTAAAACTAGCAAAGTACACTTGCATCGTGCCTGGCACCTTTTAAAATGTTTTATTCCATGGCAGCAATAAGCTTCCATATAAAAGCATATTTTTAAACAAAACTGTACTTGCAGATAATATAATATTCTGAATATTAAGTGCACTTAAAGAGAGTTCACTTTTGACACACTTAAGACTTAAGACACATTAGGCCCTATCATACAACCAGCGCAATGCGACGCCAGACGCGACGCAAGATTTTTTGCTAGTTTCAGTTTGACGCAGTTATCATTTTAACATTCTGCGCCACATTTTTGTTGTTGTTTAGGTGGAAGCTTTAAATAAGCCCTTTGGGTTTTTTGCCTCTCCCTGCACAGTATATGGATTGTAATTTTGTTTTTTATTGTGTATAGTTTATATTTAGGCAAATAAACTAAAACGTAAACCTAAAAAAAACACATTGTTTAAATAGCAAATGCATTTGCGCCCATTTGTGCACCCATGGGCGTGCTGATCTGAAAACGAGGTGTGTTCAGGCGCATTGTTGGCGCGTTGCTATTTTGAGGCAACTGAAATCGACTGAGCCATTGACCAACAAAAACCTGGTCTAAAGTCAATAGCGCAGTATTTTTTGTGTTATTTAAAGGGCACGTTAGTAATATGCACCTATAGGCGGGTCCACAACGTGCTTACTCTCTGCTTATTACACGCACTGGGACGTGCAGCAGCACACAAACATTTTTAAATATGAAAAATTAAAGGATTAAAATGTAAAATATTATTATTGTGTAATGGCGCGCACAACTGGCTTTTAAAGGAAATGGGAGATGAGACTTTGATTGGTTTATTGCACATTATGCCCAAAACACACCCATGACTCATTAAGAGACTAGGTACAACCCTTTTAGACCATGGGTGCGCAGACCATTTTTCCCATCGTTAAATTAGCAAAAGTGGATTCAGACTGCTAAGTGCACTTGCGGCATGTGCTTTAGACCATGTGCTCAGATTGTTAAAATAGGGCCCTTAGGCTTTCAAATTATTATTTTTTAAAGTACATTTTAAATAATTATCTTTTAATAATCTTTTGTTGTGATTTAAAGTAGCCTACACTTATTTTGATGTGTAAATATATACTTAATTCCTACTTAAGTAGGTCAAAGTAAAGCACTCTTAAGTTCAACATTAAAAAAATAAAAAACTGAAACATATTCAGTATATTAACATTATATATTAACAGTATGCGTTTCTTTTTCACAAGGGTATGATGTGAAGTCTAAAAAAGCTATGGGAAGCATTACTTTTAAAGCCTATATTTTTATTGTACTGTATGCACAACTATATGACTGGTTACATTTTATTGTTCACATTTAGCATAGTTGTTCTATCCTGTGACCCATTTTTGGATTGTGACATACTAATTCACTAAGAAATTCTTAAAAAAAAAAATCTAAGATCTAACGTCGAACGTGAAGCTTTTTCAAGCATCTCCACGCTGTTGCTAATTGGGGTCTCTGAAGCATCACTTCATCGGCCATCAATTCCTGCTTCCAGCAAACCCACTTCCTCTCTGTCCCTTTCATTCTGTGTAAGAAGTCACTCTGTCCAAAGAGGGTTCCAGACTTGTGCACAACTGGGCCTGAGAGCCAGTTCTACTCACCGCGTTCTGCTCCCAGTTCTGTTTTACTGAAAATCTGAACCTGGACCACGTCATGAAAATTTCACAAGACAACAACTCTTGGTCCTAAGAATAGGATGCATTTTCTTTATGCAAAAGAAAACTTACAGATGTATAATAGCTATAATATATGCTGAATTCCGGCTTTATTTTGGCAACCCAGGAGAATATGATAAAAGGAATGCATTGTAATATAACAAAAACAAAATGTCTCTTCTGAGATCTGAAGAAATAAATGTATGATTTTAAACAGAGTGGAATTTGCTATATTTTGCATTTCAATTACTTTGCATGACTAATACCAGTGTCAACTGAAATAGACATTTACTCATGCAGAATGTAATTTCTGTTTCTTTTGATTTTGGGGTAAAATATAACCCAGAGATTTTTGACAGTTCTGCAAAAGAAAAAAGAAAAAGCTATCACTAGAGTGGTACCAAGTGGTATCCAAAATAATATAAAAACAACAAAAGGTGGCATATTTTAAATATTTGTTTAATGGCATCTTTTACTAAGCACTATGAAGGTCAATATCATTGATACCAGTACTGATGCTGATGTCTATATTAAATGGATTTCTTAGATTTTAGCAATTAATTATAGCTATTCAACATTACGATTGTAATGGAAAGCTATCGTTTTAAACATTTTAAAAAATAAAGCATTTTAATATAAGTGAACTTAAAACAATCTTCACATTAAACGCCTTGTAATAAATGTCACATTTAGATATGCTTTAAAAGGTGTCATGAACTGGCTTTTTAAAAAAAAATTATATTGTTGTCAGGTCAACTTATGACGTTTATGCGTGGTTTTACATTCAAAAACATCATAATGAATAAGTAATAGGCTCTTTTCTATCCTGGTTTTGAGGCTCTCTCCTGCGCTCAGTTTTTATGGGCGTGCCGCACTGAAGACTAGGAAGTAAACGCCCACGGCTAGGATTGGATAAGATTTGCATATTTCATGAGCTTCAGCTCCCTGTCAGTACATGTGGTAATTGTTTTGAAAGCGTGTGGGAAAAGCGGAAACCGGAATGAATCGCCCAGAGGGCTCGCAAAAACATCTTTATCAAACAAGCACAATGATTTATCCCTCATCCACCCGAGATTGATTGGAATGTTATTTTTGCATTATTGACCCGCCCGATCGGTGGATATAAGAGCCGATCGGGCGGTTCATTGCGATTGTTGGTTCATTGCGATTCAGGATCAGACTCAGACATGTATGGGACATGTCTGAGTCTGATCCTGAATCGCAATGAACCAACACCACCACAAATAAAGGATTCTCCAGCCTTTGACAGCGTGTTAAGGTATGTTCTGTTGAACACGTTCACATAATCAATAGATCTATATCAAACAATCTGTAACAATGCAATAGTATCACATATAAAAACATTTTTACTCACATTAGTGTGTTGCTTCATTCATTCATGTAATCTCATCCTGTCTGCAAATCCAGTCTCTTGTTTACAAACAAATCCGTGATCAGAAATGAAGGAACAAACGCGCAGTCTTCCCCACGTGAGCTGGATCTTCATTAAAAATAAAGTTCATCCATGCATTCATAATATTGGAATCCGAATGAAGCTTATGCGGTATGTTTATTGCTTAGAAGTTCGATCCGGTTTAGCTCTATGTAGGCCTGTGTCATGTCACAGAATCAGGAATCAGGCGTTGTTCTTATTCTGTTGAGGTGGTGTTTCACCACACAATGACGTCAAGGGTTGGCATATTCTGAGATCTATCGTTTGCTGGGCCTGGTGTCTCTGAAACTTACCTTTTATATATCAAAAGCTCAAGGAAAGCTGATTTCTCAATTCATGACCCCTTTAATATATCAGGGCTCAACGCTAAGGGTTTTTTTCTACTGGCCAAGTTGGGATGGATTTTTACCTGCCCTGCTAAAAGGCACAAATTGTTTTTGTTGTTTATAACCCATGCTTGACCTTGTGTAAACAGTGCTTTAAGATTTTAGGTCTAACAGGTAAATATACAGAAACAGAATGATTGGATCATTTCTGTATCTGTGTCCGTTAATAATGTCTTCACTGCATAAATTATAAATTGAATTAATCCTTATTAAAGGCTTATTCAGTCAAGAGCAGTGAGTGATTTTCTCTTTTTGTCTTTTGTTCTTTGATTTACATTAATGACAGACAGCAGCAGGTTTATTAGGCTGCTGTCACTTTAAAAGCCTGACCCTGACTTGACACACTATTTTCTCACAACCTTTTGCGTTCATTTAACACTTTTTAACTCATTTAAGACTCTGCTTATGAGGATACTTGCCAATAATGGGCATTTTGACATCATTTTGTGTGTCTTTGTCCGTTCAAGCATGAAAGAGAACTCAATGTAGCATTGGCGTGTTCTCTGAAGTGGATTTCTGTGCGTGTTTCGGTGTTTGTTCACAGAGAAGTGCTTCACAGATGCTTAAGTTCTTTCTTTTATCCTCTTATCACATTTGAATGGTTTAATAGCACTTGAATAAATGCGTTAATTGCGTTAAACTGAAAAAAAAAAAAAAAAAAATGACCACATGCATTAACGCATTAATTTTGACAGCCCTAATATACACGCAATCATTCATTTCTCTAGCATGCTAAACAGAAGCAAAACATCTTTCCAGTTTCTGATACACACCATTTTGGGATGTCCTTCGTTGTACAGTGAAAGAGATTCAAAGATGGCCGTTGTGATGGTCTTGTGATCAAAGATAGCCTGCGGTCATTTTCTGACATATGTCAGATATTTAGCATGATCATCTCACAGTGTGTTTGCTGCTATGATCTCGTCTACTGACTAACCAGTAAAAATGCAACACGAAATGGCATTTTGATCAATGCGACATTTCACTAAAGCGTCATTTTTTTACCTCAAGCTCCATGAACGCGTCCATATTCTTCTCTTTCGCACACATAAAAACACAACTGCCAAAGTACGATTCATCTTTCTCTGTTTGTTTAACACTAGCACATGCTGATGACGTTTTATTCGTCTGTCCCAGTGGTTCCCAAACACGTTCCTGGAGGCCCACCAACTCTCAATCAAATATACCTGATTCAAGTCATCAGCTCATTAGTAGTGATTCCAAAATCTGATGTGGGTGTGTCAGACAATGCAAAATGTGCACTGTTGGTGGGCCTCCAGGAACGTGGTTGGGAACCACTGGTCTATCCTAACTTGTGTCATCATCATGTCTGTATAAACGTACTTAGATTATTAGATCCATGTCGTACAGTGCGATTTGTAATGATCTTATAGGATTGCTGAAATTGCACATCTGTAGCAGGCATAAGATTTGTCCACTCACACTTTAAACCAATAGGAAACAGACATAGTCTGTGACTTGATGTGCATTGTCTCAGAAAGATTTTGTGAGTCAGATGGCCTTAGATCCTTTCATGAATGATGCATGCTCTGACTCAAAGAACTGGCCTCCACATGAAAAGCATAAAATATGTGAATTTGAATCTGATGGCAAACAATGTTCAAAGCTCTGCTCTGGAAAAAACATAAATAAGTTGCCTGTTTCTCATTGTGTTTGGTAGAATACAGAGTACATGGTACAGAGTGTGAAAAATCAGAACAGTAGATCTCAAATAGACTACTTCAAAACCTTCTCAAACGTGCCATCCTCAAAGTAATAGAGGAACAGACAAAGGCCGGAAATACACTTTACACAAGTACACAAATGCAGACTTACCTGGGGCCTGTACCATGATGATTGTTTAACAAACTCAGGGTTACATGATTAGTTTTTAGTTGACAAAACCAAACCAATCTATTCAGGCTTTGTTGGTCATCAACTTTCTTTGTCAACTCAGGCTTTGATCCTGAGTTTAGGAGTTTAAGTGTGACATCAATAGTGAACAGCCAATCACATGCTGTGGATCAGTGGAACTGAGATTCACTTCTCACGAGAGAAGCAGTGAGATTCACTTCTCTCTTCTGCAGAATATTACATGGTTGAAAAATATTAAGAATTTAAACAAATTTACACAGCAAGAAGAAAAGCGCTGTCTCACGGAAGAGGAAAACTTAAAGAAAAATCGTACTATGCAAGTAAAAATTATGAAGTTAGTTTAGTAAATATAGATATAGAGAGAACTGAACATTTATGTAGTCATTTTTATAGCTTTATTTATTGATTTTAAAGCTTATTTGTATGACCTCTATATAG
Source organism: Paracanthobrama guichenoti (assembly GCA_018749465.1). Classification (NCBI taxonomy): domain Eukaryota; kingdom Metazoa; phylum Chordata; class Actinopteri; order Cypriniformes; family Gobionidae; genus Paracanthobrama; species Paracanthobrama guichenoti. The sequence continues at coordinate 21,526,842 of CM031945.1, read as the reverse complement.
TCTATTTATATTAATTTTAACTAAGTGCCTATTAATGATTGATTAACTAAAATGGTACATGTGTGACTGAATAAAGGTATAATACATAAATGATATCTAAATCATTCAAAATTATTATTATAAATAAGCATTGTTAAAAGCCAGACACTTTTAAAAACCATTTGCTATGTAGTGACCTTTAATTTGGAGTAGAAACAGGGGCGTGACTTTACTGCATCAGAGATGTGAACCTTTACTCACAGCTGATTGGTCCAATTTCAGTTTGAGATCTTTACCTGGAACATAACCTGCCTCAGAGCAGGTTAGCCGTGGAGCGTTAATATGTTAATAAGGAGATGAACACTGTTAAAAGCCAAACCACTTTAATGGTACCTAAAACCCAGGATTGGCACAAAGTAAGCTTAAACATATCTAGCCAGCTAAACCAGCTTCATGGTATAGGCCCTGGTCACATTGAAAGTGCATCTATACATTAACACTGCTTCTTTGCATTTCTGTGTAATGAAATAATTGTGACTTATGTGTTACTTGCAGATGTATTTGGTCAGAATACACGCAGCTACTTTTGAATGACTGTCAATGGATAAATATGTAGTTTCAGCATCAGTCAGCAGTGGCTAACTGCTAATGCTAAAAGGGTAACAAACTCCTTCATCATAACAAGCCACAGTACTCAGTTGGGCAACAGAGATGCTTTCAAATCTGTTGCATGTAACGACATTTCTGCAATATCATATTACATGCTTGTTGCATGTTTTGCAGTTTTTCTTAAGTAACATGTCCAGTAAGTAACGCTAAAAGTGTGTTCAGTTTTATCTGAAACACACTGAAGTGTGTTCAGTTTTATCATTTGGATGTAAAATGTCTGACTGGCACCAAAGTTAATGCTGTATCTCATTTGAAAATAATGTATCACCTACACTAAATCCTAAACAAAAGCATATGTGATATAAAAAATGTGCTGAACAATATGCTGAAGCAACCATGCTATTTTTTTTTTTTTTTTTTGAGCTATGAGCTATTGCAATGGTTTTGTCTGAGCTATGAATAAAAATAATAATAGAATTCATATTAAAGGAATGTCTAAATGTGCTCGTCAATGTCAAAATGATTGCGATGGCCAATCAAATCAAAGAAGGCCAGGGTCACTGCAACTGTCACAATGCAACAATAATTTGTGGAAAGATGTAAGTATTACACCGTGTCCCTAACGACACGTGACGCAATAAGATTCCAGCAACAAGCAGCTTGTCTGTCCACACGGACGCGACACGACTATGGGATGCGCTAAATCAATCAAAACCACAGCCAATCAGAACAGCGTGTGGGCGGGTCTCGCGGCAAGTGTAATGGCACCAGAGATTAATCTTGGACGGCACTCACAAGAAATTGATAAGTGCATAATTGAATTCACAAATATTACACCATTTAGACATTACTAAAAATACATACTGAGTTACTAAAACAATCTTTGTCAGTTTGAATGTTCTTGTTTCATTTATTTAATTTCAAGATCTGAGGTGATTTATCCATTGTTGCTTTTAGTATGACTACATTACAAAGCTGGGAGCGCTAAGTGATATTCAAACTCACATTACACGCTTTTAACATTTAATAAAGCATATGAACACCACCTGAGATTATCATTGCCATGTTTTGTGTTGTTGTTTCAGCATAATGGCGCAGAAATATAAACTATATATTATATAACTATATATAATTTCTAAAATATAATCATTACGTGTCACCGCTCGTGGCTGGTTAGGATAAAAACTGTACTTAACATGGAAAAGATACCTTTTTATCGCATGTAGTTAGACAACTTTTTTTTCTTTTTTTTTTTTGGTTGATAGAAATGTTCAGCGAAACGACCATTTGTCTCTTTATGAAATTCCGCCGTTTTGAATTGAAAATATAAATAACAGTTGTTGGTGTTTTACTGCCACTAGTGTTCATTACAACTGTCATCTGCAGTGAATTTTATAGAGGTGCAAAAATGTAAGTAGAGGCATGTTTTCGAACGAGCCTATGTTGGATATTGTTTAAATATAATTCCCCATCATTTATTAAATGACATGCATAGTTGAGGAATCATGTGATACTGGGGCTGCTTTAACTTCTCTCTCCCTCATCTGGCTCTATCATACACTAGTCTTATCCAGAGGGAATCCTGTCTGGCCTAATGTACTGTCCCTCAACAGATTGGACTTCTGCCTCTTTTTGATATTTCTGCTCCAGTGGAGAGTTAAATAAATGTCCTGCTGGCCCGCAGCTCTAGACTCAGCCTCAGCGCTTGCCGTTCCAGGCTGCACTGCCTTTCCAATAGCCTTTTAATTTGGGTCAGAGTGATTTAGAGGCAAAGCTATGCATGACAAATTAAGCACCTCGGAAGCGAATGTCTCCCCTGTAGTTTGAAGTAAGTCTGCTCGGCTACACAATAGACTTCGGCTCTGCAAGGTGCAAACGGCAATAAAAAGGTTCTCGAATGCAGCGGCTTATACAGAAACAGCCTGTTTTCTGAGAATATAAATGTTTAGCCAATTCTGACAATGTGCAATGGTGGGTGAAAGCCAACCACTGTGTGTAGACCAGCATAATGGCGGTGAAATCCCCTTACAAGCCTCACCCAAACAATGCCGAAGGGCTGCATGTATCCTTGTTCATATAAGCGTACCTGAGGGGATGCTTATTTATGTGCGTACACATATGAGCATCTATGCACACGTCTCTATCAACCATAAAGGCAATGCATTAATTTACCCATCCCCTGCAAGACACTGTAAGGTCTTCAGGCTCTCCCATTCAGCCCAGTGCCCTTGAAGGAGCACATCTTTCTTGATTACAAGTGTCTGTAAACTGATGAATTGTATATGTTGAATGAAGCACCATTCTGGAGCTATGGTAGCCTAATTTTCAAGGGCTCTCCATGACAATGATGATGGTTGAGGTTGAAATCATCATTTGAAACACTTGCTGGTGATTTTACTCACAAGTCCAGCAGCTATACATTTGAAAAATTAAAATAAAAATGTAAAAACTTAAATCAAAGGATACGCTTTCCCAGAATTAAATTCAGCCTTGTCTTTAATAACACATACTTTTTGTAACGGATTAGTTCTAGCTGTATGAAAATAAATGTATGATGCAATGAAAATGCAACACCACATATCAATTACTGCACATTAATATTATTATTGCTTTAATAATATTGCTATTATTTCTGGCAGGTCACATTAGTCAAGCTTGCATCAGCTGACTGTCAGCTGATCACATCTACCTATAGGAATATAACGTCTATCACAGCATACATACATTCACCTAAAGGATTATTAGGAACACCTGTTCAATTTCTCATTAATGCAATTATCTAATCAACCAATCACATGGCAGTTGCTTCAACGCATTTAGGGGTGTGGTCCTGGTCAAGACAATCTCCTGAACTCCAAACTGAATGTCAGAATGGGAAAGAAAGATGATTTAAGCAATTATGAGTGTGGAATGTTGTTGGTGCCAGACGGGCGGTCTGAGTATTTCACAATCTGCTCAGTTACTGGGATTTTCACGCACAACCATTTCTAGGATTTACAAAGAATGGTGTGAAAAGGGAAAACATCCAGTATGCAGCAGTCCTGTGGGCGAAAATGCCTTGTTAGAGGTCAGAGGAGAATGGGCCGACTGATTCAAGCTGATAGAAGAGCAACTTTGACTGAAATAACCACTCCGTTACAACCGAGGTATGCAGCAAAGCATCTGTGAAGCCACAACACGCACAACCTTGAGGCGGATGGGCTACAACAGCAGAAGACCCCACCGGGTACCACTCATCTCCTCTACAAATAGGAAAAAGAGGCTACAATTTGCACAAGCTCACCAAAATTGGACAGTTGAAGACTGGAAAAATGTTGCCTGGTCTGATGAGTCGATTTCTGTTTTAGACATTCAGACGGTAGAGTCAGAATTTGGTGTAAACAGAATGAGAACATGGATCCATCATGCCTTGTTACCACTGTGCAGGCTGCTGGTGGTGGTGTAATGGTGTGGGGATGTTTTCTTGGCACACTTGGCTGACAGTCAGCTGATGCAAGCTTGACTAATGTGACCTGCCAGAAATAATAGCAATATTATGAAAGCAATAATAATATGAATGTGCAGTAATTGATATGTGTTGTTGCATTTTCATTGCATCATGCATTTATTTTTAGGCCCCTTAGTGCCAATTGGGCATCGTTTAAATGCCACGGCCTACCTGAGCATTGTTTCTGACGATCTCCATCCCTTTATGACCACCATGTACCCATTCTCTGATGGCTAATTCCAGCAGGATAATGCATCATGTCACAAAGCTCGAATCATTTTCAAATTGGTTTCTTGAACATGACAATGAGTTCACTGTACTAAAATGGTCCCCACAGTCACCAGATCTCAACCCAATAGAGCATCTTTGGGATGTGGTGGAACGGGAGCTTCGTGCCCTGGATGTGCATCCCACAAATCTCCATCAACTGCAAGATGCTATCCTATCAATATGGGCCAACATTTCTAAAGAATGCTTTCAGCACCTTGTTGAATCAATGCCACGTAGAATTAAGGCAGTTCTGAAGGCGAAAAGGGGTCAAACACAGTATTAGTATGGTGTTCCTAATAATCCTTTAGGTGAGTGTATATAAGCTCCTTCAGTACTATCAGCAGCTATTTCATTTCTCCAGAGCTCATTTACCCTCCTCCACCCCCAGCTCCTCCTCTCTCGTCCAGTCAGGATTTGGTATTCTGATTCCCCATGAATCAGACTAAATTCCCAAATTATTCTGCAATACATAATGTTGGTTCTGTTCTGTTTACCCTAAGGGGGTTATCGCTGCTCTCTCTGCTCTTATCCATGCTAGGCTGCATGGATTCGCAGGGAGTTCTTGCAGAACAGAACCATACCGCCAATCCAGACTATATGCTAATAGTCAATCAATCATATTTGACGATAGTGGTCCTGACAGAATTATTCGTCCCTACAGTTTGAAAGTATAAATCATTATTTTAGGCTTGCTGTGGTGAATCAGAGTAAGACACAACTTCAATTTGTAAAACAGATGTTTGGTGTACTTGGTAATCAATTAAATTTTGTTCAGTTTGAACAAGAAAATTGTAATTTTAAATAAATCAGGGCTCTGTGGCAGTAGGCTAATATAGGGAGTCATGCTTAACCCCACCAATGTTTTTTTTATAAAAGTTGCCAGCCAGCACCAGCGTGTTTTGATAATTTTCACAAAAATGTAATGGCTCCCAGAATATTTTGTTGTATGAATATCTGAACATCAAAAGAAAGAATAGACTCAAAACTCAGAACAACTTTTTTATTCTAGCTTCATGCATTCCTTTTTATCAACACTTAAATGTGGGTAAGTTTTATAAAAAAAACATTGAGCAAAAAGCTGAGAAAATAAAATTTTTGTCAAAGACAACATCCAGATTGGATTTATAACGATGATCAAACACAGATGAAATAGATGGAGTCCATCCACACCCCTAATGCTTGCACAGTCCTATAGCTCGTCCTGTGTCGACATTTCATTCAGTAACATTAGGCAGTTTTGATTTATATGCTGTTTAATGTTGATGATCATGCTATTTTACATATGCATCTTACATATGAGATCGCTCATTTCTGCGTCTTCTTTACCTGTGTTTTGATCAGGAGATTCTGTACTCAATCAGAAGATGTTTAATAACGCCCCTAGTATAACAGTGAAAACATGTAAACCCGGAAAATTCTGTGTTTAGCGGGGAAAATATGAAAATATTTTAAAAATGAAAATATATATTCAATAGGGATGTAACGATACATTGTATATCGAGATATCACAATATAAAATTGATGTAAATGATATGATTCACGATATAGCAGAGGTCTTCAACCCTGCTTTGGGACCCACTGCCCTGCAGAGTTTAGTTCCAGCCCTAATCAAACACACCTGAAGCAGCTAATCAAGCTCTTCAGGATCACTTGAAAACACACAGGCAGGTGTTCTGAAGCAGGTTGGAAATAAACTTTGCAGGACAGTGGGTCCCCAGTAGCAGGGTTGAAGACCTCTGTGATATAGAATTAGTTTTATCCAAGGCTGAGCTTACTGTATTTATAAGGTATGATTCACTCAAAAATATAAATTCTGTCATTATGTACCCTCATGTCGTTTCAAACCTATTCGATTTTCTTTTAACTTCACTTCAAGAAAAAATGAAGATATTTTTTCAAGAAACCAGAGAAAGATTTCTGTACACTCCATTAAAGTCCGTTCTCTCTCAAACTTAAAAGATCCCAAAAATGTCATAAAGGCATCGTACAAATAATCAATCGAGTGGTCAAATCCAAGTCTTCTGAAGAGAAACAATGGCTTTATATGATGAACAGATTTACAACGACGCGTATACTGTAGTAAACACGGACATTCAAATGTGACGTGTGGAAACAACATGAGAGTAAATAAATCAAGAACTAACCATTTACAGTATGGGAATAGTCATTTTGACACGCTTTCTTGCGATTAGATAAGTAACTGATTGCATTGATCATCTGAAGCACACAAGCTGCGGAATGACACTCATCAAAGTGAAAGCGCAAATATATCATTTAGATCACCATATCACATTTAGTTTTAGTAGTATGATTATTCAAAGCGTTTTAAATGGTCTTATATGCATAGTGCACTAATAGCAGGAGAGGCAGAACATAGCGAGCACCAGGAGAATCCCTTCTTTATTTTGACTTAATATATCGTGATGAATACCATGTCGTGTTTCATTTAGTATCGTATTGTGGCAGGAGTGTATCTTTACACCCCTAGTATTCAATGAAATGTTTAATAAAAGCTAAAAGTTCAACTACATCTCAAACCTCAGTTTTTGGTGGCTCCATTCTTCTATCCACCTAAAGGATCCTTGTTTCCTAAACTAAACAAGCAAAAAAAAAAAAAAAAAAAAAAAAAAAAAAAAAAACACTTCTGAGTGGGCTCTGTACCCATCACTGGTTGTATGTACTGAAGGAAAGACATCAACAGCTTGCCTACAGTCTTCTGAATGAAAGAGGTGTTTGATCAGAGAATCCTGCTTGTATCCTCATCAGAATATCTTCACTCTGGAGTTTAACCCCTTTACATTCTCTTTACTCAGTCTTTCTGAAATACTTTCTTTGTGTATCACTTCAACAATGCATTTACTGAAGAAGATAAAAAAACATACATTTCCTACATAAATATTTCTGTTGGGTTTTTGCATGTTTGTTTTCACACATATTGTGTGTGTGTGTGTGTGTGTGTGTATTTTGTCCAAGAATGTATATACCATATTTGTATGGATGTGTATAAATATGTACCGCATACAGAAATATGAACAGAACAGAACAGTGTTGTTGATGTTTGCTTTGTTATCATAACAGTTTAATAAAAAGAAATGACAATGAATGTGTGACAGTTTTGATTGTGTTTTCATTGCGTATTGCTACTCGTCCTGCTTGCATGTGGTGGATAACAAAATCGACCAGTAAACAGTGCCATATTTTAAACTGCTGTGTGCTTAGACTGGGACTCCATCTATTAGTTGTTTTTCTCCACCTCCATGTCACCTTGTATGGATCAGTCGCTCGTGGGAGGAGAGCAGTCCAAGTGTCTAAGTGTCACTCAGTGAGCTCTCTGGAGTAAACCGAATGCTGTGTTTGCATCAAATTAGGCGTGTGTGTCTCATAGGGAGCTGGATGCTTGTCTTTCTTCTTTCCCCTCGTTCTCTGGCTCACTGTGCTGAGGAGATAGACGCGGGAGTGATGGAGGTCTTTCCTCTGTGCTGTGGAGATAAGTCTAATTCAAGCCCTGAATGCATTTAGGACTCCGCTCACTGATAGAGCTCCTCTGATGAGCCCATTCAAATCCTTAAAGGATGCCCTACTCCACCCATCCCAATGTCGGGCAGATTGCCACGCGATAGTTGCGTAATCTTGTCGGAGTGGTAATGTCTCGTTTTTGATGTGCAGTATCCCATTATTTCTGGGAAGCTGATAGGAACTTAATTAGAAACATAATGGATCTGCCGCACATCAGACAAGGCTAATTAAGACGGCGCGGCGTGCAAGATAATTGGGGTTTTTGTGAAGACCTTGGGTCAGATGGACCCCTTTTTAAATTCCAGGCCTCACTGGACTGCAGCCTTCAGGTCAGCCACTCATGAGATCTGAGAGAGCACAACTGGCAGATTGCTTCCTTACTTAAACACTTACTGAAGCCCAGAGGAAGAGCTGTGTTTATGTATGTGCATTAACTCTCTGGAGTCTTGAGGTGTTTTGTGGGCCCTGGAGATGTTTTGACATGCCCTGACATTTGTGCTTTAGTTAGTAATAGGGTGACCAGATTTTTCATGGTGGAATACGGGATGGGATGGGGATGGACAGACAAAAACATTCAACTTTGTCAGAGTCATATAGGCCTTATGGGCAGTGCTCCGATTTGTAATGTGGTTACACTTCGGGTGACCCGAGTTTGAGTCTCAGCCCCCACCCACTCTCACTGCCACTTCACTTCCTGTTCTTTCTCCAGCTATACTTCAAATCATCAAACTTCACTGGTTCTTATGCCATGAAGTCAAGTGATGTGCAACATCCAATCAGGTTGGTGGGAAATGGTGAGAAATCATTATTAAATCATTATTTTGCCTTTTATTTTAGACATGGGTCGCTTCATCTTGATGGTTTGGGACGGACGGGGTCCAGCAGTCAAACTTTTCACTTTTTCTGGATCAGGATTCAGCTACCTATTTTCTTCTTGGACTTGAGAGGACACAGTTGTGATTCATTGTGTTCTCTGGTTTCTCCAATATTGGGTTTGTGAGAGCTTTAAAGATCTAGAGTAGTTTCGGCTTTTTCCAAAGTCAATTTGCTGTGTATTCTGAGATTTTGCCTTCAAATCAGCAGCTGCGTAAGGGTAAAATGGTTTGGAGAGTGGTGCATGCAGTATGTCTAGATCATCAAGAGTTTGCACTCCAAACTTAATGATCACATTGCACAGCCTCTTTCTATTACATCTGTTTGGAATCGTGACTTACCTGATTTTAACTTATCTGTCGACTGGGAGAGTGTGTGGTATAATCTTATTTTAACTTCTAAAAACTTGGCTCATCGTCTTATCCATTTCAAAATGTTATCCATAGAGCATAACCCCTTACAAGAGGTTCAAAATGAAATTGCAATCGACCTATAACTGCCATATCTGTAACTGTATCTTCAGGTACTTTTCTTCACGTTTTGGGACTGTCCAATTGTTGTCAACCTATGTAAACTTTGTTTTGTCCTCCTTACTACAAATTGATTACATGTCGATTCCAGGTCTATGTGACTTGTGAATGTACAACAGCACAAATTAATAAGGCTAAATCTAGTATGTTTTTCTTCCAACATATTTGATTTTATAAAGGAATGACCGTATAATGTAAATGTTTTTTTTCTTTTCTTTTTCTTTCAGATTGTTAAATTATTGATATGTCTGTTGCTCCCCCTTTGTTGTTTGTTTATTTGTTTGAAGGTATGTTATTTTGTTATATCTAAAGGCAATAAAAGTTGATCACAAAAGCCTTTTAGAGGTCACAAAATGTAATGGCCACCAGAATATTTTGTTATGAATATCTGAACATGCAATATGTCAAAAGAAATAATAGAGCCTTTTAGAGTTGCTGTGACATTATTCATCTATAAATAAATTGTATTTTTCTGCCGTGGAATCACACATCTGAACATTTGCATGTCTGCAGAATGCTTAACATTTCTGATTTTATTACAGATAAAATAAACCTGTAATGAAAGTACATTATTGCAGTGCTGTAGGTACATTAATACTTTAGTAATTTCCCAGACACATCTCTGACTATCTATCAGACTAAAGAAAATACTGATCTGGAAATATTATCAGCAAAATTATGAATTCACTGTATTTCAGTAGAATGTGATTTTGTGGCATTAGATAACATAAGGTGTCCTTGTTACACTGTAATTATACATAAGCACTGAGTAATATTAATTAACAACATGTACTCACTATGGGATATTGGTTAGAATTGGAAACTTGGGATTGCACTTTATTTTACAGTATGTGCACTTACAGTGTATTTAACTAAGAAAGTACTGGTTAATATAAGGTAATTCAATGTGTTATGGTTAGGTTTAGGTGTAGTTTCAGGGTTAGTAGTTATTACCCAGTTATTGTAATTACTATAATAAATACATAATATGTACAGAGGGAACAGGACTGTAAAATAAAGTGCTACCAGACTTGGTTTAGGACTAGTTGCTTGTAGTTCTGCACAATTTACTGTTAAATTATTACTATTGTAAGTGCATGTAACGTGTAACAGACACACTGTAAAATAAAGTATTACCTGACATTACATCTAATTTATTATTTATTGACTTACTTATGTTACCTTTAATAAAATATGCTGTAAACATGATAATTGATTGGTTTGAATGCCATTTTGTCAAGCAAAAAAAAAAAAAAAAAAAAAAAAGAATAGACTTTTCACTATCTTTTATCTGTCTCTAGTTGCATTCACTTATTTCCCAAAGTCATCTTGAATGTTGAATTGTCAATACAGCTGACAAATTTAAGAGAACATCACATGAGCTGACTTCATAAATTGATGTCAATTTTCCTAAATGTTTTTGTTTGATCTCACCATTATGGTCATATCAGTGTTCCCTTTGGTTGGGCACTTGGAACTTAATTTATGTTGTTGTAATTCTCTGTAAAACTTTACAATACAGGTGCACTAATATGGATTAATTCATGCTTAACTAATGCACAGATAATCATGAGTTAATGTATGACTCATGAAGAACTAACCCATTTATTAATGATTACTGCAACAGCAACTAATGAACATTATATATGATGAATAGATTAAGTAATCATTAAATTGTTATTAGTTAAATGTGTCAAATTGTATTAATTCCCTAATAACATATTATATTAACCAATAAAGTCCAGTAAACCAGTAAAGTCGTAACATAATGATACCTCTGCAAATCATTAGCTAATGATTAATTAAAGCAGATGACTGGAAGTTGAAATGCATGGCTTTGACCCATTGTGGTAATTAACGCATTCATTTACATTATTAGTTAATATAATATGTTATTAGGAATTAATACATGATGTCATATTTAATTAATAGTAATTCATATATTACTTAATCTATTAATCATATATAATGTTCATTAGTTGCTGATGCAGTAATCATTAATAAATGGGTTTGTTCTTCATGAGTCATACATTAACTCATGATTATCTGTGCATTAGTTAAGCATGAATTAATGCATATTAGTACACACTTATTGTAAAGTGTTACCTAATTCTCTTCCTATTGATGCAGTGATGCAGCAAGAAATCACAGTTATTTGGATCGAAGGAAGGAAAGTAACAAATTGGCTGCTTTGACTTATGTCTTCTAAAGAAATCATAGACTAGTCTATTTTCAACATTCAAGATGCAAAACACAACAATGGTAACAATTAAATGTTATTTATTATTTATTCAGTTACTAGAACTCTTGTGTAAGTGAACTATACTAACTAATCTTTAGTCAGTACAACATACTGTCCCTATTTCACTTCAATCGGGTTTGCATGCTTTTGTTTTTTTAAGTAAAGTAACTAATTCGATTTTATAGTGTTGTAGTAGCTGGAGTGTTAATCTAGAATTACTCATTTGTTACATAGTTACCTATTAATGACGGACCATTATTCTAAAGTGTTACCAAGAAATGTTTGTTAGGTGTGCAGCTGTTATGAAGCAACGGGAGTAGAAACAAAACAAATGAGCAAACAGGTAAACTAACTAGGGAACTAAGAGAACAGGAACAGAGTGAAAATGAAACTAAAACAACATGTTACAATGTTATGAATGTCGAGAAGTATTATCGTTTAGGGCTGTCAGCTATGATTTATCGGCTTGTCTATTAATCAAAAATAAAGTTTTGTGTTTCATTTATTTACCATTAACAAAACATTTAGAAATACTCAGAAAAGACTCAAAGCTACAATCCTGGTCAGTGTCTTTTCTACTACACATTTAAAACTTACTCTGCACTGCTACAGAGAGATATTACACTCTAATACCACCTTTTCTGTATTAGAACAGCATGTTATTGAAAATGACAGTGTGAATTATTACATGATGTGTAAAATATAATAAAATTATATATTGTATAGTTAGAGACTGGAATTTCAAATGATAGATAATGCTTTCCCCCATTGTGAAAAGATAATTTATTTCACAACATGAAATGCAGGCAAGTCTGTGAGTTCCTGGTGGGAGAGATTTCTATTACTCCACCGGAGTGAACACAATTAGGGGCTTCAGTTTTGCTTCAGGAACACTGCGGGCTCCAAAGCAAGCAGCAGTGATAACAAGATCATGTCAAGCCTTTCATTGAACACCGTGAGCACGGCGCAGGAGTTCAGAATCAGTGCTGGGAAAATTCATTATTTTTCCCTGCTAACAATGATCAATGGCTGTCAATGGACATACTGAGACCAGGCCTCGCTTAAACAGATCTTATTGGTCTGATTGGAGCATGCTGTGGATCGACCGCACTCCTCTGATCAATACCGCTGAGATGGCCAGTGAGAGATTGCTTTTTGAGAGACCTGGGGTGTGTATCTTTGTGTGTGTCTGTGTATTTACAGAGGATTCAGCAGGAGAATAAGCCTGGGGAACAAGAACACAAAAATGGCTTAAACCCAGGTGACAAAGGGCCTAATTAACTGTGGCTTTATATGATCACAAAGGCAATTATTGGGCAGTCGCTCCCAGGGGTGGAGCTTTGGCAGAGTCCCACATGGTCAGGCTCTCTGCCAATCACGAAGACATACTTTACGTAAAACAGGAATATGAATTCAGGCACAGATGCTACATGGCATTATGAAAATTTGCAACTGGTTAGTTACTCCCTTAAGAGACAGTTATCACTAAGTGGTCATAAAAATTAGCATTAATTGAGAAATAGCAACAAATTAAGTGCCCGGTTCTTGTGGTGTACACCAAAATGCCAAAAAAAAAAAAAAAAAAAAAGTAAAGCCTTGATATATTCTTTTAGAAAACTTTTTTATTTTTATTTTAAGACACTATTTAATTCACGCTGGCCATCTGGGGGCAACAGCAGTAAGCCATCGATGTCTTTGACATGTTTGAATGAGTCAAGCTTTCAAGACAAACCATTGCGATTCTTTGTTCTCTGCAAAGTTCAAAGTGCCTGACCTCTTTTGTGAAAGAAAGGCTGTCCACGGCCCCTATTACAGCTTTACACCACGACCACTGCAGCCTTGTGCTCTATAACATGACCCATCCATAACACTTTAAACACAGTGCCTTAAAATGGGTTTCGTGTGTCACCTGGTGGGTAGTGGACGTGAATAATAATGACAGGTCTTGTGCATTTATAATGCTTTCCTGTTCATAGTTATACACAACAGTGATCATAACAAACAGGCCATAACTTATGAACCATATCTGATTCACGTGTCTTAAAATTATTTGTATCCTTGGCTCAAGTTGACCAAAATGTCTCAGATTTCCACCAAAAAAAAATCCACAACACATTTTCTAGAGATTGAATAACAATATAACTTTCCATTTTTAGTCTTGACTGCACATCAAAAAGTTTAAAGTATACATGGTCGCTTTTACTTAAATGGCTATAACTCATTAATGGCATGAGATATTTTCACAAAAACTTGACATTCATATATGGGTTAAAGTTGAGGTCATATGCACAAATCTTGTCATTAATATGTCATTACAGGCTTGCTAAGTAATACATAATGTATTTGTATGTATAGTATTTGGTATTTAAAAGGCTCCCCTGCTGTTGGGGCAAAAAGCACAGTAATTACCATGATAATAAATAGCTGGCTGACTTTTCCATTTGTTGACCTAACATGGTTAGATTCAGATGGTAAATATCATGTATCAAGTTGGGTGTCCACTTATTTACCACCATATCACCATATTTATACTGAAACCATCATATTTTTAAAAAAATATGATATTAATTATATCATAGATGTCTTCAATCCTGCTCCTGGGGACCCACTGTTCTGCAAAGTTTATTTCCAATCTGCTTCAGCACACCTGCCTGTGTATTTTCAACAAGCAATCCTGAAGAGCTTGATTAGCTTCACCTGTCTTTAATTAGGGTTGGAGCTAAACTCTGCAGAGACAGTGGGTCCCCAGGAGCAGGGTTGAAGACCTCTGATCTAAGGGAGTAGTCTTTAGCCCCGTTGTACCCTATAATCAGTTAGAGTGTGAATGACAGCTACATTCATATTAGTGTTTGCAAGTGTCATGACAGCTACAAATAAAGCCACAATAAGCTTGCGGCGAGCGTCAATACATCTTGATGGATGACAGAAATGTTGCCTTGTGAAAGTAAAACAAACTAAGAAGAAAATGCAACATTGTAACAAATTAAGTCCTTGTTTCAGAACAAAGCAAGCAATCTACAGGTCTGAAAATGCCTTTTAAGTTAGTTTTGGGACCCCAGCTAGAACAGCCCATTCCTGCCAGGAGGGTATAGGTTTGGGTTGGTTGGGAGCAGTAGCAGTCAAGCTTAGCAAGTGTGATGCCAGCAGATTATGACCAGCCTAATGCAATTACATGGCCAGCCCTCCCAAGCCCCAGCCTTAAAAAAACAGGGTTTGTGATTTGCCCTCCGCTCCAGTGGTCAGGCTAGCTGCCATCACCGGCTAATCCCCATATTAGACACATGCCGGCAGAGATGAAGAAATAGCCCAGTGATACAGGCTCTGTGACAGAGTCCAGTGGAGTTTACATTGAAGTCTGTACAGAGGGACCTGCTTGGATCTGAGTTTCCCTGGTTCCCTTGAAATACATGAAGTGAGTTAATCCAGTTAGCCACAGACATGTGTAAACACACGCTTACTATTGTGTATGATGGCCATTTAAATATCACACACAAAAGGAATCTGGGGACAGTTTTTTTTTTTTTAAATAAACTGAATTCACAAACTGAGTACACACATCTAACTACAACTTCAAACAATTGTAAAAAAAAGCCAAATGACCACAAAATAATAATTCAACTTTAGCAACACTTTACTGGAAACCTTTATATAACGCATCATACATTCATACATTAATATACGATTGGACCATACAGTACATTCTTGTTTTTGGGGACAGTCCCCCTTTTTGTTTACACTATTATTTAAGTTAAGTCACTTTGCTTTTTTATTCAAAACAGCCCAGGATTCTCAAGCTAGGTGACAATCTTTAATACGATGTCAAGCAGCAATATAATCTTATTTAACACAACAACTAAGAAGATAATCCAAGCGCCAAAGGAGCATGACAGCTTTGTAAAACAAAGACAACACTGAACAAAGAGAAACCACACTGAAGGTTTACATACACAAGACAATGAGAACTGAACAGGAAACAGGTTGCGAACATTCAGTTACTAAGGAAACAAATGAGAACATGCTTAGAAACCGTTACAACCAAAGGACACTGGAACTAAACAGAAAAAGGGAAACCAGGAAAACTGAACAAAATAACCTCCAGTCTGTAAGTCTATAATGGCAGTGTATAGCCTATATCCATTATAAAACTGGGAAGAGCCAGGATATTATTTAATATATCTCTGATTGCATTAGTTTGAAAGAAAGAAAGTCATATACACCTAGGATGGCTTGAGGTGAGTAAATCATGGGATAATTTTTCTTTCTTTCTAACTTTCTAACTATCCCTTTAACGTTTTGCCAGTGAGACACAATGTTTCTTGAGGAAAGCAAAAAGATTTTGCTTGGCGAACACAATGTTTCTAGGGGAATGCAAAGTGTGTTTCTGCGGCCCGAACACAGTGTTTCTTGAGGAGCATAAAAACGTTTTGCGAGCAAACACAAAAGTTTCTTGGGGAGCATAAAAGATGTTTGGCGAACAAACACAGAGTTTCTTGAGGGAGCATGAAGCATTTTGTGAGCAAACACAAAGTTTCTCAGAGAATTGCAAAATGTTTGGCTAGTGAACACTGCGTTTCCGGGAGAGCATAAAATGTTTAATGAGCGAACACAAAGTTTCTTGAGGGAATGCAAAATGTTTGCAGAGCGAACACAACATTTCTTGAGGGAACACAAAACATGTGGTGGCGAACACACAAAGTAAACATTTGAGAGCGAAAAACACCCAAAACACCCTATAGTTTATATAGATATACAGTTTTGAGTATATGACTACAAGTTATTTGCTTCATTTTGAGTGAAAAGACTTGAGAAGTTTATTAGCGGGCGTCAGGCGCATGATACTATTAGAGAAGATGCAATACATCAAATCAAAAAAAAAGATCACATTAAGCGCAACTTTAGTTCCCCCTTAGTTCAGTCACTCCGAATAACGCCGGTGACACTGTGAATGAAATTTAAACAGGACTATCATGTCTTGAGATCTTAGCGGCACCCAATGGCGGTGCCAATGCATTTGAATTTAACATCGTGTCTCCGCCCCACGGCGTGGGTATATAAGGAAATGCGCAGGCACATCGCGATATATTTCTGCTGCGAGACAGGTACCTACTCTTCATTCGCAAAGCCTTCTGAGTTAATTTGTCAACTAGCCGGGAGCGAGCAGCCTTCAGTCAGTGTTGGTGTTACAAGCGGCGTTCCACAGCGATATGCGCCTTCTGCTGTGGTCGCGGCCAGTCTGCATCAGCTGGTGTGCATTTTCCCTGGGCAACCCGGCAGCGATTGCAGGGGCTTCCTCTCACAAAAAAGAGCTCTGTGCATCTGCAGGATGTCTCTACCTGCATTAGCTTCTGGGTGCTGCCGGTCTCTGCGCGCTCCCCAGTGGAAACACAAATCACTGTCTGGCGGTTTGGGCTACACAGCACGCTCAGGCAGCGCCAGTGGATGAGTCATGTTCTCACTGCGGAACATGGCCATTCGGAAGGCTTGGTTGAGACTCAATGAATCATTTTGAGGCGAAGTCCCCTCTGCCACACCCCAATCTGTAGTTTCCATCGGGGCTGCACTTTGGCTGGTGTAAAGGTGGGCCTGAGGTGGCAGGTGTGGAACTGCCAAGCTCCGGCGCTCGTACACCGGCCCACACCCCCCTCTAGCGCACCCGTTCCACGCCATGCACTCAGGCAGCAACACGGGACTGCGCTGCCGCACCTGCACGGCGTGTTCGTTTAGTACGCAGCAGTGTGTTCGGTCGCCATCTCAGGTGGGCTGGGATTTACCAGATGATAGGTGACTGCCGCGCGCCAGGTGTGCCAGCGTACCCCAGTGATTCCATTGGCCATGCTTGCCGGGCAACCCACGCGAGTCTTCGGGTTGGGTGGAGCTCCGTCGTGGCGTGGCATTGGGCGAATCGATTTCAAGGCGTTTGTTCTGGCTGGTCAGACCCACGCCCCCAATACCTTTCTTCCGGAGGAGTGCAGGGGAGTCCGCGGTCGCAAGTCCCAGTTGTCTTCCTGCACGACCATTCCAGCGACCTCCTCACTTCTTTGACCTTGATGGGGCTGCGCGGCTGGCTGCTCGGGTTTAGTTGAGCGACTCTGTTGTGATGCAACTGTGTCCGCGGGGTGCTTCAACATGGCTTAGCGACCCCAAGCACCCCTCCAAGGCCTTTAGATTCCGCATCATCAGCCAGTGGCGGGCCTGCGAGCCGGGGCAGGCCGCGCCGCCATGGCGAAGCGTGCTGCAGAGGCAGGCCATTTGAGCTCACCACATGAGCTACGTGCCACTGACCTCACCCTCCGGGCGGCGAAGGTGACATGCGCTCCTAGGCAGGTGATGTCCACAGCCTATGGTCCATGAGAACATCTTTAGCTCAACCTGGTAGTGTCAGGGCGCGAAGGGACTGTTGGTAGCGCGATTGAAACGCCCGTTGGTTCTCAGCCGCAGAAAGCAGTCTGAGGCCATTGGCCGTATATAGGTGCTGCTGCACTCCACACCAACCGCGGCACAATTGCCTCCAGCTACGCGCTGCGAGGTGCCCCCTGCAGCTCACTGTCCCTCCGCGCCACCCCAGCATGCGCCTTCACCGGGGCCTTGCCGTGGAGGAGTCATGCCATGGTCAAACCATGGGAAGGCACCTGATCCTTCCAGCCCCTCAGCCCACAAAAAAATGCCAGGCTAGCGCCGGCGCTCCTGGCGCGAGACAGCTCAGAGATAGAGCAGTTCTTTCCAGGAGATGGCAGCCAGGGCCACTCCTTCCCGGGAGGGAGGCAGGAGAATGCATTCCGCTGCATTTGGGGCCCGGGTTGGGAGATTAGTGTTAGCAGCACCTAATG